>OV651824.1:11522022-12024522 GCA_927349885.1 Psylliodes chrysocephalus
CGAGGGCAGGGCTTATCTTCCAACTTGTTGAAAAATGATTCGATTGGAGGTAAGTAGGTTTCATCAAAACGATCGAATGAGTCGAAATAATCGTAGGGCATGACTCCCTTTTTAGTTAATAAATTAAACTGTTCTCTAGGTAAATAGGGAAATTGGGACCTAGAATTAGGAAATTCGTCCATGTATGAAGCTAACTTGTCCAAAGAAGAAGCCATGAACCGAAAACTATCGATAAAACGGAACTGAATAGGATACTCATTAATATGTTTTGTAAATGAGATGTACTTTTCCTTGGTAATTGGCAGTAGATCAATGGATCCATTCATTCTGGTTGCAATATCGGTAATAATGAAGTGAGCATAATAACCACTTAAATTATGGAAAACGACTGGGACTGTTGAAATTGATATTGCACGCTTCATGGGCGGTGCCTCGATAATTAAATTCGGGGATCATATGAATATGATCACGCACTTTCTTATCTTCAGGTGTAAATGGTTGTTCACATATATAACAATGAGTTGCTTTTTGAAATTCTGCTTCCTGAGTAGGAGTCATGTGGATATCATAAGGACACCAAAAGACAGTTGCTATATATTCAGCAAGTTGTGCCATTTTATCAGTGAACCATTGCATGCAATCAAAACCTCGATTTGATCGATAAAACGAAATGGAATTATCATAAGAGCACTTTAAGTAATAACCGACAGCAGCAGGAATATGGTGTTGAGGTTTTTTAGGATCATTCGTCGGTTTAAGAACACTCTCAAGATCAGCATAAACAACAAATGGAACTTTTTCCTTGTTTTTAAAGTTTTTAAATTTGAGAATGTTTTTTCCAGGTTCGGGCATTTTAATAGCAGTTTCATTTAATTTTTCACAATCTTAAATATGGCTGTTTAATTTTGATTCGGAACGGAAATAATGAAGACACCGATCACAGAAGTATTTTTGTCCATGTTCCTTACTTAGTTGTTTGGAAAGAAGACGAGAAAGATTTTTAATCCAAACAAAGTGATATTTTACATTCTCTCCCTCCTCATACTACTTATCCTGAATAAGCAATAGGTTTACATGTTGATCTTTCTTATCTTTAGTAAGATAAGTGGGAAGAGTAATAAAGGATTTTTTTCTGTTTTTGGAGGATATAAACATTTATGGAAACATTATTTTGAATTTCGAAATTTGGAATTTGCTTGGAGGTCATTGGAAAATGAATACCTTTTAATTTGAGAACAGTTGAGTAGTGATGAAACTCTATCTGAATTTTTATGAATAGGGTATAAAGCAGATGTAACAGCCCAAGCGAAGCATGCATTATCATCGTTCTTAATATTAATACATGCTTCTTTTCGTTTAATTTGAGGAGGAAGTTCTATGTACGAAGATCCAAGTTGAGAAGTGAATTTGTTTATGTTTACACCTAAATTAACAATTCGTTTTAGTGCCCAGCCACTATCACGTTCTTGAAATTCTTCAAGCTTATTCATGATAGGTTTAATAACCTTTTCATCAAACCATTTATCAAGATTGGTGTCTCTATAAATTGGTGAATTAGAGGTAGTAAAGTACTTGTACTCATTAAGTACACGATCTCCCTTTACCATTTCAAACTCACCACCAAACGTTGTGTTAACCTTCACAGCAGCATCTTTTCTTAAAACATTCTGTATCCTACGTTTAAAAAGAGCCTTAGCATCAATCAGGAACGCTTTGGGATCCTTATGATTCATATTTGATATTACTCCCGTCAGGATGCGACTGTTAAATGCAGTATCGGAATCATCCCATTTCACACGTTCTCTGGCACCCTCTGCTCGCAGCCCAGCCCCCTTTTTCACCATAGCTTTTACCTGGTTACGATAAGTTTTAATGTTTCTGAGGCAAGCTTCTAGATGCTGTTTTTCACCCATCGTTTTGGCATTTTTCAACGCATAATTTAATCGTTTTATCCCTTTTCTGAACACTCACGTAGACCTTTCTGCGCGACTGCATCATCATACCTTGGAGTAAGCAGATCGAGTAAACTCGCAATGTAGCAAACCAAATTACCGAAGAGTGACATAATAAAACACTTGTTCACAACACAATAATCTGGAACTGAATGAGAAGCGAGTTAAAGAAAAGTGGCTTTATACTTCTTTTAGTACGCATGCGCATTCACTTCCTTACAGGATTTTATTGAATGATAGTAGCAAGAACCTTTATTTATTAAAGTTACGTATGTGTCGGTGGATTGTAAGGAAAATCTGAAACAAAATAAATTTGTTTTTACATTTTTTGAAAATATAAATAATTTTAAGAAAATACCCAAATTTTAATTCTATCGACATCCTCAAAACTTATCAACTTTTTTGGTATTTTTTCGAATAAAATAATAACTTATACCCCCACCTCAAGATAAACCACCATATTTATGAATATTTTTATAAACTAGAGGGTCAAATAGGGATCTAAAGTAGAAAAAGGTAAAATATTTCTTATTAAACTCGAAAATACCTAAATTTTAAATCTATCGACATCCTCAAAACTTATCAACTTTTTGGTATTTTTTCAAATAAAATAATAACTTATACCCCCACCTCAAGATATACCTCCATATTTATGAATATTTTTAAAAACTAGAGTGTCAAATATGGATCTAAAGTAGAAAAAGGTAAAATATTTCTTATTAAACTCGAAAATACCTAAATTTTAAATCTATCGACATCCTCAAAACTTATCAACTTTTTTTGGTATTTTTTCAAATAAAATAATAACTTATACCCCCACCTCAAGATATACCTCCATATTTATGAATATTTTTAAAAACTAGAGTGTCAAATATGGATCTAAAGTAGAAAAAGGTAAAATATTTCTTATTAAACTCGAAAATACCTAAATTTTAAATCTATCGACATCCTCAAAACTTATCAACTTTTTTGGTATTTTTTCAAATAAAATAATAACTTATACCCCCACCTCAAGATATACCACAAAATGAGGAAACCATCTGGTGAACACCTGCATCCTGTTATAATATATGCATGTAATTTAATATCTCTAGGAATGATAACGGCTTCATTTTCTCACGAAATATTTAATTACATGCATATTTTATAACAGGATGCAGGTGTTCACAAGATGGTTTCCTCCGTTTGTGGTATATCTCGAGGTGGGGGTATAAGTTATTATTTTATTCGAAAAAATACCAAAAAAGTTGATAAGTTTTGATGATGTCGATAGAATTAAAATTTGGGTATTTTCTTAAAATTATTTATATTTTCAAAAAATTTAAAAACAAATTTATTTTGTTTCAGATTTTCCTTACAATCCACCGACACATACGTAACTTTAATAAATAAAGGTTCTTGCTACTATCATTAAATGAAATCCTGTAAGGAAGTGAATGCGCATGCGTACTAAAAGAAGTATAAAGCCACTTTTCTTTAACTCGCTTCTCATTCAGTTCCAGATTATTGTGTTGTGAACAAGTGTTTTATTATGTCACTCTTCGGTAATTTGGATTGCTACATTGCGAGTTTACTCGATCTGCTTACTCCAAGGTATGATGATGCAGTCGCGCAGAAAGGTCTACGTGAGTGTCAGAAAGGGATAAAACGATTAAATTATGCGTTGAAAAATGCCAAAACGATGGGTGAAAAACAGCATCTAGAAGCTTGCCTCAGAAACATTAAAACTTATCGTAACCAGGTAAAAGCTATGGTGAAAAAGGGGGCTGGGCTGCGAGCAGAGGGTGCCAGAGAACGTGTGAAATGGGATGATTCCGATACTGCATTTAGCAGTCGCATCTTGACGGGAGTAATATCAAATATGAATCATAAGGATCCCAAAGCGTTCCTGATTGATGCTAAGGCTCTTTTTAAACGTAGGATACAGAATGTTTTAAGAAAAGATGCTGCTGTGAAGGTTAACACAACGTTTGGTGGTGAGTTTGAAATGGTAAAGGGAGATCGTGTACTTAATGAGTACAAGTACTTTACTACCTCTAATTCACCAATTTATAGAGACACCAATCTTGATAAATGGTTTGATGAAAAGGTTATTAAACCTATCATGAATGAGCTTGAAGAATTTCAAGAACGTGATAGTGGCTGGCCACTAAAACGAATTGTTAATTTAGGTGTAAACATAAACAAATTCACTCCTCAACTTGGATCTTCGTACATAGAACTTCCTCCTCAAATTAAACGAAAAGAAGCATGTATTAATGTATTAATTTTGTTAGATTATTCGAAGGCTTTTGATCGAATAAATCACCAATTACTCTTATCAATTTTGCATTACATAGGTTGTGATAATAATAGTATTAATTTATTTCGTAATTATTTGAGCAATCGTCAACAAGCTGTAATTTATAATTCGTCTTCTTCTGTGTTTTCACAAGTAAACAATGGAGTGCCGCAAGGATCCAGTTTAGGTCCTATTTTATTTATAATTTACACATTAGATTTTTATAAAAAACTAAATTTCTGCTCGTCTCATTTTTATGCTGACGATACACAATTGTATCATACATTTTCTGAGGAAAACATCGATATTGCTTGCCAACAGATCAATCAAGATATTGAGTCTCTCATTAATATGTCAAATAAATTTTGTCTTTCAATTAATAGCACTAAATTAGTAGCCATACTTTTTGGAAAAAGCGCTCTTAGAAATAGATGTATCGGAAAATTAAAAATAAATGTAGGAAGAGATGAGCTAAATATCGTAAACTCTGTCAAAAACCTAGGCTTGATGGTTGACTCCGATCTACGTTTTACATCTCATGTCACAATGATGCTTCGAAGAGCTTTTGCAAATCTAAAACTAATATATGGTAGCAGGGGTGTATTAACTAAAAAAACAAAAATCATGCTTTGTGAAGCACTCGTGTTATCCCACTTAAATTACGGGGATGTAGTATTTGGGCCTGGACTTTTGAAAAGGGATCAATTAAGATTACAGCGAGTACAAAATTGTTGTATTCGGCTTATTTATAGTTTGAGAAGGTGCACACCAACTTCAAAATATTTAAAGGAATTGAAGTGGTTAAATTTAGCAGAACGACGAGTTTTACATGAATGCTTACTTTATCACAAAATTATAGTTACTGAAACACCAGCTTATTTATATAGTAAAATTCGATTCAGAACGGACGTCCATAATTTAAATTTAAGGAATAGAGGTTGTCTAACTATGCCAAAACATAAATCAGTTTTGTTTGAAGGCTGCTTTTCTTATAACATTGTTAAGTTGTACAACTGGTTACCCGATGACTTGAAATTATTCACAGATCATATATTATTCAAGTATAAATTAAAAAATGTAATGCTAGATAGAAAATTACTAATAAATTCTGTAGGTCGATAGTTATAGTTTTTAGATAAATTTAAATTTTATATTCGTTTTTATTATATTAGTATTATTGTAATGTTATTATTGATATACTTACTGGTTCTTACTCATCTGGCTGATTTTTATTTTTTTATTTTTTAAGTTAAGATGTTAAGTTGTTTACGGTTTTGGGTTTTCAATATTTTTTTCTCTCATATTCGTAAAGCCATATTGTGCTCTAGATTGAATAATTATTAAGTGAACATGCAGGGCACATCTATAAATCGAAAGATGTATAGGTATGTCTATCATAATACTGGTTGAGTGGAAGAGCAAAACTCTGATTTTTATCAGAGATTTTGAACTCTGCCATTTGGCAAACTATTTGTATTTATATATTTTTTTTCTTTCTTTGTATCAGGTACTTAGTTTGGCCAATAAAAGCATTTATTATTATTATTAATATTAAGAACAATGATAATGAATGCTTCGCTTGGGCTGTTACATCTGCTTTATACCCTATTCATAAAAATTCAGATAGAGTTTCATCTTACCCTCACTACTCAACTGTTCTCAAATTAAAAGGTATTCATTTTCCAATGACCTCCAAGCAAATTCCAAATTTCGAAATTCAAAATAATGTTTCCATAAATGTTTATATCCTCCAAAAACAGAAAAAAATCCTTTATTACTCTTCCCACTTATCTTACTAAAGATAAGAAAAATCAACATGTAAACCTATTGCTTATTCAGGATAAGTAGTATGAGGAGGGAGAGAATGTAAAATATCACTTTGTTTGGATTAAAAATCTTTCTCGTCTTCTTTCCAAACAACTAAGTAAGGAACATGGACAAAAATACTTCTGTGATCGGTGTCTTCATTATTTCCGTTCCGA
Organism: Psylliodes chrysocephalus; assembly: GCA_927349885.1. Taxonomy (NCBI): domain Eukaryota; kingdom Metazoa; phylum Arthropoda; class Insecta; order Coleoptera; family Chrysomelidae; genus Psylliodes; species Psylliodes chrysocephalus. The sequence continues at coordinate 11,528,238 of OV651824.1, forward strand.
ATCAAAATTAAACAGCCATATTGAAGATTGTGAAAAATTAAATGAAACTGCTATTAAAATGCCCGAACCTGGAAAAAACATTCTCAAATTTAAAAACTTTAAAAACAAGGAAAAAGTTCCATTTGTTGTTTATGCTGATCTTGAGAGTGTTCTTAAACCGACGAATGATCCTAAAAAACCTCAACACCATATTCCTGCTGCTGTCGGTTATTACTTAAAGTGCTCTTATGATAATTCCATTTCGTTTTATCGATCATATCGAGGTTTTGATTGCATGCAATGGTTCACTGATGAAATGGCACAACTTGCTGAAGATATAGCAACTGTCTTTTGGTGTCCTTATGATATCCACATGACTCCTACTCAGGAAGCAGAATTTCAAAAAGCAACTTATTGTCATATATGTGAACAACCATTTACACCTGAAGATAAGAAAGTGCGTGATCATATTCATATGATCCCCGAATTTAATTATCGAGGCCCCGCCCATGAAGCGTGCAATATCAATTTCAACAGTCCCAGCCGTTTTCCATAATTTAAGTGGTTATGATGCTCACTTCATTATTACCGATATTGCAACCAGAATGAATGGATCCATTGATCTACTGCCAATTACCAAGGAAAAGTACATCTCATTTACAAAACATATTAATGAGTATCCTATTCAGTTCCGTTTTATCGATAGTTTTCGGTTCATGGCTTCTTCTTTGGACAAGTTAGCTTCATACATGGACGAATTTCCTAATTCTAGGTCCCAATTTCCCTATTTACCTAGAGAACAGTTTAATTTATTAACTAAAAAGGGAGTCATGCCCTACGATTATTTCGACTCATTCGATCGTTTTGATGAAACCTACTTACCTCCAATCGAATCATTTTTCAACAAGTTGGAAGATAAGCCCTGCCCTCGTCGTCTTTACCAACGTGTACAGGAAGTATGGAACAAATTTAATTGTCAGGACTTGGGTAACTATGTTGAGTTATACATGAAGACTGATATTCTTCTGCTGGCAGATGTCTTCGAGCAGTATAGAACTACTTGTTTGAAAACATATAAGCTTGATCCGGCACATTATTACACTTTACCTGGATTTACGTGGGATGCGATGTTAAAGTATACCAAGCAGGAACTGGAGCTGCTTACGGATCCTGATATGTTTTTGTTTGTGGAAAAAGGTATCAGAGGTGGTCTTAGTCAGATCTGCTCCAAAAGAAGAGCTCACGCGAACACTAAATATATCCCTAATTATGACTCTACAAAACCATCTAAATATTTGATGTATTTTGATGTTAACAATCAGTATGGGTGGTCGATGTCACAATATTTACCATATGGAGAATTCGAATGGGTAAATACTAACATTGATGTCGTGTCTATCCCCGACGATGCAGCAGAGGGGTGTATACTTGAGTCGATCTTGAGTACCCACAACATCTACATGACCGACATAAAGATATTCCTTTCTGTCCAGAGCATATTAATCCTAAAACTGGCAAACCTTCGAAGACTGTCAAAGAACTAACAAAGTTAATGGCTACCTTAAACCGTAAGGAAAAATATGTTATTCATTATCGCGCACTAAAACAGGCTTTAGCATATGGTTTAATAGTGACAAAAATTCATCGAGTGTTGAAATTTAAACAATGCTATATTTGATAAAAGTTTAGAGTCTGTTCGGAAACATGTTAATATCCGTCTTCTAACCGAATGGAGTGGGCGATACGGTGCAGAATCCTATATTTCAAAACCAGAGTTCAAAAATTGCACGATATTTAACGAGAACTTGGTAGCTGTTGAGTTAAGGAAATTGCAAGTATATTTAAATAAACCTATATACGTCGGTCAAGCGATTCTGGATTTGGCGAAGACAACTCTTTATGACTTCCACTATGGGTATATGAAGTCTGTGTTTAAAGATTGTTCTGTTCTCTATACTGATGTGTGTGTGTGTGTGTGTGTGTGTGTGTGTGTGTGTGTGTGTGTGTGTGTGTGTGTGTGTGTGTGTGTGTGTGTGTCGCGCGCGCGCGTTACTCCGGCCTACGGTGAAATGATTAGATTTTGGGCATAGCCGGAACATATGGCGGGTAATTTATAGGGGGTCATTTTTATTGTTTATTAAATATATCTGTTATTTACATTTGGAGAAGAAAAATCTTCAAATATAAGTTTTTTCTTATATTATTCTCTATATTTTTTTCTAAAATGGTCCATATTTGACCCAGATAGCACAAAGTCGTCTTAAAGACGTCTTTAAGACGTCTAGCATAAGACATTCGAGACGTCTTTAAGACGTCTGGTATTTCCTGAAAGACGTCTTTAAGACGTCTTAGAAGACGTCTGATGTTACAAAAAGCGACGTCTTTAAGACGTCTTATTAATGGCTTATATTGGTCTGTAGAGCTTAAAATAAGCCATAAATAAGACGTCTTTAAGACGACTTATTAATAGCTTATAATGGTCTTGTAAAGCCTTAAATAAGCCATAAATAAGATGTCTTTAAGACGTCTTATTAATGGCTTATAATGGTCTTGTGAAGCTTTAAATAAGCCATAAATAAGACGTCTTTAAGACGACTTATTAATAGCTTATAATGGTCTTGTGAAGCCTTAAATAAGACGTCTTATTAATGGCTTATAATGGTCTTGTGAAGCTTTAAATAAGCCATAAATAAGACGACTTATAAATAGCTTATAATGGTCTTGTGAAGCCATAAATAAGACGTCTTTAAGATGTCTTATGAACGTAGGACGTCGGATATCTTGGTTATTAAAAAGTAGAACAACCTTGCAGATTATAAAATAATGCAAACAATAGAATTAGAATATTTATTGATAAAACATCTATTAATCACAGGTCACTAAGAGTTATTTTCTTTGTAGCGCATTCGATTACTCCTCTTTAGCCATAACTGGATTGATTTTTCTCTTTGATTTGTAGTTGCCTTTGTATAGCTCCTAAAAAGAAATTTAGTTAAGAGCATTATCTAGTCACAGAAAATTATACTTTGCAAAAGTTAGTAAAAACCGACAGAACAGTTATCTATGAAGCAAAACAAAAAATTAATTTCTTAGAATTTTAAATCAAAGAATTTTTATAGTCATTTAATGCAATATGAGCTATTATGCTTAATCGCCTACTTTAACAATTTTACTTTAACTTCACTCAAAATGGCTATCTAATAGGGAGTTTTTGATATTATTAGTTCTTAAAATCTCCATAAAAACAAACAAAAATGATACTTGACGAATATCTGAATTAAATCTTATATTAAGATGTTTACTTTTAAATTAATTTAATTATTCTTAGAAGAAACAGGATATTAATGTTCTATGTATATAAACAAATATTCATTTATTACCTGTATTCCAGGAACGTGCTACATCGGTAACACAAACTATTCTTCCCTCTCTGGTTTTTGTTTCATATTATTTAAGTAGAAAGAGACACAAATGCTCAAAATAGCCCAAAGTCGCTTTTGGTGGCTATAATCGTGTACGCAATAAAATAATCAATAATCCACAATGAGCTTGGGCCATACAAATTTTTGGCTTGGGCTTGAATGTATTTCTTTTCTTCGTTTTATATGGGCTTAATCTTTTTACTTTTCCACTGCACTTGATATTTGATTTCAATTATCTTCTCCAAATATTACACTGAATATTTTGTTTAATTTTGTATACTTTTTAACTTCGGATGGTCACTTTTATACTAGATATTTTGTGATTTTTATGGGATTGCTTGGCTCCCGATTCGGAGAACGCCATTTCAATATTGCCACGATGGTGTCCGAATCGGAAGTCCGGCTTGAATATAATGTTAAATCAAACGTCAAACTTCACTTCATTTGATTCTTCTTGTTAAATTTGTATTATGAAAACCGTGCAAGTTTCCGTCCGACTGAAAGACGTTTGTAAGACGTCTTAAAGACGTCTTTGAACTTTCACATTATTATATGGATTTGGCAAGATGTCTTTAAGACGTCTTAAGAACGTCTTTGAGCTCTCACATTAATACGTCTGAATTATGGCTTTTGAAAGACGTCTTATAAGACGTCTTAATAACGTCCTAGGACATTGAGACCAAACCAAGACACAAAAAAGACGTCTTTCAGACGTCGTGTGCTATCTGGGGAGAAATTTGATAAAATGTTAAAAATTCAAATTTGTGATATAATATATGATATAATTCTTGCCCTATACATAATTTCTCTAAAATGGACCGTATTCAATATATATATATATATATATATATATATATATATATATATATATATATATATATATGAGGATAAGTGTAAATATCGAATTTTGAAGAAAACTCAAAAACGGATAAAGAGAAAAACAATAAATTCTAAACTTAAGCTTTATTCCGGCCTGAGGTGAACTTATTAAATCAGAGTCAGAACATCGGGGGGGTCGTTTTTATATTTTAGAGCATATATCAGTTATTTACGTTTGGAGAAGAAAACTCTTTGAATAAAAGTTACTTCTAAAATTATTCTCTATAATTTTTGCTCCTTACAAAATTTTCCTAAAATTGTCCATATTCGTGAAATTTGGCAAAATGTGCAAAATTCTGTTTTTCAAGAAAATTGTCAAACTAAAAAATTGGAGGAAAAGTGTAAAATTTTAATTTTTTAGTATTTTTGTCTATATCCAGGATATAGAAAATATTCTATGGATATCCAGTAAAATATTTAATGGGTATCTCCCAGACAATAAACGAAATCCCAGAGATATCCAGAGAATATCTTTTGTGGATATCCAATATTTCCACAGGATATCATAGATATCCAGCGGATCTAATATTATTAAATCAATTGACATATTTTCCGATATTTAGGTACATATTATATCCATAAATTACATCTCGTGGATATCCACCATGGTTTGCGTTCGCGCCTAGACTTTGATATATTTAGTGGATATCCATGGGATATTGAATACACCTTAAAAAAAATTAATTTTAAATATCTAAACGATACTATTAGCCACAGTGGCATAATTTTTTAATAAATTGTTATATAATTACTATTATTTATGGACATTTGCATGTCTATAAATTACATCTCATGGATATAAAATAGATATCCACCATAGACTGGACATTCAGTGAATATTGGGATATCCAGTAGATATCCAAAGGATTTGGTGTGCTGCCTGGGAAGTATGTGAAAAATGTATACATGTATTTAGTTTATTCTCTAAACATTTACAGAGGTGCTACAATAGGTTGTACAAAATAACCGGAAAGAGCCTTAATAACTAGACAGGAAAGTCGTGTTGGACACATCAGATTTTTTAAGTACCTATAATTTGTTTCAGATTAGTGCATTTAAAGGAATTGGTGGAAATGAAGCGATTTGCCTTTATATTTTATGAAATATTTAAAAATTATTTATAGAAAAAAACTAGATAAAATTTCTGAAATATTACTATTTAATATTTATAAACGATTTCAAATTTTTATTTCAGAAATATTACTGTGAAATATATTTACAGGACATTTTTACGTTTCACGCACTATTCATAAATGTTACTGGGACGTTTAGTAATATTTATACATTACAAGTGTTTCAATGTAACATTTTTGAAATATTTCCTAAATGTGTTTGTGATGTATGGGAAGTTGGCTAAAATCATAAAGATACATTAAAAATGATCTATGAGCCCAAACTGTCATTTACTGATCTATCTTGGTATAGATATAACAGCTTCAAACACACTGCACACATCTTTAATAGAACGTCTCTGAGATGTAAAAATGGTTTATCACTCAAACTGTAATTTTTGTGGCATTCTTTCAATGTTTAATAATAATAATAATAATTTAAAAGTTAATTTTGACCCCAGAAACCAACTGAGCTTGTGCAGGAAAATACAGTTTTAATTATTATTTGCCGTGGCGCTCCAGATTGACTTACAGATGGCTCCATTTACATAAATTTATGTATGTTAGGTATTTCTAACAAATTTCACAATCATGCTGGTGTACCGAAAATGATTGCCAGTGGCATTTGTCATTAAGATCCGTTCTGAGCAGTTCCCAGACTCTTGAAATAGATATATACCTTTAATTTTGTTTTATGGTTGGTCAAAGTCTTTTTTGGTTCAAGTTTTATTTTTTGTTGGTATTTCAAAATAAGTCGTTAATTTATAATCAAGCTGTTTTATTTTTGTTTCTATAATTTTAATCAAACTTAAATCATAACAATACTTTTTATTTATAAAAAAAATCTTTAGCTTATACACACACCAGATCCTTCTGTCGAGCTTCTAAAAAAGTTATCCAGATATTCCCGGACATTTTCATCATGGGAATGGACAAGTTGTTTAAAACCTGTACAGGTGGCATCCACGGGCATAACTGATTATTTTTTTCGTATAACTTTTAACCAATTAGAACGTTTAATTTAGTTAAGTTACCTCGTATAATTTCGATAATACCAGGGGTAGTATTCTCGAGTCACGAATATAGATTCGCATGCGAGATTTATGATTTGTCTCACTTGGTTTTCGTTCAACAAAGTGAGACACATTGTAAAACACGTATGCGAATGTCGGTATTCGTGATTCGAGAATACTACCCCTGATTATACATAGAGTAGCTCCACCAATCAAAAATATTTACAATAATTTCATTTCCGTAGTAACCACATCGACAACAATACACTAACAGGACCGTCAAATTTTGACGTTTATCAATAATTATTTTAAAATGAGTCGAATTAATAAATTGTTGAACAGTAAGTCAACTAATAATTAATTTGTGGACATTGCTATAAAAAAAAGGCATTCTATGTATTTAAAATGCATAAATAAGGATATTTCTAAAAATTAAATTTAAAATTTACTAAATACCATCGAGTAAATCGAAAAAAAAAAGAATCTCTTATCACTACCACTTTTTACCACAAACTCATTATCGTTTAAATAAATCAACTAGCTAAAGGTGTCCATACACTAAATAATGAGCGATTCTGATATTAGTAATAACGAGCTTCTAGAACGAATCTTAAATGGAAATTCTGCACTTGCTCTACAGATACAAGCAGTTGAAGTACGACTTTCCCTGAAAATAGAAGAAGTCAATCAAAAAATTAATAATCTATCTCAAGAAAATACAGAACTAAAAGAAAAACTTGAAACAATAGAGAGACATCAAAGGAAAAACAATATTATAATATTTGGTCTAGATAGAGAAGAAAAACAACTCAATATAAATAGTTTTTTAAATAAATTGAACAATTATCTCACAACTGATATTAAACAACCTGATTTAAATAATATATATTTACTTGGTAAAGGGCGACATTGTCCAATAAAACTGGAATTTATCTCCTACTTAAATAAACAAGCCATTTTTAGAAATATAAAAAATCTAAAAGGAACAAAAATAAGTATTGTTGATGACCTTACCTATTTCCAAAGAGAAGAAAATAAACTCCTAAAAACCCATCTACACGAAGCCAGAAAAGATAACCAAAACACTTGTTTCATTAAAAGAGGGCAATTGTACTTGAATGGAAAATATTATAAACCAACAGAATTGAATGAAATAAGTCCTGCATTTGAAAAAAACATCCCAAATAGTGACCCTGGTACTCCTTTGATAAACTCACAACCTACAGAACAATTTAATAAAATAAATCAAGGAACCTTATATCTGCAAGAGTCGTTGAGTACTGAAGAGGTTTCGGTATTAGAAAATCCCAAGAAAAATAGTGAAAAAACGAGAATAAATTATCTACTCCTAAAACCAGTGTCATCAAGAAATCAACTAAACTGAAGGCGGACCAACAAATTAATCAACAACCACAATACATCATGAACACCAGGAAAAAATCTAAGAGCTAGATTGAACCTCTCTACAAGTATTTATTTTTCTTTATACCAAAAATCTATTAACGTTATTATTTTTATTGTTCTCTCTGTCTTTAACATCCTAAATAATTTAAACAAAAAAAAAAAAAAAAAATAATATTGCTTTACTTGCTTAAAAATGGACTCGTATATTCGTGATGTAAATTATACACCTATAAATACCTTAGAACTTTCTGAAATTACAGAGTTCAACAAATTTTGGCTTAACAAAAAACAAAATAATTATTTTAAAATTTTTCATCAAAATATACGTAGTTTAAATAAGAATTTCGATGAACTAAAAATTTTTCAAAATGCATTGAATGTAGAATATGACTGTATTGTTTTAACAGAAGCTTTTAAAATTCCGGATACCAGTTTATTTCAGTTAGATAGTTATAATATGTTTTATAATGATGGAGAATTGAACAGAAATGATGGAGTCGTAATTTATTTAAAAAAACACTTTCAATTTTGGCAAAAAACAATATTTATTGGTTATTGCAAAGCATTACAAATTGAAATACAGATTAGTAATATAAAAAAAATAATAGTAACTGCACTGTATAGGTCTCCGTCAGAAAACGCTCAAGTTTTTATAGACAACATTCAAAAGTATCTGGAAAGTACACAAAATATTAAAACTGACATTCATATTCTCTTAGGTGATATTTACATAAATATCCTCGAAGAAACAGAAATTAGTGCATTTTATTTAGATACATTAAATGAGCATAATTTTGTCTCTATGATAAACAAGCCAACTCGGGTACAAGGAAACACAGAAACATGTGTGTACAATATTTTCATGAAAACAAAATTACAAGATCTCCAGGAGCAATGTATTGCGATTACTCATGAAAATCTTGTAACCGATCATAAAGCGACAATAAAAGTCACAGAGTTAATGGTAACCTAAAAACACAAATTGCCTATATAGATTATCCTAATTTAAAAAAAGATTTAGCAAAATTTGATTGGAATAATTATTACAACCTAAAAGATGTCGATACTTTAACGAAAACTTTGTTAGATCATCTAAATTTTTTTTATTAATAAAAATAAATTAATTAAAAATATAAATAAAACTAATACCAAACGTAAAGGATGGATCACTGAAGGTTTAGTTAAATCAACAATTTAAAAAAATAAACTATATAGGGAATACAAAGCTGAACAGCAAAACATAACAAAAAAGGAAGCGTATTTGAGTTACAAAAAAAATCTAGAAAAATTAATAAAAAAAGCAAAATATAATTATTTTAAAAAACAAATAGATCAAAATAGTAACAAACCGAAAAATTAATGGAAAATAATAAAAAATCTCATGTAATTCTGAAAATAATATAAATTACGTACTTAACAAAAAAAAGAAGATGACAGCTGATTGCTTTAATGATTTTTTTGTAAATGTTGGAAAGTCCTATGCAGAAAAAATTAAAAAGCCCACTGATCCACCTCCTTTGCCTAAAATAAACCCAAATAGCTTCTTCCTTGCGCCAGTTACTGAAAACGAAATAATTAACATTATCAAAGGTTTAAAAGCAAATAAAGCTGTTGGAATAGACGGTATTAAAGCGGATACTCTAAAAGAGATGGGAACTGAAATTGTAGAACCTGTAGTATACTTAATAAACAAAATATTTGAAACTAGCATTGTCCCATCAGAATTCAAAACAGTTATAGTAACTCCAATATACAAAAAAGGTGACAAAGCAAACATCTCGAATTACAGACCAATTTCAGTAATATCAGCGTTAACAAAACTTTTTGAAAAATCTTTAAAATCAAGAATATCTACATTTCTGCAATACAACAACATATTATCCAATAAACAATATGGTTTTAGAGAAGGACAATCTACATCGGATGCTATTGAGAATCTCATAGGTGAAGTAACACAATCCCTAAATCAAAGTAAACCTGTGTTGTGTGTGTTTTTAGATCTTACTAAGGCTTTTGACACTGTCGGTCATACTCAGTTGTTAGATGCCTTAGAAGAAGCGGGGATTCGGGGACCTCCAAATAAACTTTTTTCGAACTATTTGATGAATAGAAAACAAAGGGTAAAAATTAAAAATACACTTAGTCAGGAAGAAAAAATTAACTATGGAGTTCCTCAAGGGACTGTCCTGGGACCAATTCTTTTTATTATTTATTTAAATAGTATACTTAATAATCCAAGTGACGGCAAACTTATAAGCTTTGCCGACGACACGGCCATTGTCTATTGTGCAGATAATTGGAAAGACCTAAAACTGAAAGCAGAAAATGATTTAAAAAATATCTTTAACTTATTTAATCACAAATTATTGACCGTAAACTCCGAAAAGACCTATTTTGTTCCATTCTCTAATATCATTAGTACACTACCTAAATTTGAAACATTAGAAGTTAATAATAATCAAATTATACATTCTAAGAAACATATGAAGTACTTAGGGCTCTACATAGACTGTCATCTAAGGTTTGACGTCCACATTGGAAATCTTGTAAAAACACTGAGAACATTACTATATAAATTTAGATATCTTAAGAATATGATAGATAGGCCATACCTTAAAATAATTTATTACGCTCTCGTTGAATCCCGCATAAGATATGCTATTCTCAGTTGGGGAGGAGCTGCTACGTGTTATATGAAAAAATTAGATATATTACACAAACAGTTTTTAAAAATAATTTTTAATAAAAAACTTACCTACAGAACAAATTTGCTTTTTTATGAAGCTGGCATTCTTGATGTAAGACAGATGTTTATGCATCAAATAATTTTGTACATTTTTAAAAATCGAAATGTTCTTGAGTTTGTAAATCATGGATATGAAACCCGATATAGAGAAAATAAAAATGTTCAATCTGTGTTATTTACTAAAAACATTTGTCTAATGTATAAAATCTTTAATAGCCTTCCTGAACAATACAAAATGTATATATTAAAAATAAATGCAATCTCGTTTATTAAAAAAAGATTTAAATATTATATAATAAATTTAGGAAGAGAAAAAGTTCATTTACTTGTTATTATTTAATTATTACTCCTACATTTATGTGCCGCTCTGTTTATACATTTATTTTATTGTTATTTATACAAGTAATTGTTATGGTAATTGTTATTATAATTGTTAATTAACCATAAAACCCAATCTATTAGTGTTATCATAATACCATATCTATTAAACATTTTTAACCATGTGAAAAACTTTATTTACGCACAGCCTTCTTGGCTCCAGTAAATAAACAATTCTGGGTTTAAACTGTTTGTTCAGATTTACTTTGTTTTCTTTTTTGTCATTTTATAAATTATTCATTCTTTATTATGAAATACTTCGTTAAATGTAAGACTTTTTTGTTAATTCTGAATAAACGATATTATTATTATTATACTTAATTTACTCAAAAAATAATCGTATCAAATACAATACGTACTTCAAAATAAATACGGTTATACATCTCAAACTTCCTGCATAATTACAAATCGTGTCAGTTTGACACTCTTTATAATTATACAACAAGTTATCGATGTATAACCTGATTATTTTGAAGTACTTATAGTATTACTACTGATTATATCAACAATAGAGAATGCATTGCCAGCTGCTCTGGAGAACAAAAAAATTGTTTATTATTAAAATCACTAGTAACTACTAAGAAACCCATATTTTAAAATTAGTCACCAGTAGACTGGCAAACCAAAATTCACTGCTAGGCTCATAGCTCATCTCTAGTAAACTTATTTTGTTCTCGACAAAAATTTATCATTTTCCAGCTAATATATTGGTTTGTCTAATTTCTAAATAGGATAACTCACCTACAGTAAAATTCACATTTAACCTTTATGGGCTGTCGTGGTAAAGCCTTTTTCTATAGCTATTCGCTCCGTGCGCGACAGCAGCGCCAATTTGTTTTGGTATTAAAAAGGAGTATTTCTGCCTATACTGACAAATACAATTTTTAATAGAAATCGTAAATAAAAAGTATATATGTTAGTTTTAATAAAAGTATATGGATTTATAAAACAATTAAAACATTAATTTATTATTATTATATATTTTTCACGCTTAAATTGAAGAAAATTATGTATAATCATTAAAAATCAATAATAAAATATAGGCAGGCAACAGTATTTACTGGAAAATGTATGAGAAGTTGCCTAAGTCTAATAAGTTGTCATTGAAGAAACCATTTATAATAGCGTGAAGTTAAAATGTATAAAAAGGATCGCTACTTATATTTTCATTTTTGTTCTAAAGAAAACATAGAATGAATGATTAAAACTGGTTTCCGATCAGTAAGTCACAAAATTGCATACCAGCCAAATATTATAATCAACGGCAGAAATCTTGAAATCTAGTCCTTGCTGAATAAACATTTAAGAATAATGGGATATTAAAGAACATCGTAAAATGATAATTTATTGTTTATTTAAAAACTTTCTAGTTTCTGATGTCTACTATTTCCAGCATTACTGTTATTATCACAAAAATAAAGGTAATTTTTCTTCTTATTGTACACCTATCCATTTATTTCTTTGATTTAATTTCCACTTTGTTAGTGAAATTTGTTATATAAGTTTCACTGTTTTTTTTTTTGCTAGTATTTGTACAATTTTCAACACAGCAACTCCGGTTGCTTATTGTGTTGTTTTTACCTACTTTTTTGAAAAAAAGTAAAATGTATACGTGTATTTGATATGCCAAAATTACAAAATATCCCCCTAAAATGCACGAATTATCCGCAGCTAGCGCTAGTATCGCTTTTGCTTCCCTTTCCATGACTTCGCACGGAGCGAATAATATGTGCAAAACTAAACTATTTAAACTATGGTTAATTAAGAAATGATAATTCTGATACTACAAAGCAATCATTTCCATATCATATCTGATAACACAAAGTACTACTCATTCCCAAATTATTTTAATAAAATAATGTGTTGACATGAAATGTCAAATATCAAATATTAAATAAAATTATCTAGAAGAGAGTTCTCATTTTAATTTTATAAAAAATAATTAAAATGGGTAGCAGCATATTATTTACAAAGGACAATTTCGATTTTAGAGAAATGCTAATTTCCTACTAGTATGCATCATTTTTTTTATGTTTTCCATTTAAGATTAAGGTAAACTTTTAACAAATAAATCAAGATAAAATTAAGTAGAGATGACATGAACACTATTTTGCGATATGACAGATGGGTGGACTTAGCAATATCCTACTGAATGAAAAGTGTAATCAAAATGGCAACTAGTCTTTGATTTATTTAAAGTCAATAATTTTATGTTTGAAGATTGAGGGATTGAAATGTTTTTATATCATTTTATCTCCTCTTTATTCTATCTCAATGAACTAAATAAATACAAACTACAAACACCAGCAAATTCAAAGAAACCTAGGTACCAAAAAAATAGTGTTTTTCTTTAAATTTTCTTTTTATTGGCTAGATCTAATGACAACTGTTTCACTACAAATTGTAATGTTTTGACATATTTTCAGGTCCTGTAAATTTGGGGGTGTATGTAAATATCTAAATAATAAAAGTGTATATTCTAATATAATTTACAAATATAATAATTATTCCACTACATTCCTCTTGAACCTCCAGCTGTCCTAAAACAAAAGAATACCTACTTCAATCATCACTGTCTAATCAATAAAAGAATTATGGATAGGACAACGTTTAATACCAGAGATCAGTTTACTTAGATCATTCTGACCAATATTCTTTATTCCATTAATTCAAAATGTGAATTAGGCATTCCACTGACCTGTCAAACAATAGGTGCCAGTGGGAAATTCTTGTATATTTAAGGGGGTAGCGACATAGTCTTGCAACTTGGACGCTATTTTTATTCGAAGTAGTACTCGCCAAGCCTGCCAATTAATGAAGAAATGTATAGGTGGGTTTTTTAAATATTATTTTTATTGTGTTTGACATAAAATATTTAAATGTAATCCATTATTCATGATTTTACGTAAAGTAGATAGAATACACCATATGTCGCCACCCTTAGATATACCAAACCTGCCCACTGGTAATTCATTTGTTTGGAATGCCTAATTAAGTATGGAGTTGTTGAAGGAATGTTATTCAACTGTCTTTAAAAAAAATTCTACCTACTATACATTTTATTCATCGGGAATAGCTTCTAATCCTTGAACTTTGTAAGGATTTCCAGTCAACCTCCTATCCCTTAAATATTGTCGTCTATTATCTTTTTCGAGTAAAGTTCTTCGGTACATATTTCCAACTAATAAATTGTTAATTAAATAGGCAGAAGCATGAGGAACTGCCATTACAACACAAATGATACCAAAACTGGGCAAAATTTCGAACCACATTTTAAAAAAAAGAAAAATCTTGTACTCGATGTTCAATTTTTTTTTATATAAAATGACAGTTGACAATAATTGCATAACCTCCACTTCTTCATTTTTTAAAAACTTGAAATTAAACCGATTATGCATTGTGCGTGAATATTTTATTAATCAAATGTTAACATAAAATCAAAAAAATTTGATCAAAAATCAAAAAATGTACTTAAATTTAAAAGATACAACGTTTTTTAAAAAAAAATTAAAAAAGAATATGTATAAATCTTTATTTACAATTGTCGAGGTAAAGACCAGTTTAGAAAAAGTAGAATCTCATTGACATTAATGACATTTGACAAATGAAGTTAATTTTTTTTATTTTTTATATGGGTAGAAAATAAGTGTTTTACATTTTGGAATTAAAAATGAAATTATTCTATGCATTATTCCGAAGAAGAAATATGCCTAATGGGAATATTCATACAGGAAAGCACCGGATATATAAAGAACCTACAATAAGAGATGTAATCAAATTGAAAAATCAATTTGAAATTGAAGAAAAGAACATGTTCCTTTTAAGGCACTCCTATTTGACTCCAGTTAGTAATTAAAGATTATATTGTACTATTAAGTCTATACACTTATTTTTTAGGAGCAGTCACGAGGTCATGCTAGAGCCTTAGGCAAAAATGAAGCTAACTTCATTAAGACAAAAACAAAGCAGAGACCTTTTTATGACAATGTCACCATTGAATCCCGTTTATCACATTTGAGGGTTAACGAAGGATGGGATTAGTATTTTTGTATAAAGTAGGGTTTCAATTTATAATATAGAACAAATTTATAAATAGTGTTAAAATAAATGTTTAATCAACAGACTTAATAATAGAAATTAATGGCTCAGTGCCAGTTTCCTAAAACAACCTCGTTTTTTTTCGTATATTCTAAAATAATTTCTGTAAATGCCAGAGTTATTGCCTAATCCTTAAAATTGTTCATTTTCGGTGGCACCATCTATACCTAAAGGTTTGGCAGTTTTTTATAGTACATTCAATAAAGTGCTTTGATCTCCATTTTTACACTTTTAATAATTTCAAAACAACCTCTTTTCGTATATTATTTTAAAATCATGTGCATGTTGCCTTTATTTGTTTTCAGTGCCAATATCTATACCTAAAGATTAGACAGTTACATCTAGTAGATGTAGTAGACACAAGTAAGGTGCTTTGATCTCCATTTACCCACTTTAATTGAAGAAATTGGCGTAATAAGGTTACATGCTATATTAAGTAAGTTTTGGGAAATTGAGTTTTAAAGGACTCCACACTTTTTACATTGATTTTGGGTACTGACAGAATTTGTTCAAATTTTAGTGTGTAAATTTTTCAAATCATTAGGGGCAACTTTCTTATGGACTTCAAGTAAGCAGCTCTACAGGGTTAGCTCTTAAAAGGATTCAAAAGTAATGAGGGCAGAATTAATATTTTCAAATATATCTCCACCACTCTTTAGTAATACTTGTTTTTCCCATGAAACTTATGTCATGTGTTACACTTGTATATAGTTTGTTCATGCTTACTTACACTTTGTAAAATAAATTATACAGAGTGTTTAAAAAATTAGGAATATCAGTTACTGAAATATGGTGCGTTTTACATGTATTACCATAGTTAGAATATGACTTCTGAACAACATTTTTTTTTTTTTTCATTTCATATTAGATCATTTTTAAAAGTAATACAAGGTGTGATAGAACTACATAACTAAGAATTGCAAAAAAAGCATTTAACGAAAAATTGGTACCTATACCTAAAATATTGTATAAAGTCTTGAAACGAATTCAGTTTTGCTCGTATTATAATCATAGTTCTGTTTATCCAACCAAGTCCCGTTCTACACCTACTTAAATGTAGAAATAATTATACTAACTCTGGCTCGAATGAATGACTAAGAAGAAATATTCTAATTGAAAAGCCCTTTCTGATTTTTATATAGAACACATATAATATGTCAACTTATCACTTCTAAATATAATAATTCTATTTTTGAGGATTTAGTAGGTTAATTTTAGTTAAATTAAAACAAAAATAACTATGGTTTTTTCAGTAGTAATTTATTTAAAAACTGATATGAATACTCATGATATTTAATCCTGGCCAATTCTTATTGTTTATCTATTATTCCACACCACTATATACTTTTATCTTGGTTTAAAATATTTTCTAAGCATATAACATTTGTTTTTATTTCTTTGTTTATTAATCAGAATAATTACAAAAGGATTCTATAAGATAAAAGGTTGGTGAGTGTTAGATTAAATTACAGCTAAATTATCATGATAGAGTTAACACGTTGTCTTTGCAATTTCAGACTACATTTGCTGCAGTTTTTTATCCATATCGGATGCATCTGAGTTGTTATGAATTTTTGATAACGTGATTCAAGGTAGGTAAATTAGTTGGAGCAGATGCGTTCGATGTGAATAAACAAACGTTTTGAGAGGTAAACAATCGAATGTGGATATTCAATCATAGCAATTCTATTGTACATGGTATATTTTCTTCTTTCTTTTTTGGGTTGTGATTAAGAACAATTTCAAAAGTTTGTCATTAGAAATTTTTTGATAGTAGGTAGTTTTATTTTTATTAGGAAACTTTCTATGTGGCGTGCGTTCGTTTTTTTTTTGCAATATATTTGAGAATTGTTAATAATGTATATTTATAGAGTACAATAAAATTCAAGAGAATCCCATTACTAGATATTACTGTACATGTAAGACTGGTTCAAGAACTTTAGGCATGTGTGCACATATTTCAAGTGTTTTGTGGTATCTGAAATATGCACGATTCGAAAATTATATAAAGTACCCTTTAAGTGTTTTATCAAGGACTATTTTAGATGCTGTTGAAAGATGAGTCAGATTTTGAAGGTGTGTAAATAGTTAATGTATTTAATAAAACAAGTTTTTAAAAAATGAAGTTTCTTTTATATGGATTTATAATTTAGTGGAAGTCTAAAAATCTATGTAAAGAAACTGTAATATTTTTGTATTAAATATAATGTCTTTCTGTCACACCCTGTATTATTAATTACTATTGTCTAGTATTTAATATAACAAAGAAATCATCAGGAGTCATGTTTTAATTATGGTAATACATGAAAATGTACCTTATTTCAGTAATTAATATTCCTATTTTTTGAACATTCTATATGATTTATTTTACAAAGTGAAAGTAAGCATTAACAAGCCATATACAAGTGTAACTCATGTAATAAGTTTCATGAAAAAAACATGAATTACTTAAGAGTAGTAAAGATATATATGAAAATATTAATTCTGCACTCCTTACTTTTGACTACTTCTGACAGCTCACCCTATAAGAGCTGCAAACTTGATGTCCATAAGAAAGTTGCCCATTATGACCTGAAAAGTAACATACTAAAATTTTAACAAATTCTGTCATTACCCAAAATCAATGTAAAAAGTGCAGGGTCCATTGTTTTAAATCTATCAAATACAAATAAAAAAAATATTTAAACAAAAATATTTCGGATTGGAGGTAAAATAATTTGTATGTAGCTAGTATTATCCTCGTTCACAGATGTTTTGAGCTAAAGCAGTCACTTCACGACAAATTGTGGCTTGCATCTTTTTTACAGAGAGGGATTCAATTAATTGTTGGTTACACTTATGTTTAGTAACCTAGTTCATTATGAGCCAAAACTCCCACTCATTATATCCGAGGACATATCGAGTGTTTATGGTAACCTTATTGAATAATGTGCAAGTGGAATACATGTTTTTTGTATTTTTGACGTATAAAGTCTGAGAGTTTTCATATAACTGTTTATTTGGTATCAAGATCAGGAAAGATAATAGTAATTGCATACGATTATAATTGAAGAAGTCTTGGACAAAAATATAAAATCAACTACTTTTTGGCCAAAAGTTGTAGTAAAAAAAATCAACTTAAACAGAAAGCAATTTTATTTAATAAAATAATACTGTAGTATAGGATGGAAGGGATTTATCTTTCAAAACTGGTATCACACTATACACTATTATGTGGAAAAAAAATATCATATTAAAGTTATGTAAATTGGGTATTCTATACACTTTTTTATAAATCTTAGATAATTTACAATATAAAAATTATATTCATCTTCAATGAGATCACACTAGTGTAATATATCTAAGTGTTCATCATATATCTACAAAAGATCAAAAGATAATGTTTTTTCAAGTTAGTAAATAAAATATGACAGTATTTTAGTAAATTTAGTAGAAGAGTTTTAGTAACTATTTACTATTTGTGCTAGTATTATGGCAAAAACCAGCCAAGTATGGTTAGTGTGACTTCAGTTTCGAGTCCATTTAATACATATTATATTGTTTTAAGGTCTTAAAAAAGAAATTTAAAGGTATGTAAATTCTGTGGTAAGAAGCCACAACTTGATAAGTCGACTTTTTACCAAAATTGAGTTATCAACACGACTGTGTTCGTCTCGACGAGATCTACAAGATGGTATAACTTTATAAGTCGAATTCCTAATAATAACGGTCATAGAAGTGATGCCCAAACCTGATATGTTTAAAGTTGATATTACAGACGAGGTAAGAACTTGATAAGTTGACATAACAATGTACGCCTCTAACTAAATGGTTTTTAAAAAGATGTCAACACTTGATATGTCGATTTATCTAATACTTCCACTTTCAAAAACAGCTAATTTTTATAGATTTTAAAGAAGACATAACTTGATATGTCGACATATCAAATTGTACCTTCCTTGAAAATATCCTTTATTCTGTAGTATAGCAATGCGGAATATGTTATGTGAACATATCAAGTTTTCGCATCTGAGTAAAGATGACTGCACTACAGTGATGTCACTTGTCAAGTTGTGTTATCAAGTTTTGTCACTCTTCAATATTATCGATTTTAAGGTTATTTAAAATAGGTGCTGTTGTTTAACAGTTCTGTTGTTGTGAAAAAAGTGTGTTTTAGGAACCAACAATGCCTTATTCTTGTACTAACTGTAATAAAATATGTGTAACTCGAAGTGAATTGATGGTACATTCCGGAAAATGTGGAGGTAAACTTCTACAGTGTGGTTCAAGTTATTCGGTCAAAAGTGAGGTTAGTGTTACTAAAAATGATCGTACGTTTGATGAAAAAAATCCAGCTACTGGCGTAATCTCTATGCCACATAATACATTGATGTGTAAACCTTCAACTAGTCGCCTAAACTCAACATATGAACCCCAGGTAAATATTATAATATTATTAACGTGAACCTAATGTCGTTAAAACTAATAGTAAGTCTACTTAAAACTAATGTTTATATGTTGTTGTAGGACTCTTTCGAAGAAGATTCCCATGACTCAGATGCAGACCCGCAATGGACTCCTGTCCTTAAAGACGACTCCAGGAAACGAAAGCTATTTAGTCTAGTACTATCAAAGGGGAAAAAGACAAGATCGGAAAGTGATACTGAAGGTTATTTTTTTTATTGTGTATGATTATTTTAAAGATTACAGATTATACATTTTTTTTTGAATTTGAGAAGGGGATTTAAAAGATTGAATGATTTAAGGATTTGTTTGTTTTTCAGATGAAGGTATGTTGGATAATGAACTTGATATACGTAGCAGACCACTAATAGTTTCCGAAAGCAACATATCATTGGAACCATCTCTTACTTCTACTTCCTCTAAACCAAAAAGAAAGAAAGGTGTTAGAGCGCGTGAACAAGAAAAAAATAAAAGAGATCACGGTTTGGCCTACAAAAATAGAAAAGGCCAAGTTAAAGGTCCCATCGAGTTCAAGCCTATTGAGAGATGTTGTCAGAGGAAAAAATGTTTCGAGATAGTAACACCAGAAATACAAAATCAAATATTTAAAAATATTTATTCTTTGCCAATGAAAGTAAGAGATCAAACGCTGTGTGAAAGAATGGAAATTTCAAATACAAAGTATAGTGCAAAAGGTAGAGGTAAGAGTGATCTAACTCACGACCGGCTTGTGACTGTCAGTTATAGTATTATTGTTGAAAATAAGAAACACAATGTTTGCAAATTAATGTTCATGAGTGCGTATGGCGTAACCAGAGGGAAATTGGACATATTAATAGAAAAGAAAAGGGCCTCTTCCTATGGTGTTATTGATGTTGATATGAGGGGTAAGCAAACACCACCCAATAAAACAAGTGATGAAGAGATAAATTTAATTTTACAGTTCATAGACAAATACCCAAGACACGAAAGTCATTACGCTAGGCGAGATAACTCATCAGAAAAGATATTTTTGCCTAGCCACTTAAGTATTAAAATAATGTACAAAGAGTACTTACAATGGAGAGAAGAAAATGGTTTCGAAAAATCGGTTGGCTACGACACATTTAAAAAATTTTTTAAAACAAAGGGCTATAAGTTTAAAGAGCCATTGATTGACACGTGCAAGACTTGCGATGAGTTTAATGTATTTAAAAGACATGCTACTAGTAAAGCTGACCGTGATGAAATCGATAAAAATCATAATGTTCACGTTCTAGAGGCACAAGAGGGTTATGACCGTAAACGTGAAGATAAAGGAAATGCAAAGAACACTGATTACCAAAGAGTTTTGGTTTTTGACTTACAACAAATTTTGCCTGTGCCATACCTCACAACCAATATTGCATATTACAAAAGACTATTAACTATGTACAACCTAACCATCCGTGATTGTTCACAAGAGAAAGAATCGTCAGACTGTTGTATGTGGAGTGAGCTTCAAGGAGGGAGAGGATCAGATCAGATTGCCTCTTGTATTTTAAAAAAGCTTCTTCAGCTACCAACAAGTGTAGAGCAGGTAGTTACGTACTCAGATACATGTGGGGGCCAGAACAGAAACATTAATATGGCAGTTATGTTTATGTATGCTCTGGCAAAAAACGAGAATCTGAAGGTCATTGATCAAAAGTTTCTCCTACCAGGTCACACACGTCTAGAATGTGACAGTGACCATGCCCGTATTGAGCGGGCAAAAAAAAGACTTGGGTCATCAGGATCTTCCAAAAGTGGGGGAGAAACATATAGGATTATGGTTCCTCGTGATTGGTGTCAGTTTGTAAGAGCTATCCCTGGGAAAAAAAGCTTTAATGTGATTGAGATGAACTTACCAGATTTTAAAGCGTTTTCATCTCTTTTAGTTAAGAATAATATTTTAGTTCATCGCAATCAAGATACTGAGAAAAAGCCAGTCGAGTGGCTAAAAATAAAATGGCTAAGATACACTAAGGATTTTGGAGTCATTCATTTCAAATATGATCTGAATCCATTTTCTCCATTTCGAACCCTAAATATTATTCGCGACAGAAAAGGCCGCAAAATCTCTGCTAAGAATCTTGAAGTTGGTAACTCATATGGGAGTACCATTGGGATAAATCCTTTGAAAAAGAAGGACCTGTTATCAATACTAAGTTTAATAGATACAGAGTTCCATAACTTCTACAAGAAGCTCCCGACAACATCAGCAGCTCAGGAGTTCGATGAGCTGAGCGACACCCAGGAAGACTCCGATTCTGAAACCTAGTTTTTTTTGTATTTTGTGTATTAAAGAAATATTAATTTCATGAAATGTTGAATTTTTTTCCTTAGGTATATTGATATCAAAACCTAAAAATGTAAGTATTTTCAGAAAAATAACAAGTTTTGGGATATTTTTAGTTCTGTTATCGATTTGCCAATTACATAAACATGCCAGAGTAAAAGATGGCAAAACCTGTTATGTTGAACAATCTTAAATAACTCCGATATTTTGACATATTTCACTTTCATACTTAAAACTCCCAATATTTGGTGTTCAAGCTCTACGAAAAGTATTAACTGTAAATTGTATGTTGAAGTACAGATTTACCTCAGACAGTTTTTCTTAAAATGGCTCTCCTGTAAAGTTAGCGGAAGTCGATATATCAAGTTATGGCTTCTTTCCACAGAATTGATACCTAACGTCGATTTTTATTTTTTGTTTTACCGAATTGATTACTTATTTAATTAAAATGTCATTTACTTACTTTAGAAATATATTTTAAGACCTTAAATGAAATAACAGTTCAAAAACTAGATATTTTGTCTATAAATAACTTTGTTTGGCTGGTTTTGTAGGTCATCACCAGTGTGCTGCATGTGAGATTACTTTGGAAATATTACTATTATTTGTAACAAAATCAAATAGTTGTAAATTAAAAACAAAACTAATTTTTAACTTAACAATAAAAGCACCTATTTTACATACTTTGTTTTCTATTAAAAAGTAAATATGCCCAACAACTTGTTCTATTATTTATTTGGAGAATGTATCAAAATATATTTAATTCAATTTGACTTAAATTGATACCTTTTGTAGAAGTGGAAGTTTACAGCACGACCCATTAGGTGAGGGGCGAGGATTCCACATTTATAATAACACTTGCATAAGTTATTAAATTTCTATGTATCATGCGAAAAGATAACTTTTACATATAACAGGGTAAAAATTAACACAATAACTACATAAAAAAATAGTTTTAAGTTTGTATAATAATGCCTAATATTTACATTTTTTTAGGAGCTGGTATTATGATTAATTCATAAATATCAAAAGTTTGTACAGTCAGCGCAGTGTAATTTGTTTCAAGTGGGAATGCGCAATAGTGTCGATTTTGAATTGACGATTCCTACCGTAAATGTGCAAGAGAGATACAAACAGTACAAATCATATTATTTATGAAGGTGTGCAAATTATACTCCACCATAGAAAAATTAATCTGCGTCGGCTGTAACTATGTAGATCATCAATTTTTACGTACTAGATGAAATTAATATTGAATTAAACATACTGTCTCCCCTTAGCACAAATCAACCTCAATATTTGTTTCTATTTTTTTATGTAATTAATTAGGAACAACATCCTTCGTCCAGGCTAAAGGATCTTCTTTAAGAGCATCTTCCGTCAACGTTTTTCCCTGCGCCAAAAGTTCAGCAAACTGCGAAACAACGGGATCTCTACCACAAGTACATGCAGCGACCACGACGCCATCCTTCAAGAAAAATGCAACAAATTTGAATTTGGAAACGTCTCCGTCGTATATTATGTTGTCATAGTCACCATGACCGGCATACCTAAAAAAATTATTGATGGTACAGTTATGTTATTCAGGTTCGCTGATAAAAATTGGCGCTAATCAGAAATTTGAGACTTTCTAGACAAGATTTATTATCTCCGAATATGAGTTTTCAAAACTAATTGCAGGACATGTGTACATTTTATGGATTAACTCAACAAACAAAAATTTTAAGAATTAATAGATACTTTGGACACTTTTAACACAATTCTATTTGTCTGGATAGGTTGATTGAGAGGATGATATGGAAAAAGAAAGAATATTTTTAAGAATAATATGGTATGTGGAAGGCAAGATTTTGTTCAAAAACCGTTAACACCTTAACGACCGCGTGCTCACTATAGTTAGCACACTTTTATTTTTCCCTGGGACCGCGTGTTAACTTCAGATAGCACACATGATATTGATATTTTCACAGCTGTGATATCGACAGGACGCACGTTAATGCTAAATATATAGATTGCCGTAGTTAGCATGGGGCACACCAAAAAAATTGAGATGTCATTTATCTTGTGATGTAATTTTTCAGTAGCTGTATAGTTACTAATCTACATGTACTTTAATATAGAAAAATATTTAGAAAAAATACTTTATTTCATAAAGGAATGCAAATACTCTTATAGGAAAACGTTATTTTATTTTTTTTGGCTGATTGAGATGAAAAAATAATGTAAATAATTTTTTTTGCACTCATACACTCATACTTCTCGCACATTACTGAGCTGCAATCTGTCCATGCAGAGTTTTGGTTCTAATATAGCAAATGCTATATCTAATGGTTTTTTCTTCTTCTTTTTCTTCTGTTCATCAATTGGCTCAATGGTGACTAAATAAGCCATGGCTAAAAGTTCTCTGAACTTCGTGATCAATATTTTATTTTGTGTATTTTTATATACTATAAAAGCATTTACCATTACTGAACCAAACCTGATTTAGGTTGCTAGTTTTATATACCATTTAGTTCCTCTTTTTGACGTAGGCTTTCATTTAATGCGACATGTCAATATAGGCTTTAGATTTAATATGATGACTTGGGGTTTTTCTATTTCATTTGTCCGTTTGTTTTGGATCATTCCCATTTGATGAGTGTGATATTGTGCTCAAGATAATGAGTTATCTACAGTTAGCACCCGGTCCCAGTATTTGAAATCAAGCGCTCGGACCGCGTGTTATCCAGATATTGCACGCCCAAAAACAATATTTGGAAATAAAGAATAAAATTGCAGATATGAAACAATGTTTTATTAAGTTTCTAACTAGTATTTCAAATAAAAAGTTGCCGGTCCGTGGGGCCAGATTTGGCTTTACGACAGCGGTCGTTGTGGTGTTAAAGGTTTTTATCTATTTTCCTGGCAATATATTCAGTTCCTACACGAGCCCTTTAAAGTTTACTGTCTTACCTGAGTCCGTTTCCGAACAGCATTGTCCAAAAGTAAGGCACCGCTTTTAATGCGGTTTTCCTTCCCAAAATATTCAGCGCCGCAATTTTTCCATGATAATGGGCCAACGGAAAATGCCCGATGGCCGATTTCTGGTTATTGTGCGACCATACAGGAGCGTACGCGATGTCGCCACCGACAAACACTTCCGGTACGTTGGTCTGAAGATATTCGTCGGTTTCGATTGTTCCGTCGGGACGCATTTCGACTCCAGAATTTTTTATAAAATCCGTCGCATAGGTACTACCGATTCCCATTATTACTAAATCAGCACGTAATAATGAACCTACAAAAAGTATTGAGAATAATATAAGAACTGGAAATATTGATGTTTCTCATGACTTACCATCAGTTAAAACTACTTCTGCCGCATTTCCGTCATTATCGCCTTTGATTTCGGTTATCCCACTTTGCTTTACGAAATGTATTCCTTTGGATTCGAACAGCTGCAGTACGGCGGTTCCAATTTCTTTACCTAAGAACGGTTGGAAAGGCAGATCGCCTCTAAAAATCACGGTAATTTTCTTGACTTTTTTATGGCAAAAATTAGCTGCTTCCATAGCTATGAAACTACCTCCTAGAACGACGACTTCTTTGTCTTCAGCCAACAGCGAATTTGTAAATCTACAAAAGTTCGTTATAGACACAATTCAAAGCCACTTTTAGATTTGGAAAATAAATTACAGGTCACTATACTTACTTAGCGTTATCATAATCCCGTAAAACAACTACATTTTTTAAATCGGATCCAGGTATGTTTATTTTTCTAGGTTTACATCCAGTAGCGATGTACAATTTGTCATATTCCAAAGTGGCTCCTGTACTTAAAGTAACGATTTTGGTATCGGTTTTTATTGCAGTAGCTTCAATTCCCTTTAGTACATCGATGCCATTTTCCTTGTAAAACGGGTCTCCTCTAAATTGTAACTTTTCTATTTCAGCGTCCATAACTTTGCTTACTTTTACCTAGAATAATAATTATAATATAAAAAATGGTATTTTCTATAATTTATTACATATTCTTCAGGGTACAACACCCTACAACAATCAAACTTATTAAAGATCCAACAATTAATGAAATTATATAATGAACTACCAAGTACCATCATCAGTTAAATAAATTTAAAACATAGAGCAGCAAAAAACTAGAATCAAGATATATAATGCTTGGCATTCTATGTTACACTCTTCAATCAGATTTTTCCCAAAATCAATATGATTCGTCCGCTTATAGAGCTCGATTTTTTTTTATTTTTAATTTTCAACAATTTTTGTTTTTAACCCACTTCAAAAAAGGAGGAGGTTCTCAATTAGTCGGTATATTTTTTTTATGTATGTTCACCGATAATTCTTTAACACGGTGTCCGATTTCAATGATCCTTTTTTGTTAGAAAAGGGGGTACTTAATTCAAGGGTGGTCCCATATAAATTTGGGCAATATCGAATAATCGGGTCCATGAGAAAATTCTCAAACTCTTAATTTTTCATATATGTTTATGGATAATTCTTTACCACCTTGTCCGATTTATATGATTTTATTTTGTTAGTAATGGGGTACCTCAGGGGTGGTCCCATATAAATTTGGTCAAAATCTGATAATTGGGTCCATAAGAAAATCCTCAAACTCTTAATTTTTTTATGTATGTTTAGCGATAATTCTTTACCACCTTGTCCGATTTCTATGATTCTTTGTTTGTTAGTAAGAGGTGGTCCCTTATAAATTTGGTTAAGATGTGGTGATGACATCTGCACAATTTTGAAGTCAGTTTTTTATTTTAATAGTTGTTGACTTATCGTGCAGACAAAAAACGTGACATCGGAAGGACGAACAAAATAAGCATACAATACTCTTCAGAGACTACAGTGTGAAAAGTATAACGCTAGTAAATACTTTTTCTATACCCACATGGATATTAGCTTATCTACGCACAGATCACAAAACGAAAAATATGCTATTGCCTTCAACTGAACGAATATATTTCATATCCATTCTAGGTAGTGAGAACACTGCAAAAATAGTAATTTGTGCAACAAGAGTGGATATGATGGCCATACCGCACGAAGACGAAATTTGAGCACGACGCCGTAGGCGATGTGGAGAATCCACTCGAGTTGTACAGTATATTTTTTCTACGACCCACTAACGAAAATTTACAAATAAAAAAAATATTTTAGGTTATTAAGACAAAATAACTAAGACTTTTAATTATTTATAAAATAAAAGAAAAAAGTTTTTCCCCATCCAAGAATGGAAGTCGAGTCTACTGTGTGGAAGGCAGGAACACTGACCACAGGACCACCTGCCCTTTTATTTTTGTTGCTTTAATACTCGTAATTAAATTGACTTCATATAGTTTTATTTAAACAAACAAATTATTTATAATTATAGACGAAATAAAAACAGAAATGCTATTATTTATTGATTCTATACAAGAATAGCCCTTTTTAATGTATGTTTAATCTCAATAACTAAAAAATATACTGACAATTAGTTTGACAAAATTGTCACTTATTTAAAATTTTAAAAATAATACCTAGCAGTCGGTTGATCAAAATATGAACGGTGATTGGTGGATTTAATTTTTTTGCAGTGTTCTTACTACCTAGAATGGATATGAAATATATTCGTTCAGTTGAAGGCAATAGCATACTTTTTCCTTTTGTAATCTGTGCGTAGATAAGCTAATATCCATGTGCGGGTGTAGAAAAAATTAAATTCGCTAATCACAGTTCATATTTTGGTCACCCAACTAATATTATTTTTTAAAATTTTAAAGTGTCAATTCTGTCAAAATAATTGTCAGTATATTTTTTAGTCATTGAGATAAATATACATTAAAATGAGTTATTATTGCCTAGAATCGATAAATAATAGCATTTTTATTTCGTCTATAATTATAAATAATTCGTTAATTTTAATAAAACTATTTGAAGTTAATTTAATTACGAGTATTATAGCAAAAATATTAAGCGTTTCGATGGTGGCCGGATTCAAATCTAGGATGGGGACAAATTAATTCTTTTTTTTTTTCTTGTTTATTTTATATTATTAATAGTAAAATTCCTAAATTATTTTATTTTAATAACCTAAAATAATTTTTAATATTTGTAGATTTTCGTTAATGGGTCGTAGAAAAAATATACTGTACAGCTCGAGTGGATTGTCCTTATCGCACTGCACCATATCCACTCTTGTTGCACAAACAGCTATTCTATCTGATTCAGAAAAATGTTTTTAGACCCACCATAGACTTTTGATCAGCTGATAATTTAATCGGTTGCTTGAAGGATAGAAGGTTAAAATTGATAATTTTATTTCTGACTTACCCGATCGTAAGGCAGGTAGTTTTCCTTACAAACTAATGTAATTTTTCCCGAAAATCCTTCTTGCCTCAACGTTTCTACACACACAGCTCCTGATGGACCGCCTCCTATGACTACAATACGTTGATTTTCCTTTAAATCCCTCCTAACCATCTTCTTTATTCGTTTATTGGCTATTAATTCAGCTTTTCTAGCCCTCACTTTCACCTTATCATCTTCTATGGTAACCTTATAACAAGGCAGTGAATCTAAACCGGGAAAATCTTCTATATCACCTGTTTGGATATTGAAACAGGCTCCATGCCATTGGCATCTGACTCTTCCGTCTCCTAAAGCGCTGGAAACCAATGGTGCGCCATAATGTGTGCATTTTGTTCCTATAGCACTAATTACACCCCTTTGTTTTACTAAAAGCACCTTTCCTTCATCTAAATCTACAGTTTTCAATTCGTTTTCCTTCAAATCAGCGACGTTGCAGACGACGTCTTCAACATATTCTTCATCGGGTTTGTTTTCTTGTGACGGACCTGAAAAGTAGTAATTAATTCCTGTTTGCACTCCTTTTATAACGCACTGGGTTAGATTAAACATTGTTGGGATTATTTAATCTTAAAATAAAACTCATTATTTGTGACATTCGTTTTGGTAAGAAATTACGTCACGAAATTCTAAAATAAAAATCAATACGAAAACAGGGTCACACGACTTGCCCAGTACAAAATACGACTGCAACAGATTTTATACAACTCGTAATTTGTTAAAACATTATTTAAAATCCTTCAAACAAGATTTTCGGAATTTGATCCGTAATTATACCTAAGAGCGATTTTATTTTAACCTTGATATACCTAGGTATCTATTATGAATGTCTTTAAATACACCTACAATATTAGTTCCTCAGAAAAATTAAATCTATTTTCTAAAAAAATATAATGTATATTTATATTAATCTGGTTCAAGATGTATAGATAATAGATATGGACGATAGAAAAAGTAGAAATTATTGATTTCATCTTATAGTGTATTTTGATTTTATTAATTTCAATACCACCCAACAGCGGATCATTTAGATACAGAGTGGATAGTGGAACAAATTATTTATATATGCAGGTACAGAAATTTAAAATCGGACCATTTAAACCAAGTCTATTAAGAGGTGAGCGTAAGTAGGAATGAGGTGGAAGTCGTTCGTATCGTGCGCCAGGCGTTCGACGCTGATCAGCAGTCTTACTCCATGTCGGCAGTTTTTGTTTCACTCATGGTTCTATTATATATTGACAAATTAATTTTAAAATAGATGGTCTGCTTTTAGAATTGCGTATCTATAATGTACATATGTAGCAAAAGATCGATACTGCATTAATTAAATGTAAAATAAACCAAATGTGGGAAGTATTCATAATACCATAGTTACCAGCAATCAAAAAATTATCAAATAAGAATTTTACCTCTTTGTGAAAAAGGTTGATCTTCTCTAAACTATAATTTTTTTTTAAAATCGCCTTTGAACCATCTCAAGCTTATTAGTGTGAATTTTATATCTTTGACAACAAACCCCTGATTCATATACTTTATCTTTGACCTACAAAGTCATTATACATTTCAAGTTTCAACCATTTGTGTGATACGTTAAATGTAGTTTATACGCTGACCAAGTATTCTAAATTTGTTATCAAATTCAACAACTTTTAATGTACTTAGTTAACTGTAGATAAAACAAAAGTTACTTTTAATTTTTACTAAAGTCTCGGACACATAAATAACAGTGGCTCAAAAACGGATTCTTGGGGTACCCCCTAACTAGCATACATTTCGATAGACTTAAAAACTCTTGATATTTGGCTGTTTAAACAAGTAGGTAAGAATTTAAAAAACTAATTTTTAACAGTTTTTGTAATTATTATTCAGTCAATTTTATCGAAAGCTTTTGAAAAGTCGGTATAAAAATGACAGATTAACCCATAGATATATAACCCGACTAGAAAAAAAAATGGGAAACAATTAAGTTTTTAGTATTTATTGATTATTCCTAGAATTATATAAAATCATAAGCAGAAAAACAGGTAGGTAAATAAATTATACCAAAAAAAAAAACAGACTCGAATTCTGTATAAGTTTATTTATGTATTTTTGCTAAAGACTTTAAAAAGTTTATTCGTTCGAAATGAAAATATGGAAAATAATAAAATGTGTAAAATGTTAGGTTATGTTCATGATACTTTTGTCCTATTTATCGTACATTAAATCGACCTAAACTACATAAGCAAAAAGGCTTATAATAACTTACGTGTAGTTTGGATACTTTTTGCATCGCTTATTTTAACAGTTTTGGACGTTGTGCACCCCATTTGAGAATTTGAAACTAAATTTAATGACTGTCTACACACTTTTAGAAGTTCTAGGGCAGATTTTAGTACTTTCTATCTAGAAAAAACCTTGCCAGAGGAATTAATTTCCTATTTCCTAATTAATTTTAATGTTTATCAGTTGTTCGTTAAGTCAAGGTTACGGATAATTCTTTATTATTATGGGAAATAACTAATAAAGGCAATATTATAGTTAAGGATCTCTTTATAGATAAAGCAATGTATGAAAATTAACATTATTTATCCATAGTAATTACAATGATTAAATACAATAAGTTTTATTATTTTAAAATCTATTTTTATTACATTACTACATATATTATTAATTTATTTTAAGATAAGATGTGGTCACGCCCTCTACCTAAAAATAGTACAGAGACGAACTAGCCTAGCGGATACACAAATTTATTTATACAGGATATCTTGAATATTTTCCTGTTTAAAAAAATAGGTAAAAGATGTACGGGATCTGACTTTCTAAAGATTGATAAATTTAATGTTTTTTTTAAACCTGTTTTGATTATTTTTTTTTTTTCACCATAAGATAAGTAATAATTATCTTTGACCTAACAAAACCACATGCACACGGACGTCTAAAAGACGTCCTTCAGGGACATAAAGGACGTCCGAGGTACGTCCTCTTTTGGTACGTGGACGTCCTAAATGTCCCGTTTCGTCTTAGGGACCTTTGCGGGACGTCCTAGGGACGTAAATCAGACGTCCGAGAGACGGTATTTGACCATAATCCATAAAGGATAATAATAACAAAAATGTTAACAATAAATGGACTTTTTATCCTGAAAAAACTACTTAGAGTTAAACGTTTTCAGTTTACAAAAAAAAAAACAGGAATTAATTAAATTTAACACACAGCGCTGGTAAGATGAAACCTTGGGTCCAGGGCTGCCGTTTCAGTACAATTGTACTAAATTTAGTACATTTCTCACATCAAAGTACAAAAGTACATTTTAAGTCAAATCAGGGACAATTTAGTACAATTTGAAATACTCGTCTTTGTGGCAGCATCTATGTATTGAAAGCCTAAATTTTCCGATAATAGGGTAAGTATTGTAAATATTGGCGGTATTTTCCCTAAAGAAAAGGGTTTTTACATAAGGTATATACCTATAACGATCAGAAACCGGTCACCGACTCCAGGATTTTGCGCAAATTATCCACTGCACAAAATTCTGATGTCAGTTACTGGTTTGTGATCGTACAATTTATTTTTACCTACCTTGATTAACAGATAAAACTTGATTAAAATAATAAAATTTAAAGGAAAACTCTATATTCATATTAACGTTTTGATATATTCCAGTGATATATTCCAATTTTTCAAAGTACATAAGCAACAAAAACAAAACTCCCATTCATCCTACAGTTGACATTTGACATAACAACTGTCAACATACGTGACAGTTTTGACAATTGACAATCCATCTAAAATTTAATACAATTTAGTACATTTTCCTCGAATTTTCTAGTACATTTCTAAATATCTCCGCGGCAGCCCTGCTTGGGTCCTACTTATAGCATCGTACATGTATATGAACGATGCTTATAGCTTGTGTCGACATAACTATAATTTTGTCAAAATTAGTTTTGTTCCAACTTTCCGCCATTAAGGTCTTTTCTTTCCACCAGCGCTACCGCCAATACACATCACTTATTCTCACAACACAAAACACTCACTTCACTTTATAACCACTTTACCACCAACATCAAAAAAATAACAAATAACACTATATAACTTTATTTTTGCTTCGTTAATCTAACTCACTTATAGAAGCTAATTTTTTAATGCCGAAAATTGTAGCTGTTGTTGTCCATTTGAAAATAAATGATAGGTTAGGTTTTCTGTCCTCATACTCTTGCAAAAACAAAACGTTGAATTTCAAGTTATCGATTCAAAAACCAACGATGCTAGTACGTAGAAAGTCCCATTAACGTCCTGGACTCGGGTCGAAACGGGACCAAAATAGGACGCCCTAGTGTTCACGGTAATCGGAAGTCCAGTGGACGTCCGATTTAGGTCCCGGACCAACAAGGGACCAAATCAGGACGTCCTGTGCTATATGGGCTCCTTATTATACTCTTCACACAGAACCGTAATATGGGGCGACTTTGAGTTTTGGAGGCTACTTTGATAGTAGCCCCCACCCAAAGATAAAACTGTTGTAGCTGGGCAGCTATTCACTTTTAAATTATGTTTGACATTGCAATCGGCAGTTGCACTTGTGAACGAGCAGTGGTTAATGCGAGGTGATTATATTTAAAAGCCTCCATTAGAAAATTAATCGAAAATCAGACATCACCTTATTCTAGATTTTGTTAAGTGGTTATAACTTTGAATTCACTAAAGTAAGTTTTATTTTCACACAATTTTTGAAAGTATAATTGTAATTAGGCATAAATTTGCTTGATTTGTCCCTAAATGCATGTTTATAGAAAAATGGTAGGTACCTATAGTAAAATCGTAATAACACACCAAGGGGTCACTTTGATCATAAGGATGGGGCTACTTTGATATACGATCAAAGTCGCCCCTTGGTTGACTTTTTAGTTTTTTCTATAATTTAGACTAATTTATATATTGTGTTTTTGTTTCAGATGGTGCGAACTTACAAAAAGGTACTTGGATCTCGTAATTACAAAAATTACACAGACGAGCACTTGAAAAAATCGCCGATGGGCGGTTGTCAATAAGGGCTGCGGGTTTCGAATATAAAATACCATTTGGAACACTACATAACAAATTTCATGGCAGACATTCACGCGATGCGGGTGGGCAACCTATATTTTCCACTACTGAAGAAAGCGCCCTTATAAATGCTGCTAAGTGTGCCGATTGGGGGTTGCCACTTACTCTTCTGGATTTAATAATGCTTGGAAAAGCGTATTTAGACAAATGCGGACGAGCTGTAACCAAATTTAAAAATAACATTCCAGCAAGGATTGGACCTTTAGTCTTTTAAAACGACACAAAACAGAAGTTGCTCAACGCATAGCTAGAAACATAAACAAGAGCCGCGCTGCGGTTTCCAAGGAAACGTTAGAGATTTATTTTGCGAACTTGCAGCAAACATTAGATGGTGTAACGCCTGAAAATACGTTTAATTATGATGAAACCAACGTCGGCGATGACCCGGGAAAGGCCCGGGCTATATATCGAAAGGGTACCAATACCAAAAAACCAGAAAAAGTTTTAAATCATTCTAAAAGCAACACTACCATCATGGTTTGTGGATCTGCGGATGGTACCCTATTGCCTCCTTATGTAATATATAAGAGTGAGCACTTATATAATACCTGGAAGGAAGGAGGCATTAAAGGTTACCCATGTTGTGTAACTGGATGCAGATTTAATAGGACATCCCATGGATGGATAGACACAAACACATTCCAGGATTGGTTTGAAACTAGCTTCTTACCACATGCTCGAAGATTAGAGGGAAGAAAGGTACTAATTGGTGACAATTTAGCATCGCATTTTAGCGAATCTATTATTCGTTTATGTGAAGAGAATAACATTTCCTTCGTTTGTCTCGTGCCAAATTCGACGCATATATGCCAACCGTTGGACGTGGCATTTTTTAAGCCGATGAAAGTAGCCTGGCGTTCCATACTGACGGACTACAAGCTAAAAAATAGAGCATCTGGTATCCAAAAGGAGATTTTCCCTTAGCTTTTAAAGCGTGCCCTACAGAAAATGGACCAAGCTACGCCACAAACCAGTATTAAACCAGGAGACCAAGAAGAATCTGCAATAAAACGGAATCTAATTAACGGTTTTTACGCGAGTGGAATACACCCATTCAATCCCAGGAAAGTCCTCGACAAAATTCCGGGAACGTCAAAGAACGATAACAATCCGGGGCCCATTGTTGAAGATGCTGTCTCAGAATGATTACGTTCAAATCGTTTTGGTGGCTAAAACAGTCAAAGAATTCAACGAAAAAGAAAACGCAATATAGAGCCAGGAAAAAGTGTAGCAACCGTTGACAGCAGCAGTTCAGATGAAGCTTTAGACATGTCGGAGTCGGATAATACTTCAGTCGATGATTCAGCTATAGAGGAAGTAGAATATACGCATCCCGATCCACAACTTTTATTACCAGACTGTTTTGTTTTGGTTCATTTCCTTGGGGGAAAACGACGTTCCATGCAGTACAAATATGTCTGTAAAATTCAGTCACAATTTTCAGAAACTGAATATACAGTGGTTGGCTATAAGTCGACAAACCAAGAAAAAACTGTATTCAGGCTTATGCCAAAGGATAATATCGACAGTGCCATTGTCAGATATTCTGCCATATTGCCCCGACCAGGAACTGTTGATGGAACCGCTGAGATAAAATTTGAGAAGAAAGTTGATGTGCAGGAACTTTCAGAATGATTTAAACTTTTAAATACCCAAAGAACATTAATAGCCAAATAATAATATTTTACACAGTTTCTAATTTTAAGAAAGTTAGTTATTAGTTCTTGTCATATGAATTCTTTGATTTAGGTATTTATTTTTGTATGAAGGTACTTTTTTTTGTGTGTGTAAGTAAATTGTAGTCTAAATCATTCCGATCAAAGTCGCCCTCAAAACAAAATTTGACATACCAAAAAAACTACAACGTCAATTTGCAAACGGGGCGATTATGATAATGTTATGTGAGCCATTTCATTATTCAGTCATGCTCTAACCCTACAAGTCCCTCTCTGTCTTATTTAGCCTTTGAAGCTCAACTTGTCCGATTATTATACAAAATTAAACCCCTTAAGACCAAACCTATGGGACGACTATGGCGGAGATGATTTCGATGACTATTCGAGAAAGGACGAGATCATATTTCTGGACTGTTCCAATATTTCTAGTTTGGTGGAGGAGCTTCTAGACTCCACCAAACTTTAGAAATTTGTATATAAATATTGGTGGAAGAACAGAGTGCAGTCAGTTATTATATGGACAGTGAAGATAAATAGTAATTAGTAGATAGACAGTGGTGAATATAAATAGTGAACGATTCAAAGACATTCGAAATATATATAAATTAAAATAGTAGTGTTATAAAATAAATAAGTGTTTTAATAAATTATTAATAAATAAACTGTTGTTTTAAAGTAAACAAACATCACATTGGTGTCAAGAAGTGGAATAGTGTAAATAAATAGTGGACAATAATGGCTAAAAGACTGTGTGATTTAAAAGTGACCGAGCTACGTCGGGAGTTAGAAGATCGCGAGTTGGAGACGACAGGGAAGAAAGCAGATCTGGCCGAACGACTTAAAGAAGCAATAGAAAATGAGGGTTTGGATCCGGAAACGTATTTATTTTCGGATGATACATCTTCTGCTATAATTTCTTCATTAGAAAATAAAGTTTCTTCAGATAATATCCTCTATCAAAAATGATATTTCCTCATTAGAAACTAAAGTTTCTTCTGACATTACTTCCTTAGAAAGTAAAGTTTCGTCTGACATATCTTCTTTAAAAGCCGAAATTTCTTCCGACTTGGAAACCAAAATGTCTTCTATGGAAAATAAATTTTCGTCCAAAAGGGTCTTCCGAAATGTCTTCTTTAAAAGATGAAATCTCTTCTGATATGACTTCCATGAAAAACGAAATTTCTTCTATGGAGGATAAGATTTCTTCCGTTCAGGAGAAAATAATGTCTTCCATTGAGGAGAAAATAAAAGAAATGGAAAAGAAGATAGAAGAACTGGAACATTCAGACCCGGCCAAGGACGTTGAAATTAAGTGCCATGAGTTGGAGTCGAAGTTGAAATTGGAAGGAGCTGTAAACTATCCTCGTGTTAAAGCCCCAACTTTTGACGGGAAGATGTCTTGGACGAACTACCTTAAGCAGTTCGAAACAGCTGCCAGAGCAAACCAGAGGTCTGAACGAGAGAAGGCAATAAATTTGACCATCGCTCTTCGAGGAGACGCTTTGGATGTCCTTCAGACTATACCCGTGGAAGAAACAGATGATTTTGAACAACTCAAAAAGAGACTAAATATGCGATATGGCCAAGAACACTTGGAGCATTTGTACCAGTCACAGTTGAAGAATCGTAAACAGAAACGAGACGAGACTCTTCAGGAATCTGAAGTAGATATTGCCAGGTTAGTGCGATTTGCCTATCCATCGGCTCCGGAAAACATGATGGAATATTTGGCAGTCCAAACATTTGTTGACGGACTCCGTGACCACGAGATGCAAAAAACACTTCGTCTAGCCCGTCACAAAACATTGGTCGATGTCTTGTCCGCTGCCCTTGAATATGAGGCAGCTACACAGGCCTCTGGTGGATACAATAAAGTGAGGACCTTAAAAGAGGAAGAAGAGGAAGGTAAACTCGATCAACTGGTGAATATGATGAAGCCTTACTGACAGAAAGATAAAGACGAAGACTATCAGGTGCTGGAATTGCGGTGAACTGGGACATGTACGCAGTTCGTGCAAACGCCCTAGGGTCCCAACAAATCAAGACAACACGCCGCAGGAAAATGGTAAAAAGTAAATGGTAAAAAGTATACACTGTTGGTGGATACTGGAGCAACTAGGACTATTATACGACCAACAACTATAAATAACCGTAAGAAACTTCTACCAACAAGATTGCGACTACGGACTGCCACAGGTGAAAGTGCCAACATCCATGAGGAAATCCAGGTTCAATTGAGAATCGGTACACAAAAGTTCACTCACACTGTTATTGCCGCTGATATCGAAGAAGATGTTATTCTTGGAATGGATGTAATGAACTTACATGGTTTCCAGTTGGACTTTAAACACAGAGTGATCAAAGTTGGTGCCGAAGAGGTATTCCTACATCCATATGGGAATAGTACCGTGCCAGTTGCTTTACAGGAGGATACGGTGGTACCCGGTAGAAGTGAAACCGTTATAGTAGCACAGCTTCAAGAAACTATGGAAGAAGGAACACCTGTCATGATGGAACCTTGGAACCACGATGAAGAGGTTGGACAAGGCATTCTGATCGGAAAGGAGTTGGTCACGACTGCCAAATAAATTCCAGTCCGTCTTATAAACGTTAATGAGCACCCGATTACCATCAAGAAAGAGACCAGAATCGGAACTTGTGTACCAGTAACTTCCATAATTCGTCAGACAACAACTTCTGATAATTCCAACAACAAATTTGAGCAAATGATTGCAGTTGCTGGTCAATCTCTGAATCCATTAGAGAAAAAGAAAATCAAGGAATTTCTTCGACGATATCGTGACATTTTTGTACCAAAAGGAGGAAAAACAGGGAGAACTT
Source organism: Psylliodes chrysocephalus (assembly GCA_927349885.1). Lineage (NCBI taxonomy): Eukaryota > Metazoa > Arthropoda > Insecta > Coleoptera > Chrysomelidae > Psylliodes > Psylliodes chrysocephalus. The sequence goes on from OV651824.1 coordinate 11,565,973, forward strand.
CTGTTGTAAAACACAAAATTGACACTGGTGACGCCAGGCCGATTCGTCAATCAGCTCGAAGATTACCAAAGGCCAAGAGAGAGGAAGCTGAGAGGATTGTTCAGGAAATGAAGGAAGACAGGGTGATAGAACCTTCTACCAGCCCATGGGTCTCTCCCGTAGTCCTGGTCCAGAAAAAGGATGGAACTACGAGGTTCTGTGTGGATTACCGTCAGTTGAACAATGTAACCAAGAAAGACAGTTATCCTCTTCCTCGAATCAACAATACCTTGGACACATTGGCAGGTGGAAATGGACCCAGTAGATAAAGAAAAGACAGCTTTTACCACCGGATCTGGATTGTGGCAATTTAATGTCATGCCATTTGGACTATGTAATGCCCCCGCGATATTTGAAAGACTTATGGAAAATGTATTGAGAGGGTTATCTTGGAAAACATGCCTGGTTTATTTAGACGACATAATAGTCTTGGGGAAGACATTTGATGAACATCTAAAGAACTTAGAAGAAGTTTTTAAAAGACTTCAAGCTGCCCAACTGATGCTAAACCCTAAGAAGTGCCAGCTATTTCAAAATAAAGTTAATTACCTGGGTCATGTAGTCAGCAAGGATGGCGTGGCTGTAGACAAGGAAAAAGTCGCTTCTATCAAAGAGTGGCCACAACCAAAAGATAAACACCAATTAGAAGTTTTCTTGGGCTTTGTACGTACTACCGAAGATTCATAAAGAAGTTTGCAGATATTGCCAAACCACTAACACGACTCACAGAAGAAGCGAGAGAATTCTGCTGGGACGAAGACTGCCAAACTGCCTTCGAAACTTTAAAGAAGCATTAAATGCTTCCATAGCACCAATACTAGGCTATCCACTACCAGAGGGAGAATTTATCCTGGATACTGACGCTAGTAATGTGGGAATTGGAGGAGTGCTTTCACAGATTCAGGAAGGGAAAGAAAGAGTACGAGGTTATTTTAGTAAAGTACTCTCGAAACCTGAACGAAATTACTGCGTCACAAGAAGAGAACTCCTGGCAGTTGTAAAGTGCGTGGAACACTTCTTCCAATATCTGTACGGAAGGAAATTTTTAATCCGGACCGATCACGCAGCCCTTAAGTGGTTGATGCAATTTAAGAACCCAGAGGGTCAAATCGCCAGAAGGATTGAACGACTTCAAGAGTGCGACTTTAAGATCGAACATAGAGCCGGCATAAGCCACAGAAATGCCGATTCTCTTTCTAGAAGACCGTGTCCAGCAGAGTGCTCCCACTGCAACAAAGCAGAATCCAAAGAAAGTGGGCTACTAAAAACAACTGTAGTCAACGATGAGTGGGCCCCTGCTAAAATTAGGGAAGAACAAAAGAATGATACCGTTTTAAAGAAGATGCGACAATGGAAAGAGGAAAATCGTCGACCTACTTGGCAAGAAGTATCTAATCTCTCTCCAGTACTTAAGTCGTATTTGGCTCAGTGGAACTCCTTTATCCTGGAAGATGGCTTATTAAAGCGAGTACTTGTATTAAAGCGAGTACTTGAAAATGATGATGGTTCCAAGAACAGAAGACAGTTGGTCATTCCAAGACAGTCCATCAGGAGGACATCTCGGTGTTAGGAAAACCCTTCAGAGAGTTCGGGAAAGGTTTTACTGGATGAACAGTTCCGATGATGTAAAGGACCGGTGTAAGAAATGTACCACCTGTGTTATGAGTAATGGACCTCAACGAAAAAGGAAGGCACCCATGAAGCAATACAACGTTGGTAGCCCATTTGAGAGGATCGCCTTAGATATTGCTGGACCATTCCCCGCGACCGAGGATGGTAATATATACATTTTGGTGGTCATGGATTATTTTACAAAGTGGGTGGAAGTCTATGCCATTCCAAATCAAGAGGCCGCAACTGTTGCAGATGTATTGATAAAAGAGTTTATCTGTCGATTTGGAGGGCCCTTGGAGATCCACAGTGACCAAGGCAGAAATTTTGAAAGTCAACTTTTCCGTGGAATCTGTGACAGACTAGGCATGAAGAAAACCAGAACCACAGCATTGCACCCACAATCCGATGGAATGGTAGAGCGAATGAATAAGACCATTGGCAAATAGCTGTCAAAAGTGGTTTCAAACCATCAGCGAGATTGGGATCAGTATCTTTCGCTCTTTGCAATGGCTTATAGATCCGCTGTCAATGAATCAACAGGCCAAACACCAGCAAAGGTCTTGTTTGGGCGTGAGATGAGACTACCGTGCGACCTCGAGTTTGGATGCCGATCTGGAGAAGATGTAGCTGGTGAAGATTATGTGATCCAGTTACGAAGAAGAATGGACGACATGCATGAATTAGTTCGCTCCCATCTTCAAATCGCCAGCGGCAGAATGAAGAAGCGATACGATACCCAAGCAACAGAAGGATGGTTCAAAGAAGGCGACAAAGTCTGCCTCCATAACCCAAAAAGACAAAAGGGTTATTCTCCGAAGCTTCAGAGGTCTTGGGAAGGTCCGTACCTAATCAAGAATAAAATAAATGATGTAATTTACCGTATAAGTAAGATCCCAACCGGTAAACCAAAGGTAGTGCACCAAAACAGGCTGGCGCCATTTGAGGGTGACCATGAAGAAGAAGTAAACCAACTTCAAGAAACACCAGACCTTGTCTTTGAAGAATTTATGGGTGCATTATGGAGGTACTGGAAAAGCCAGATATGGTGTTACGACCGAGCAACAACAAGATCTGCTCTCGCTTCCGAAAGACTACTCGCTGGTCCATAGTACTTCAGCCAGCATCAACGACGCGCGAGGACTGGCATATGTGTTCCGTAAGAAGTTTGGTCGACTGGTAGAACTTCAATATCAGTTACCAGCCCCTGGAAAAGCCTTGAAACTTCAAGACGGGTCACGTTATCTTTTTGATTTAATAGCGAAGAACACCTTCCAAGATCGATCCACCTATCAGGATGTACGGGAAGCATCGCTTAATCTAAGGGAGCACGTACGGGAGTCCAATGTACAGAAACTAGCAATGCCGAAGAAAGAAGGAAATCAGCTGGATTGAAGGATCATTAGGAACATGGTGGAAGTAATCTTTCAAGATACCGGAGTCCAAATACTGGTCTGAAGCCATTCGCCCAGTGCCCAGGTTACAGCGAAGACAGTCTCTTGTTACTTCCATGCAACTGGAAATTGTAAAAGAGGATTCAGTTGCAGATACAACCATTCCAGTTTAGTTTCGTAAGAGTCCCAGGAGGAACTATCTCTTAAGGAGGGGGCAATGTTATGTGAGCCATTTCATTATTTAGTCATGCTCTAACCCTACAAGTCCCTCTCTGTCTTATTTAGCCTTTAAGGCTCAACTTGTCCGATTATTATACATAATTAAACCTATGAGACGACTATGGCGGAGATAATTTCGATGACTATTCGAGAAAGGACGAGATAATATTTCTGGACTGTTCCAAATATTTCTAGTTTGGTGGAGGAGCTTCTAGACTCCACCAAACTTTAGAAATTTGTATATAAATATTGGTGGAAGAACAGAGTGCAGTCAGTTATTATATGGACAGTGAAGATAAATAGTAATTAGTAGATAGACAGTGGTGAATATAAATATTGAACGATTCAAAGACATTCGAAATATATATAAATTAAAATAGTAGTGTTATAAAATAAATAAGTGTTTAAATAAATTATTAATAAATAAACTGTTGTTTTATAGTAAAACAAACATCACAATAACTTTGAACATCTTGTGTGCGTTTTAAATATATTTTTATGGGGGGTATCAAAGACGCCCCATTTCGCGTATAAAGTTGATCAGCACGTTTTTATTTTATTTACTCTGTGTTATTAAAAATATTTATTTTTTAAGTAAATGTTCACACTTTATCAATACAAGCCCTTTATTAGCCATTTTTTTTAAATTAAGCTCGGTAAAAAACAAACATTATATTTAGAAAATTAAGTTTAAAATTATCAGTCACCCCATTTTACGGTATACAGTAAGTGAACAGTATTATAGGTTTGCTTCGTCCATCCGTCCAATGTCACATTTTTTGTACGCACGATAAGTCAAAAACAAAAAATGGTATAAACTTGAAAATTTCAGGAAAATCAAGCTCTATAAGGGGACGAAGCCTATTGATTTTGAGTAAATCAAAAACGAAAATGATATCAACTTGAAATTTTTAAAAAAAGTCAAGCTCTATAAAGGAAAGAAGCCCTTTATTGATTTTGAAAAAAATCTGATTAAAAATGATAGGTTCAAGGGGGGTTGAATTAAAAACAAAAACGAAGAACGATATTAACATGAAATTATTATAGTCTAAGATCCGAAGTAAGGTCGACCTTCACCCATCTGTTTAATGGATGAAAGTTTCTTTTTATTAAATAAAATATGTTTAAAAATATACTGCAAAAGAGTTGTCTAAGAAAATACGGTCCAGACTATTTATTTTCTTAAAATAAAAAAAAAACGACACCCTGTAAAGTCTTCCCCAGATGCTTCGACTATGCCCAAACTTAAATCAGCTCACCGCAGGATAGATTAAAGCTTAAGTTTAAAATTTGGTGTTTTTCTCCTTATCCGTTTTTGAGTAGTATTCGAAATTTGCATTTTTCCTCAAATATCTCGAATTATGTCCATTTTAGGGAAATCATGTATAGGAACAAAATAATAGAGAATAACATTATAAGTAACTTTTATCATGATTTCTATACTTTCCTTATCTGTATACAGAAAGAAAAGTAAAAAATGGCCGTGACCGTATTTTCTTAGGCAACCCATTTGCGGTATATTTAAAAACGGGTTGTAATTAACTGAACAGTATATAATTGATTATGTACAGTATAAATATTACAAGCAGTCAGTAAAATATTGTAAAAGACTCAGTACTTTTATAAAATATGATGAGTAAACAATGAATTTTGGAGCAGTAAAATTATTATTTGGCCTGTATTTCTATGTTCACTTTTGTAACTATAATGGTCAGTAAAAATTAATGAAATGTCAGTATGAATTAGCCGGTAATAATTCTACAAATGGTCAGTAAAAATTAATAAATGGCCAGTATGCAGCAGTCGGTAATAATTTTAAAAATGTGCATTAAATAAGTAGTATTATGTTTTTAGATCGAGTGTTTCATGTTTTTGAGCTACCGGTTTGCAGCAAAGAAGAAACTGAAGATTTTGTTTTCTGTTTAAAACAATTAAGTCTGCCTGTCAGGATATATTTCAAAAATCAATTGCCCCAAAATACACTCGCGTATCGGAGACAACACTAATGATTTGTAATTGAGGTGGTGGGTATGTTTGTGTGAATGCGTCTTGTTTGTTTTCATTTACTAGCAGTAGTATTTTATAAACCATAGAAGCAAATTTCACATACATGAACAAATAATATTAATGCCGTGACAACAAGAAGACAAAGCAAAGACTTCTCCGCCGCCAAAAAATTTTAATCCATACCTGGCTACGCCGACCGGCATAAACACCAACGGCCTGGACACAGCTCACCTACTCTGTCAAAAGGAGACCGATGTACAAATAAAACGCGTATTATTATACTGACCATTTATTATTTTCACCGACCATTTAATATTATACTGACCATTTATTATTTTTACTGACCATTTATTATTTTTACTGACCATTTATTATTTTTACTGACCATTTATTATTTTTACCGACCATTTATTATTATACTGACCATTTAATATTTTCACCGACCATTTAATATTATACTGACCATTTATTATTTTCCCTGACCATTTATTATCTTACTGACCAACTGAAATAAAATAATGGAAAAGTGTACTTGCCATAAAATTTAAATAATGATCATTTAATTTGTGCCTTTTAAAAACATATTTTATCTAATAAAAAAAAACTTTTATCCATTAAACAGATGGGTGAAGGTCGACCCTACTTACGGATCCTGGACTATTAGTAAAAATCAAGCTCTATTAGATGAAGCCTATTGCTTCTGAAAAAAATTATAATAAAAATGGGGTGGTTAAGGAGGGTTGAAATATTTAAAAAAAATCCTAATTCAAAAACGAACAATAAAATCAACTTTAAATGTTTGGCAACAATCAAGCTCTATAAGGTAAAGCTTATTTATTTAAAAAAAATCTGAATAAAATAGGAGTCAAGAGGAGTTGACATAAAAAATCTGATTGAAAATGGAGTTTAAGATGGTTTGGTAAACTGAGTCTATAATCTAGAATGCAAAGAATTAGAGAGGGCGTTTCAGAATAAAGTAACGTAAATTGGGGATTTGTAGATCTTAACTAATTATTAAGACAAGCTAAATATAATTTTCCTGTACACTTTCCAGTTTTTATTCTACCGGGTGATCTAAACACCTTCCCTAAAGGTAGAAATTTTAACGTAAAAATTTGTATATGTTAGTTAATCGTCATTATTAGTTAACAAACTTTATTTCGATAAATTACTTTAACTCATCGACGTAGAATCAAGCGTTATGAGAATAATTTTCATCCAAACTTTTTGTACACCTTATATTTCATAAAAGTTAAGGGTAATAATGATTCATCACGTAATTTTTCACAAAAATTAAGAGACTTGTAGAACATTTCATTTCCGAGATTTTTCAGTTTTAGTCCTACTCAAACATGAAATCTATGTACAATTTTATCAAGGGCCGATCTCATATTGAATATTAATAGGTCCATTGTCCATTATCTAATGGGACCATGATTTTATGGACTTAATGACCCCATTAGATAATGGAACTTTTAATATTGGTTATGAAATCGGCCCTTAATAAAAATTTGCATTTTTGCGAGGACTACAACTGAAAAATCTCGGAAATCGAATGTTCTACAGATATCAAGCAAGAGTTCATTTTTTTGTGACAAATAATTAAATAATCAAATAATTAAGAATCTCACAATTTGACTGATAATTTCAGGCGTATCATATTAAGCCTGCCGCTTGTTAGTCTTATTCTTCGAGCAAAGGTCTTATTGTTAAATTGAACCGACGCGCATGTGTTTTAGAATCCGACTAGATTTAATCCGTCGTATTATAATACGACTGACGATGTGCCAGGCGAATTGCAATCATCATTGTTGTTGAGTTGATTAAATGTTTTAATTTTTTTGTACCTACCTAATATTTGTGCAAAATATTAATGGCTTGTTAAATCGATGGTTTTCGAGGGATGAAATAACTGACTGTCAAACTAATGAAATAATTAACATTCCACAAGGAAAAGCAATTACTTTAAGAGAAGTTCTGTTATTTTCAAAATTCGATGGACAGGGATTTAAAAAGTGTTCTTGCAAGCCAATCAAGACACAGTGTCATAGCAATAAATGTTTGTTTTAAAGCTCGTATGAAATGTACTAGCAAATGTCATAAAAGCGGACCATGCTGTAATAAGTAATCCTAAACTATTATTTGTATTTTTATTTTAAATAGTTTAAAGTGTTTAAAATCAATGATTGAGTATAGTTCGCATAGCACACCGTCATGCGTCAGTCGTATTATAAACACGATTCGCCTGGCACATCGTCAGTCGTATTATAATACGACGGATTTCTTCTAGTCGGATTCTAAAACACTTGTGCATCTGTTCAATTTAATAATAAGACTAACAAGCAACAGGCTTGTTATAATACGCCTGAAATGAGCAGTCAAATTGTGAAATTCTTAATTATTTGGATAGTATTCTAATATGCCTAGTCGTATTGAAAAAGCCTAGGCGTATTATAATAAGACTGATTTTACCATAAACCTGCGACATATCTACTTATATTTCGAAGCCCAATCTGAGGACGTTATAAAACCAAATATCAGGGCTGGTTTCTGAGATATTCAATAAAAAAAAATTAGTTTAATTTCGTTTATTTTCAAAAATAGACAAACACTCTTTTAATGTGTTTTATTTTATATCAATCTGTGCATGTCATAGAGCATTTCAATGTTTTATCCGGCGTTTCATAAATTAATGACCACCATCAACTTATTTATTTGAATATGGACCAATATATTATTCCGATAAATCAATTTAAATGCATCTTCAATACTGAATACGATAATGTAACAACATATTGTGATTAGTAAACATTTCGGAAGATTTGAAACATCATCAGGTAAGTTTACTAGTTCGGACCTGTATTATAAAGAAGTATACTATTTAGTTTAAAAATTATTTTACATTTTACTTTTTTTAACCATTTATGTCTTGTGAAGATTACAACCGCAGATTAAAACGTTGTCATAGGTATTCACAATTTTTAAAACCGTTAATACAGCTTTTAGAGCCATTCGCACTTGACCTGATGATGTTCAAATATTCCGAAATGAACATGCATTAAAATGATCTATCCGAATTAATACTAATATATAAGATCCATATTCAAATAATGAAGTTGGTGGTGTGGTTTGGCATTTACGGAAAAAAATTAAATACGCAAGTTATATCACCCATACTAATGGAGAATATATAAAATATACGACTTTGCATTTAGCATTTTAGAATAGTTTGTTTATATAAAAGTAGTTTATTCAGTTCCTAGTAAGTTCCTATTTAGCATTCAAACGATAAACATCTAAATTTCTTGTAATTAAGTAAAACAAAACTTTTTAAAAAATCATTTTCAGTTCGAGATTTCATTTCTCGCACAACTTGATATAAAACAAAAACCTTGAAAGATGTGTCTATTTTTAAAAAATAAACGAACTGTAGTGGAATGAAGAAATGAAACTATTTTTTTTATATAAAATATCTCAGAAACCGGCACTAATATTTTGATTATCAAAACGCCCTCAGGCGAAATAAATATACAACTTTTCCCCTAAATCATTTTTTTAGGTGTTGTATTAAATAAATTAATAATTAGAACAAATCCGGCCCTGGTGAAATTCGTATTGGCGACCTTACGACTTACGATCACAAGGTCTAGGCTCAACTGTCATAAAAGTGCATAGGTTATGTTATGTTTATGATGATTGACCTAATGTAGGTACTTAATATTAATATTATGCTTAAAAGACCTACTCACGTTTTTTTTCGGATGATTTGGCATCGTTAATTCGAAACGTTTTTGAAGTGGAGCACCCCATACTGTGAAATAAAATTAACTTTAATCTCCGATAACTTTACTGTCGTTGTCTAAATCACATTTATTAGTACTTTCTATATCCTGAAAAAAACCTTGACAGCGGAATTTCCCAATTAATATCTATTGATGGGATTATACACGCTTATTTCGAGAATTGAATTCTCAGTATTTGAATTCGTATCGTTCTTTGTATGTTATTTGTGTATCTACTCCATGCATGGTGGAAGTGGGTAGAGATAGTACTGCTTGGATTTCATTGGTATTTTACCACGTGTTTAACAATACACACACTGTCACACACCTGCATTTTACCACTGCGGACGACAGGTGGTTTTAATTACAATTTACAAAATACGATTTTTAACTATGTTAACTGAATTTTAACAGTGATTTTAAGTAGGTACTTACAGGTTGTTTAAAAAGTTGAGTCTTTATTTTAAATATGTATACCTACCTATTTAGCTGTACCTACCTATATAGAGGTACCTAAACCAGATTTAACGTTATTGCAAAATGTGAGAAATAATCATTTTCCTAAAATGGTCCGTATTCGAGAAATTTGACAAAATATAAAAAATTCAAATTTTCAGAAAAATTGTTTAAATAAAAGTTATTTGTGATATACTCTATAATTCTTGTCCTATACATAATTTTTCTAAAATGGACCGTATTCGAGATATTTACAAAAAAGCGTAAATCTCGAATTTTGAGGGAAACTCAAAAACGGATAGAGAGAAAAACAATAAATTTTAAACTTAAGCTTTATTCCGGCCTGAGGTGAACTTATTAGATTTTGGGCAAAGTCAGAACATCTGGGGGGTACTTTATAGGGGGTCGTTTTTATATTTTATAGCATATATATATATATATATATATATATATATATATATATATATTTTTAAGTGAAGATAATATCAGGTTAGCGGTCCTAAGAAATAAAACTCTTTTCCTTACTTGCTCAATATTTCGCCATTGTTTAATAGCTTCATCAGGAGCGAACTACAAGATTTTTAAATTAATTAAACTAAGCAACATTTATTGTAATATTCTAAATAAAATTTAAGTATCACTCTGTACAATATTAAAAATCATTTAGTTTTATCTCACTATAATTATTTCTAGTCTACACTTTTTATTTTTAATTTTATCAACCTGTTAAAATTTTTAGTGTCCACTGTCCGAAAGTTTGTTTAGGTGTAATGTTGTTTTTATTTAAAATTTTATTCGATTGACTCAAATCCTGTAAGTAGTAATTTTAAATTATTTTATTAGTGTATTGTTTCATTTAAAAATCTTGTAGTTCGCTCCTGATGAAGCTATTAAACAATGGCGAAATATTGAGCAAGTAAGGAAAAGAGTTTTATTTCTTAGGACCGCTAACCTGATATTATCTTCACTTAAAAATAAATATTTTCCGGTCGAAAAAACTATCTCCTTTTTTATATATATATATATATATATATATATATATATATATATATATATATATATATATATATATATATATATATATATATATCCGTTATTTACGTTTGGAAAAAATTCTTTGAGTAAAAGTACGTCTAATATTTTTCTCTATAATTTTTGCTCCATACAAAATTTTCCTAAAATGGTCCGTAATCGTGAAATTTGGCAAAATGTGCAAAATTCTGATTTTTAAGAAAATTGTTAAACTAAAAAATTAGAGGAAAAGTGTAAAATTTTAATTTTTCGGTGTTTTTGTCAGCAATGAATATATAAAAAAAAATGTTTTGATTTAGAAGTATGTGGAAAATGTATATATTTAGTTTATTCTCCAAACATTTACAGAGGTGCTACAAATAGGTTGTACAAAATAACCGGGAAAGCCTGTAATAACTAGAAACGAAAATCATGTGTTGGACACATCAGATTTTCCTTTTTTTCTATCTTCTAGAAAATCGAAAGTACTACGTGTCTGTGCCTAGATGAAACAGCCTTATGCAAAGTGGTGACCGATAGACCGGTTAAATTATCTGAAATTTTAATATAATGTTATGCAGCACCCTGTAGCGTGCTGCGGTCGTCATAAGTAAAGGTACGAGTAAATAAAGAAGATGGAATAGTCCAGAAATATCTCGAAATGTCATTCCTTGTCAAAGAAAAGTCCGGATTGTTCGAGAAGGTTCTTAAAGTTGAATTATAGTTATTGTAAAAGTTGAATTAAAATAAATTGTGATACCAAAAACCAGCGTAACAATAATGTTGTACTCAACCTCTAGTAAACTAGTAAGCAAAATGAAATCATTTTTCAAGAGTCGTTTACTGAAAATTTTAGTGGTTTTTGTACTTTTCTCAAAATAGAGTATACCTTCCAAAAATAAATCACCTTGTACATTTGATGCTTAGACGTATTCTGGAGGTGTATATATATATTTTAGTGGTATACATAGGGAATACTTTTATGATTATGATTATAAAATAATAAATATAAATAACTTAAAATTTATTTTAACACGTATCAAATTGGGGCTTAAATCTATCGCTATCACGACATGTTATAGAACCTGTGGATCAGAAGCTAATGATTTTGTATTATCTCCAGGAATATTTTGAACAAATAGGTACCTGATAAAAATGAAATGTACCACTTATTTACGGGAGATATATCAACATCAATTTATTAGTTGATTCTCAAATCTAATGTGAATATTTAAATATTTTAAATGAACAGGGTTGCATTTCTACTATAAATATACATACAAGAGTTTGGAATGATAGTAAAACTTATTTGGATCACATTTTTTTAAAAACTAGATATAATAATTATGAGAATATTTTACCACTAGTATTACAAAATAACATAACAGATCATTATACTACTATTTTACAAATAATTATACAAAAAAAGAATCTACAGCATGATCACGAAAATTATATAAAACATATGGATTATAAAAAATGACGCTATGGTAAAAACCGTTTCATGGGAGAGTGTGTACTCCACGGAGGATCCAGAATTGAAAAAATTAAAAATGAAGATGATGAAACGTTATTAAATGCTAACGACATCTGGAATGAATTTAATGTACAACTTGCTAAAATGGGAAAGAATTTGGCTAAAAAAATTGTAAATGATAATTCTCATAAGTTTACTAGACCTATACAAAATAATTCAATAGTGTTCCTAAAAACAAATGAAACTGAAGGTTTAAATCTAGTTAACAGCTTAAAAAATAAAAAGTCGCCGGGTTGTGATGACATTTGTGCAGAAGTTCTAAAAGTTGTGTCATTTTTCCATTAGCTTCCAAAACCTCCATCCCATACAGCACACATTATTTCAGAAATATTTCAAACGTTTCAAACATAACATTTCAAGCACAAGTAATTGAAATATTTCACTGAAAATGTTTCTGAAACATGGTATATATGTTACAAAAAAGGTTACTAAGCGGGTTATGTTGTAAAAAGACAGAAGAATTTCTAATTTGTAAGAAGATGAAGATGGGATATGTAGTTATTTTATTTCATCCTATGTCCAGCCAGAGGCAACCCTTTATTCTAAATAATTATAGATTTGAGTTGTCGGTTTTTATCATTTCTTTTTTTTTTTGTTATTTATGCGTTGTGATGTTGTTATATGGGAAGCAGAATAGGCAGAATATGTCTTTAGAAATTGAGGCGAGTATTACAATGCTTGCGTGATTACTACACTGGTTTAGGTTAGGTTTATTACCTTTATCTCTTCTTTGAGACGAGTGACTCCATTTCGTTTACCAAATTTATAGGTATTTTATATTATTTCTATTTAAATATAACCTACATTTGATGTCCCTCCTACCAGTTTTATTTATTAGTTCTACAACTGATTGAAAGGTGAGCTTCATGTTTTGTGCAGGCATGAGTATTGATGGAGTATTGTTATTAATAGACCTTTTTAATTACCTATAATTTGTTTCAGATTAGTGCATTTAAAGAAATTGGAGAAAATAAAGCGATTCGTCAGCTTTGGGGCTGTGCCTGTAAAAGTAACATCGAAGTTATTCAACGTTTCCAGAATAAAGTATTAAGGAATATTGTCGATGCACCCTGGTACCATCACAATACTGATCTTCATAGAGACCTTAAAGTGGAGACTGTTGAAAATACAATACAAAAATTTGCCAGTAGTAACCAACAAAGACTGCTCCAACATGGAAACCTTGAGATTATCCAGCTCCTCAACAATGCCAATCTAATAATAAGACTCAAGAAAACCAAGCCTTTTTAGTTATTTCAGTGATGTTAAAGCAGAGTAGTAAGTATAATTTATTACCACCGTAACGTAACTTAACGCCGTAGAAACTTAACCTAAGATATAAAAATAAAGTCTATTTATAAGGTCTTCTACTTTGCATCGAAAGTGTAGCACTGAGCTACGTCACTTCTGAAAATATCGTTCCATCCATACAATTTGTATATATGTAGTTACATATATATAAGTTACAAAAAATGAGCCTGGTCCGAGCTGGTGCCGCTACAAATATCCGCTAAGCTAGCGGATCCGCGCTTTTCTCAGGTTCAGTACAAGCTACAAAAGGGAGACTAGCGTAACAAAAATGCTACAAAAAAGATACGAAAAACCAGCTGGGTCTGAATCTGTGCCGCTACTATGGAATTTATGGAAATTCAAGCTAGCGGATCCGCTGTTTTTTCGGACCTGGGCAAAGCTACAAATTCCCAAATAGCGTAACAAAAAAGCTACAAAAAACCCACCAGGTCTTAAATGGTGCCGCCACAGAGTGCCCGCTAGCTTGATAGAGACTATTTTTTTAGGTTAAATAATGATTGTTTTGGAGGCCGCAAAAACTAGTAAAAATATTAGTAATAAAAATATACGGAATAAACACCACAAATTATGGACATATTCAGATGGAAATATCACTTTTAAATATATCCAAAATATTTTGTTGTTTTAAATGTTATAATTAAGCAAATGGTTTATTTTCAAATAAATAAAATTTACTTGACTATTTAGTTGCATTTTAATGATTTTGATTAGAAATTCGTTCATTTTTAGTTTAAAAAATCAGTAATAAAGTTGTTAGTTTTTTTTGTATGTAGAACACCAAAAAAGCAATGTTGACCAATTTATAATATACAAAGTGTCTCTAAGAGGTGTAGAAAAATGATACCACATATTCCTGAGGCTTATATATCTAATCCAACTTACGTCAGTCCAAAAGTGGATGATTTCGGAAATACAGAGTTTTAAAAGTTCATTTTGGTTTTAGTTTTTCATAAACATTTTTTTTAATAATTGGTGTATTTTCAAAATATTAGGTTAGGGGGTGTTTTGTGCATTGAAAAATTTAAAGCTGCTCTCATTTTTATTGTAAAATTTAAAGGGCGGCGCCATTTTTATAAAAACGGCTGTTCAAGTCTTCTCTTACCACTTATACCTTTTTTTAGTTAAAAGACGTTGGAGAACAAGAAATTTTATATAAAATTTAAATACAGAGTGGCTAAAAAAATTTATTTCTTTTTAAATGTGTGTAAGGTACCAAATGTACATTTTACAATAAAAATGAAAGCAGCTTTTAATTTTTGTAAACTGTTTTTTTTTAAATATAGGTTAGAAAACAACATGAATAGCAGTATCTTTATTTTGTAATTTTGCTATATCTTAATTATTAATAATAAAATTTGACAAAAAAAAAATACAACATAATTGAAAAGACATATAGTACATCTTGACATTTACATTGAAACAAAGACAAAAAATACCAAGTAATCACTATGTTAATCTACATCAGAAGATTCGTTGTGTATTTAGCTGCCACCTCATTATTTATTTGTGATCATATCAATTCTATGGAATTTAACTCGCAGTGATATGGGACAACCACTACACAACTTTATTGGTTTCTTTAGCTATTTCATCGACAACATACAAATTATGTGTATCTTTATGTTCCCGAAAGCATTCCTGCATTTCAGCTTTTCTTGATGACAAAGGAAGTTTTTCGATTATGATATGCATTTTCCATCACAATCACAGCATAATTAGGAAACTGTCAAAAAAGTAGAAAACCAATTCTAAATACTTTGGATTTCGTCTTTTCATGGTAAATGCATTATTATACTATCTGAAGGTTTGATCAAGCCTGTACGTGCATGCCTAGTATTGTTACTCATGTTCAATTACATTGTATTCATAAACTATGACTAATGGCTTAAATAAATTTCCCGGGCTGCATTAAAAAAAACTATCAAACGGAATGCAATCTTGACCATTTTCTACGCCTTTTTTACTTTCCTGTCTGTATACAGAAGGAAAGTATGGGAATCGATGGATTTTTATGGTTTTGGGTCCCCTGAATCCATTTCGACTATTTTCGCGATGATGTCTGTATCCACGATCGATAACTCAAAAACGGATAAAAAGACGAACACTAAATTTAAAACGACTCGGTGACGTAGTTTTCTCACGCGCTTATATTCACTTATATATAGGCAATTTTCTGGTTGAGAGACAAAGCGACTTCGAATCGAATAGCAGACTATGTGAATTTTTAATAATAATTTGCATGTTTCGTAATGGGATTTGATGTGTACCGTATTAGCGCAGTAATTTAATTTCTGTTGATATGGCATCCAGATTATAAATTGCCCTGCGTTTTAATGATGGTGAATGAAGTTTTCCGGCTTTTCCTCATCTGTAAGTCAGATGGCACCATCGTGATTTAAATGTAAAAACATCACGAATTAAATACACATTTTTCTTAAGAGAAACAAATTCCTTAGAAATATTAAAAGTGTGTAATGACATAAACAACAAAACTGCATCAGGATATGATGGAACATCAGTAAAAATATTTCAAAACTGACGTTTTATCTATTTTAATAAATAAAAGTTTTACTGAAGGAACTTTTCCTCCTTTTCTTAAAACGAGTGGTGATTCCATTATATATATAAGGGAGGAGACTTGACTGAGCCGTCTAATTTTAGGCTCATATCTCTAACTCCGACATTGGGGAAAACTATTAAAAAACTCAATTAGTTAGATATCTAGACCAGAATAATATACTGGACATAAATCAATTCGGTTTTCAACGAGGTCGTAGCTTTAGTATTTTGGGATCTGACTAAAAGCTTTTGACTGTGTCAACCACGGAGTAGTACTGTGAAAGCTTGAAGTTTATGGTATAAAGAGATATGGTCTTATGGATGAAATCCTACCTTTTAGATCGCAAACAGCTAGTCCGAACTGCGAAAACAAGCAACATAAAATGGGGTGTCCCTCAAGGTTCTGTTCTTGGGCCCACCCTGTTTTTAAGCTATTGCATAGCTTTTATCGCGGGCTTTGAGTGCGGCGACCGAATCAAGAAATTCCGTAACGACCGTAACGAAAAAAACCTAACACCCCCCACTCCGACCGGCACAGCGGTGCGGCGTTAAACAATATTAACTTCTCATTTATTTAATAAAAGAAAATCGAAATATCGAAAAATCGAGAAATCGAAACAAATTCCGTAACGAAACTAAACCTAACATTCCCCACTCCGACCAGCACAGCGGTGTGGCGTTGAAAGCCGTGCATCGTCTAACGTCGTTTCAGTTTGGCAGACTTCGGCACGGTGTTGGTGTGCGTGCGACTAGACGTATGCGTGTAGACTAGCTGCTAACTGATTCTAACTATTTTAGACACAATTTCGGAAAAATTAAATTTGAAAATGAATAATGATTCAGAAGAATCCACAACAAAATATGGGACCACCATTGACGCGGTATTTTTCAGATATTTAGAGGATATCAAGTCTCAAACTTATGTTTCCTATTTCAGTTACCATAAACATATAGTTTCAATGATAAAAATTCCTGAATAACATATATGTATTGTAAGATAATAAAAATATTTTAAACAATATTAACTTCTCATTTATTCAAGAAAAGAAAAAAATTGTTTTCTTATCGGTCACCACGCTTAAAAAGTGTAACTTGAATTAATATCAAAGAAATAACTTGAATATCAAAGAAAAAAATACTGCATAAATAAAATAAATAAATAATTGCATGAGTTGATAATGCTATGCAATAGCTTTACCGCGGCAGTCCCCGAGTGCCACCAGTATTTTTTAATTTATATAAATGATTAAGGTAAGTTAAATATCTCAGGAAGTTTCACTCTATTTGCTGACGATACTACTCTATCTTGTGGCATAATAAAAACGTCAATATTATTTATGCAAATATTAGTATAATAACCTCAAATCTTTTACTGCAAATGTTCTTTAATTAAATTAAAAAAAAAAAAATACTAACCTTCAAATGTAATATTTTAGTAGATATGGATACTATAGAAATCACACACGTTTTTAGATTTAAATATCGACACGGATTTGAAATTCAAATCTCATGTTGATCCACTTTTAAAAAAACAGCATCGGGTTGTTATACCATTTATGAATTATACCTCTCATGAATTAGGAGTTTGTGCAGCAAAAACGGCATAATATGCGTTAGTTGACTCTCATTTACGTTATGAGGTTTAGTTTCGGGGAGTTTGTTCTGCCGAGTTATTTGGTAGTCTTTATAATGCAGAAACGGACAATAAGGTTCTTACGTAAAGCGTGCAATTACTTTCATGTAGACCGCTGTTCTTTTAAAATATGAACTATTAACATTACCTTCATTATTTTTCTTAGAACTTGTTGCATGATCATAAGAACAAGAAGTCGAAATATAAATCGAATATATCCCATGTCACTCGCTAAACGGGTAACTTGAAGTTGCCTATTAACAAAACTGAACTTATGAGAGACATATACAGGGTGTTTCAAAAATATTGGTCATAAATTGTACCACATATTCTTGGGTCAAAAATAGGTCGATTAAACCGTACTTACCTATATACAAAATAAGTGCACCCAAAAATAGTTACAGGGTGTATAAGATAAAAATTTAAATGAATTTTTTTAACGTTGCTCTTAAACCGTTTGGACATTTTTTCATAAAATTTTATGACATGTTGGACTACCATAACTAACAAAATCAAGGTAGAGGCAATATATATTTTTATTTTTGTTGGATTTTGGAGGGTGTCACCGCCCCTTTCTCTACTCAACTTTTTTGTAATATAAAATTTTATTAAAAATCAAACGCTACTCTGAAATGCAACATCTATTTGGAAACTTTTTTGTCTCTTAGTATTTGTTTGTAAAATGTTTGGTTTAGACGATACAGCAACTTAAAATGACATCTTAAAAATATTTAATGTAAATTATACGTATGCAAAAATACCAAAACTCGATTTTCATTGTTAAAACTATATAGTAAGTGTATACAGGAGGAGAATGTAATTTTGAACACCTGTTAAATTAATTTTTTTTTATTTTGATGACATTAGTTTGTAATTTAAAAATAAACTTTATTTTGATATTTTTCATACGTAGAATTTCCATTGAATATTTTTAAGTTGTCATTTCAAATGGCTGTATCGTCTAAACTAAACTTATTACAAACAAATACTAAGAGACAAAAAAGTTTCCAAATAGATGTTGCATTTTATACTACAAAAAAGTTGAGTGGAGAAAAGAGCGGTGACCCCCCTCCAAAAACCTATAAATATCAAGAAAAAAAATATTGCCTCTTCCTCGGTATTATTAGTCATGGTATTCTAGCAAGTCATATAAAATTTCATGAAAAAATGCCAAACTGTTTAAGAGCAACGTTCAAAAAATTTATTTAAATTTTTATCTTATACACCCTGTAACTATTTTTCGGTGCACTTTTGTATATAGGTAAGAACGGTTTAATCGACCTATTTTTGACCCAAGAATATGTGGTATAATTTATGACCAATCTTTTTGAAACACCCTGTATAATGGCATCAAGATGTACAACAGGCTATCACACTTTGACAGATGTTGAGTCACAAAATTGTTTTAGAAAGTTGCTCAGGAGATTTCTGTTAACTAGGCCTTTTGTATATTACATAATTTTATAATGACGAGACACTGTGATATGTTTTATTTTATAATGTTTGTTTATATTTTAAAGACTATTTATTTATTTATTTCTCTTTTGTATAACAATATTGAGTTTGTCAATAACTATTTTAACTTGGACAATAAACATATATTTTCTCTCTCTCAATCATCTGCCGGAGCGCCACGGCAAATAATAACAGTCTTCCCTACACAAATTCAGTCGGCTTCAGGGTTGAAATTAGGGAAAGTAGGTATCATTATAAAACGCAACTTTAATCCATCCTCTAATGAGATTAGATTTTGGGCATAGTCGGAGCATCTGGAGGGTACTTTAATAGGGGGTCGTTTTTCTACTTTAAAAAACATATGTTATTTACGCTTGGAGAAGAAAATTAATTAAATAAAAGTTGTAACATATCACTTTATTTATGGTCCTGAAGATCGCCAAAGGACGAAATCAGTTGTCATTTAATCAATAACATTTATTTATGTGGGTGTTTTCGAGACTTTTTCTTACCTTAAGATGACCACCTTAGATCAATTGGATACCTTTCTTTAGTTACCTACTTTTCATGTTTAATGTTTACCTGACCGAGTCCACATCTTCAAAAAATCAATATGAAAAATTAAACAAAGATCTAAAACCCGTATGCATAGTCGATCGCCAGCGATTCGCCGGAGATTCATTCCGGCGGATCGCCAGCGAATCGCTGGCGATCCGCTGGCGAAAGCCCGACAAGGTGGCGACCCGCTGGCGATTGTCACCGGCATGTCATTTCTCGCAAGTTTTCATGTTCTTTTATAGGGATTATCACCGGCATCTCTCGCATTTTATTATTCATTCATTTCTTAAAACTCAAAAAACAATAAACGAATATCAAATTTTTCCCTATAAAATAACTTAAAAACTTGCGTGAAATGACATGCCGGTGACAATCTCCAGCGAGTCGCCACCTTTTTGGGCTTTCGCCGGCGGATCGCTGGCGATGCGCCGAAATGAATCTCTGGCGAGGCGCTGGCGAGTCGCTGGCGATCGACTATGCATACGGCTGTTAGAATATTTAAATTATAATATAATAACAATAATAAATACAAACATTTTCATAAACTTATTTCTAATCAGAATAATCGGAATCTTGGTCATCCTCTTCCTTATCATTAAAATCAGGATCTTCCTCTTCAGAATTTTTCACGGCTGTAATCTCCGCTTTAGCAGATTTTTGATGGAACACGAAAGATATATATTTCGACATGTCCCAAATTTGTTTCAGTACCTAAAAACGCGAATAAACATAAAATGGACCTTTACTTTAAGAAATATATGTATTTACGCTTGAAGAAAAAAAATTCATTAAATAAAAGTTGCTTGATGTCATTCTCTATAATTTTTGTCCTGTACATGATTTATGTAAAATGGTCCGTATAGGAGAAATGTGACAAAAAGTTCAAAATTCTAATGTTTAAGGAAATTGTTCAAATAAAAGTTGTTTGCGATATCATTCTTTATAATTTTTTATACATGATTTCTCTACAAGTATAACAAATTAAAAATTTAAAAAAACCGACTTCAAAAACGTGCAGATGCCATCACCACATTTTAACCAAATTTATATGGGACCACCCCTGAGGTACCCCCTTACTTACAAAAAAAGAATCGTATAAATCGGACAAGGTGGTAAAGCATTATCGCTTAACATACATAAAAAATGAAGACTTTTTTCTCATGGATCCAATTATTAGATTTTGACCAAATTTATATGGAACCACCCCTAAAGTATCCCCTTTCTAACAAAAAAAGAATTATTGAAATCGGACGCAGTGTTAAAAAATTATCGCTGAACATACATAAAAATGAAGAGTTTGAGGATTTTCTCATGGGCCCAATTATTAGATTTTGACTAAATTTATATAGGACCGCCCCTGAAATACCCCCTTTCTAACAAAAAAGAATCATTGAAATCGGACACCGTGTTAAAGAATAATCGCTGAACATACATAAAAAAAAAAAAAAAAAAAAATATCGCGACGAATTGATAACCTCCTCCTTTTTGAAGTCGGTTAAAAATGGACCGTACTGGAAAAATTTGAGGAAAAGTGTAAAATTTTAATGTTTCAGTATTTTCGTTGGCAATGATAATGTATATTATATAAAAAAACTTCTTACCATATCTGCCAATCCTTTTTTATCCCAACAATGATACCACTGGGATAAATCATCAGTGCAATCGGCTTCTTCTGGTGGATTTTTTATTTGAATTTTATTAAGGCACCTTTTGCATTTTAATCTTTGATGCGTGTCCGACTCTGTATTTTCTAATCTAAAGAGATCCCTTAATTCAGCAACACTGAAATGCCTAGCCGTTTCTTCATTCATATCCACCACTGTCGAGCTGAGAGCCTTTTTGTGAGCCTGTCGTTGGAAAATCTTTTCCTCTATCGAACCCGCCTTAATAAAATCGGAGAAATAATTAGAGTTTTTGATGAAAACGATGTAAGAAGCAACTATTACTTACAGCCAAAAACCTATAAATGAAACACGGTTTCTGTTGCCCATCCCTCCATACTCTAGCCATGGCTTGGTCATCGTTAGCCGGATTCCAATCAGGATCAAACATGATCAACCTATTGGCACCAATCAAATTGAGACCGCAACCGCCTGCTTTAGAACTCAGCATAAATATAAATTCCTTTGATTCGGGATTGTTGAAATTTTCTACAACTTTTGCCCTCTTTTTTATCGTCATTGTACCATCTAGACGAACGTAAAGATAGCCTCTGAAAAAGACAAATATTACTTTATAGAAAATAAATTACTGCAAGTCAATATATAAAAACAAACTTTATAAAGAATGGTAAAGTAACTTGAATGATAAAAAAAACAACTTGTTATGAAAATGGAAATAGTATGGAAATAATATTAATAAAAACAAAAACAAAAATAAAGATAAAATAAACAAGATATGTATAGATAAATCCATGAAGAAAACAGACTGTAGAAAATTGTAATAAAGATGAAAAGTAGTAAAACTAGCGGAAAGAACAAATGAAAATCGTCCAGAGTTAAGCACCTAAGTGAGTTAAACACTTGTGTTGTGCCACTCTAAACGATATACTGTGTTGTATTACATTAAATATAAATTAAAAATTTAACATGTAAGAGCAAATATAGAGTAATTTTATAAATACTTTTTTTGTTATTATTTTAGTTATTATTTTAGTGCCTACCTACATATTCTATTATATACATTTATTTTATTTTTTATTCTAGAATTTTTACAAATTCAATATAATTATGAAAGATAAAATTTCTAGATACAGTGGAAAAACGTTTAACTAGTGGTGAGCCTAATATCTAACGGTAATAAATTGCATGCTTTTGGCAAAGTATGAATAAAAAATCTATGACTAATATTTTTTTCTAAATCTTCGGGTGGTTAGGAACTCATTAGCAGTACTGCGGGTTTGGTATACAGAGGGTACACTATTCTGGAAGAAATTGTTTTTAAAAGCATATACAGGGTGGCTCACGCTCAACGGGACGGAGCTTTACGGGAAAACGACCAAAGATATAAAAAATTCGTTTGGGAGGAATACGTAGGTTACAGACGGCTACAATTTAAAATTTGTTAGATGTATACAGGATGTCCCACATAAGAGAAAATATACAAAGTTATATTATTTTTAATGGAACACCCTGTTTTTTATTTTAGAATTAAAAACTACATCAAAAATAATGTCAGTTAACTAAAGGTTCCCTATTACTATTATTATTAGTTTTCGATTTATTTGAATTTTTAAGGAAAAAAGTCTCCCAGAAATTAATTGTTTACTCTTGTTTGAATAATTTTTAATGAACTAATTTTTTTTTCTTATGTGGGACATCCTGTATACATCTAACAAATTTTAAATTGTAGCCGTATTTTTTATATCTGTGGTCGTTTTCCCATAAAGCTCCGTCCCGTTGAGCGTGAGCCACCCTGTATACATAAGCTGTGAAAATAAAGTGATGGAATATTGCAAATATCCTCTGTATATAATAAGTTTGTGTGATATCGTCCTTGTTTCTTGAGTATAATTTTTAAAATGTAATTTTGCGTAATATTTAGTTTCTGCAATGAGTTCCTGTACAATCCTCCCCATATAAAGATTCCATAACGGAAGAGTGATTCAGCTAAAGTCTTGTAAATTAGTAATAACAATTTTCTCGAAAGAAACTCTCGTAGTTGATAGAATTTGTAGATAAGCTTCCTCACCTTTCTCGTCAGATAATCTATATGGTTAACCCATTTTAGATTTTTATCAATAATTATGCCCAAGTACTTGACTTCGTTTGTCTCTTTAATTTCATCTTGCATACCTGTTATTTTTATACTAGTGAAGTCTGGTCTATTAGTTTCAGTTAAAGTAAAGGCGAGATAATTTGTTTTGTTTGCATTTAACGAAAGTTGATACTCATTGAGCCACCTTTTAACTTTTCCAATACCCAGTTGAACAGCAACTTTAGTTTCAGCCCATGAATTTTCACGAAATATAACTGTAGGATACAATAGTTGCCTCCTTTAATAACGATAAAAGAGTGTTGATATATGCCAAAAATAGAACTGGGCCGAGGACGGTACCCTGAGGCACCCCTATTTTTACAATCTCAGGTTCACTTATCGTATCGTTAACTTTAACGCATTGTTCCCGATTTGTGAGGTAACTCTTAAAAACATCTAACACTATGCCACGAACGCCATAACATTCTAGAGTATTAAGGAGCTTTTCGTTATTGACCGTGTCAAACGCTTTAGCGAGATCCAGAAAAACTGCTATACATTTTTTATTGTCATCTAAACCCTCTGTAATGTCCTTAATAACTGAGCACATAGCATCACTGGTTGCTTTGCCAGAGCGAAAACCAAACTGCTGTTTATGTAATATATTATTGTGATCAAAAAATTTCAGACACTTTTCAAAAATCGTTCCAAAATTATTTATTACACATATATTAAATTTTTCATTGGATATATTATAATTAAGATCGGATTTGATTAATGTTATAATACCATCATTTCTGTTGAAGTCGCCTCCATTGTGTATAGTGGTATAACCAGGAATGTTCAGATTATTTACGGCTGCAGTTTGAAAAGACTCACTTAAAACAAAAATATCACAAGTAGATAGTTTGTATGCTTCCATCAGTACCAGGAATTCATCGAAGTTGTTATTTGCACTCCTTATATTGAAGTGCTTATTTGATATCAAGGATACGTATTTATCAGGATTTATATAGGTCCCACGATGATCTTGTTCTAATTGACTTAAATTTTCCAAAATAATGTCTTGATCGATTAGTACCATTAAGGAGAATAATCGATTTTGGCTTTTAGCAATTTTATGTGATATTGCAATGTGGGACACTCACTAGTATCTGTTGAATGGTGGTTAGTATCATTCTTCAGTTTATATTTGTAATTTGAATTTACACAATTGATGCAGACTTTTTTTTGTTTTGGACAGTCTTTTTGTTCATGTTCTTCACTGCAATAAGGACATGTTAATTTGTTTCTGCAATTTTGTTTTTTATGGTAGAACTCTTGGCAACGAAAACAGCGGGGAATTGATAAGTCTTCGTAGACAGGAAAACGTTGCCAACCGATGAATACCTTCTTTAGCTGCATTAATTGGTTAAACGTCGAAGCTGAGCATTCTCCATGTATTGTATTTTCTCCGTTTTTTCCTTTTTTAATGAACGTTACATTAAAATCTTCTAGTGTTTAATTTTGTTGCAGTATAGAATCTGCAATTTCCTCTTTATTTAATTCTTCTCTAAAATTCATTATTTTTGAAGTTTCAACGGTATAGAAGTTTGCTAATGTGTTTCTGGCTGTATTTTCGAGAACTTCAGATTCTTTTTTACTTTTGCACTTGATGATCACAGATCCGGATTTAGTTGTTACCAAATTTGTTATTCTATTTTTAAATTGGCAGGGTTAATGTTAGTATTGATGTCTTCTCTTGTTTGTGTTGGATCTTGGTTATTTTTTGATTTAATTATCACATCTGGAACATTTTGAGGTATATTGGTGGGTAGTATATTTTCTTGTAAAGTCGTCACTTTTGCATAAGATAAAAAGGGTCCATTTTTCTCTATTTTCTCATTTTCTTTAATCCTTTCTTGCAGCATTTTTATTATTTCATTTTTATTCTTTATAATTTCATCTTTATCAGCGATTATAGTTTCTTTATCTTCAGTTTTACTCTTCAGTAGTTTAAGGTAGTCATGGTTGCGAGATGATTTACAATTAAATTGCAGTAAACGTCTTTGTAAAGGTGGCACCTTATTTCAGAAGAAGAGAGTTCAGTGCAACTTTTACTTTCTCTATACTGATAAGGATTGCCCTTATTGTAAAAGTATATTTAAGAATAATTAAACAATTTTTGCAGATTTACTAGTTTCTTCACTATTTTTTTAATCAAACTTCACTCTTTAGGTCCATAATT
This sequence comes from Psylliodes chrysocephalus, assembly GCA_927349885.1. Lineage (NCBI taxonomy): Eukaryota > Metazoa > Arthropoda > Insecta > Coleoptera > Chrysomelidae > Psylliodes > Psylliodes chrysocephalus. The sequence goes on from OV651824.1 coordinate 11,591,468, forward strand.
GCATGTACTAATGGTTAAACAATTTTCACAATTCTTTGATATATTAGAAAATATTTACTGTGTTTGTTTGAAATTGTATTATCTTAACTCTTGCAGAAATTAACTGTACGAGATTGTTTGATAGAATGAATATGAAAAATATTAAAATATTTTAAAAATTAAAACTGCTTCAATCTACGACTTAGGGCCAATTCCACCGTTGTGTTAAACGGAGATTAAAATGACATTGTTAATGTAAAAATGTAATTTTAAACTTCGTTCAACACAACGGTGGAATCGGTCCTTAGCTATATAAAGCCAAGTGGTGTATGATTATCAAATTGTTTCTGACCAATGATGTACTTTGCTGCTTCGACTTGTTACTTAGTTTATTTTTTTATGGTTAAAAATGCTTTATGTTTTTAATACCAACTTTACTAAATTAAATGAAAAAAGCAGTTAAGAGAAAGCTAACACATTTTATGGATACACGTAGTTTAACTTCGCGGCAGTAATTTGGGTTTCATGAAGAACTCAACTAATGAGTGCTTAGTTTCTTTAGTATAAAAATTTATTGATAAGACTGAACCCCTGGAAGTAGTTTTCCTTGATTTGCAAATGCATTTAACATTGTGAATAGGACTGCCACACAAATTCTTTGAAAATTCATAGAAAACAGGTAGTAAAAATAGAAAATAAATTTAGTACTGAAAAATCGATGTCATTTTTGGCGCACCTTGACGAACTTTTATATTGTTCTATACTTTAATAAACATTATTATTATTGAAAAGACCAAGCAAATTAAAGAATACAATACAAAACTCACCGTTTCTTACATAAAGTTTCGAATAAATCCAAAGTCTGAGTGTAATTAGAAACTAAAACAATCTTATCACTATAATTGGCCTTAAGGTTAGCCAAAAAACAATCTAAAAGCATCAACTTTCCAGATAACTCGGGCCTTACGTCGTTAGAACCGTTTTTGGGCGGCAAAAGGTTTCTACTCTTTTCGAATCCCTCTGACCCTTCTTCAATCTTATCCAATATGAGATCCGGATGATTGCACAATTTTTTCAACGTTGTAATGCTGGCCAAGCTGCTCAGGGTGTTGCCAGATCTTTCCTCTCCATTTACGGATCTTTTTATGAACTCCGAATTGATGTAGTTGAGGTAGAGTTGCTTTTGTATGGGCGTCAATTGGCAAATTATTATCATTTCGAACTTAACTGGTAAATATTTGGTTAAAAGGGATGAAGTACGGCGAATCAAGCATTTATTCACTATGTTTGTGAGTTCTAGAAGCCTTTCAGAAGCATGCTGACGTTCCAAATCAGTGGCAGTAGAGTCTTGACCTAAAATAGAAATCCAGTCATGTAAAAATCAATATATTTCTGATATCTACAAATAAATTTCGCCATTCAAAACGTGTTGATAGAAAATTGTTTTTAGATTTTTTTCTTGCATAGTTGTTAAAATAACATTTATACCTCTCAGAATGTAGTTCTCAAATTTCTTTTTAAATTCAGAGGCATTGCCCAGCAACCCTTCATTTACAAAATGTATTAAACTGAAATATTCTAGTAAATCATTCTGAATAGGTGTACCACTAAGTAAGACTCTTCTTTTCGCTTTAAGTCCCATCAATGCTCTGTATGTTTGATTTTCGCAATTTTTTAATCTGGAATTAAAATCAAGCTCAAATAATTTGAATCAAATGTTATTTTTCAGCTTTAAATATTAATTTAATATTAGAGAATATTTATATTTTACCTGTGGCCTTCATCACATAGAACTAATCCTATTTCACTGCTATGTAAAATTGAAGCATGCATCCTAAATGTTTCATAAGAAATTATGAGTACGGGTATGGAGGTTCTACCCTGTCCTTGCATAAACTGTAGTAATTTTTTCTTTGCATCTGCACCACCATCCATAATGATTGATTGTAAACGGCCTTTGAGCCACTAAAAGGTTTATATAAAAGCTAATAACACAGAAATGTGTAAAATATTATATTTATTTGCCATGTGATAAGTATAACAATTATTCCAAAAGTTCACTGTACAGAATATTTATATCTTACCTTCAACAATCCACAAAAATGACAACACCTACCTTATTAATTTCATTACTCCAATTTTTTACCAATGAACTGGGGCAAACTATAATTCCTTTTTCAATTGTAGGCCTAGCCTCAGGTCCTTGTTTGACCAAAGTCCACAAAAGAGTAATGCATTGTAAAGTTTTACCTAAACCCATTTCGTCAGCCATAATACAACCATATGAATCAGGAATTTGCACCCCAGTAACACAATCATACATAAATTTGACTCCCTAAAAAGTATGCATTTAAAAATAGACAATGATTTGTCTACATATGCCGCGTTTGAGAATCCACATCGGATGCATCTCTGAGATGTAATAAATCTTTGATCACGTGATTCAGTATACATAAATGGATGTGGATAAAAAAAACGCTGGAGATGTAAAAAATGCATCCGATGTGGAATCTCAAATGCAGCAATAATTATACAATATACCTCTCTTTGATGGGGTCTCAAAATATTTCCTAAAAGTGGATCGACAACAACATGAACAAGTAGAGGCCTAAAAATTATAGATATAGAAAACAACATGAACCAAACTGTACTACAGCGTTGATATATAAAAAATAGCAATATTTCTGTTACAAAATTCAAATACCCTTCTGATTTGAGTTTATCATGCTGGGAAACTTCGGGAGGAGCATATAATACTAAGGCATTTGGCATGTTGGGATCATATAGAGCTCTTTTAACTTGTGGTCTCCTAATGCCCAAATTTCTGGTAGAATTTGAGCCTTCATAGTTTGGAATTGGACACTTGAATGGTCTAGATAATTTTTTGATAACTTCTTCCTAATAATGTAATTTATTAATTTACAATTTTTGTCCCTTACCTTTTCAGAAAAAAACAAATGGAAAACTTACGTGATCAGATATAATAATAATTTCTGCGGTAATCTGAGTGAGAGGTGGACGTTTGCAATTATTCTTATTATCTTTAGAATGATCTCTTGTACGCTTTGCAGGTAAAGGTGAAACGAAACAGTTTGTTTGCTGTGAAAGTGTATTTTGAATTTTGTCTTTTTGACTTGGGGCCAAACTTCGTCTCTAGAAATTAGTTAAACGTTTAAGTATGTTAAATTTGTGACAATATTATAAGAATTACCATTGTTCAAATTGTTTCTAGCATTATTAAAAAAAAAGTTGAAAGTTAGGTTACAATTTTGAAATTCAAACAAAAATAATATCAGTGTGGCGGCAAACTCTTCGTTTTATTCCATTTTTAATAAGGTCCGTAATTATAAAGAGAACTCAGCTGGTCGGACTTGCGTAAGTAGTCCTTGAACTAAAATCGAAGTTCGGTTATATAGCGTGAATTTAGGCCCGTATTTATAAACAGAACTTACGTGAGTCGGACTCACATACTTAAATATTGTATTATTTCTTTTAAAAATTCTGTACAAAATTATGTATTTAAAAGTGGAAAGAGCTAGACATCTGCAACCAAGTTTTCATATTGCTGTATTTCTGGTCATCTATGTACTAGTAATCTTGTATAAAAATGGCCGCCCCTATGTTAAACAGGTCGGACGTCTCTCTTGCTCCGTATACCTATAAGTATGTGAAATAGGTGGTCGGACTTGGGTAAGTCGTCCTTGAACTAAAATCAAAGTTCGGTTACAACGTCTCTAAAGTTCTAGGTGGTTCTGGTGTTAAACTAGAATTTAGAGATGGATAATAGCAAATCTGTAACTGTTATGTACATTTACGGATTTGTTACTACCCATCTCTAAATTCACGCGATATAACCGAACTTCGATTTTCGTTCAAGGACGACTCCCAAGTCCGACTCACGTAAGTTCTGTTTATAAATACGGGCCTAGGGGGGTTTTCTCGAATCTCGTATGAAGTTCTCGCTTTCGACAAATGGCGCAAGAAAGTCTCGAACGCTACTGTATAATGGCTTTCTCGAACAGTTTTCGACAATTTATGTCGCACACTGTACAATGTCGATTTGGAAAATTTGGCAACGTAGCAAATTCAAATGAAATAATAAAAAAGAAGAATTAGCGCTTTCAAATTTTGAATTTGAAATTCGTCAAATTTAAGTGGATTGTCAAATTATATATAAATATAATAGATTTAATAGAGAACTGGATACCGAAAGTAAGTATTTAAGTACAGAATGCTATTGGAATATTTATAAATTCTTTTCAGTGGAGAAACAAGACCAAAAAAAACTACAGTACTTTAGTGGGGCACAGAAGCGGGCTCTTATAGAGTCTGTAACTGCAAACACAGAACTGATTAGCGGAAAATTTTCGAATAGGTTTACACTTAAAGATGCCCAAAACAAATGGGAGAAAATTTATTTATTCAACCAACTTTGTTGTTTCCCGAACACTTTCAAATTCCGGTCGGAATGCCCCGGGCACTTTAAAAACCCAAACATGTCCAGAGTAAATCTGGACGTATGTAAATCGAACCCGTTGGGATGTACTTCGATGCTATATGTTATCAAATCAAAAAGTATGTTTTATCTTTTCCTTATTATAACCACAGCAGCTACCTAGAATCATTTATGTACTTACTTTGGCCTCTACTGGCAGTGCCGAAGCCCGACTTCTATCTTGGATGAAAGGTCTTACTACATCAATTAATGTTCTTGTTCTTTTAAACTGGTTATCCGGCAAATCGAAACAATTTATATATCTATATGACTTTCTTGGTGCTGCTAAATTCTCTAAAAATTCTTGATTTTCAATTACGTTTAAAAATTCTATTTCGTCTTCCATTTTTTATTTTTTGTCGATCATAAATATGCAAATCTCACGTAATGAAGGGTTCGCGTGATTTTCTCGCATAAATAATGTCTATTTCGACATTCCAGAAAGCCAATTTCACCTTTCCTTTGATTTCTTGCGACATTTCAGCTTTCTCGTATGCGACACCGGTAAATCGAGATTCGAGAAAACCCCCCCTACTAAAACTAAAAAATTCTAGACCGTTTAGCCTTGGGAGTTGAGGCCTCAAAAATTAAAAAGAAAAAAAAATGGGTTGACAACATATTGACATTGACACTATTTTATATCGTTCCGTTTGTGTTGTGGTGTTCTGTGATTCAAAATTCAAATTCATTTTCAAATTACTTTGATTACACCATTGTTTTTATTTTCTAGAACAATATATGAAGTTTTTGTTGTTGAAAAAATGAGAATGAAACTAATTTCATTCTTTACGGTATTTCGAAAAATATATTTGTTTAATGTGAACACTACAAAAGTCACTAAATAAAAACGAGATTTAATGCGAATCCAAGCATGTAGGTACATCAAGATTGAATAAGGTAAAACAAATACATCAACCCTATTTTTTGTTATAGTTTCAACTTTAACAAAAAAATGTTTTGTTTGCAAACATTACTCTTCGACAAGTCAGTTCTAATAATAGTTGTGCTATATATCCTGATTTTTAAACCATAAGGCAATTTTGAGCACCTGTATCTCTCATTGCAATTGCTGCATGCATGTTAACCGTCCAACATATTATTTACTTTATACTTCCTTTAAATTGGCAGACGAGTCCATGTAGAAATCTCGCACGTTGCCTTTGAAACGTTTCAGAAATAGTTCAGAAAGTTAGGTATAAAGTGACGTCACACCCCAAAATCTTGGTTGCAACCATTCAGAAATTACGTTTGGTTACAACTCTACATTCTTTTCAACAGCAGGGCGTTTGGGATTTGTCATGGGCACAATAAATATTTGGTGAAAATTTTGAGTTATATGTTGTGTTATCTTGGCAAGTTGTTTTTGTTTTATTCGCCAATATTTTACTTTTATTTATACTGCAAAATAAACAGAATGCAATCCATTTACATGTTATACAGTTGAGTAGCACTTACAATAATTACTAAAACTAAAAATAAATTTAAAAATGGTATACAATTAATATGTAATATTAAAAGTTGGGTTATAATAATTTTTGTTAAAATGTATGTTTATCGAATATTAATTTCAATTTGTTGAAAGACATAAAAAAGGTCAATGTTACTGTTAATCAGGAACAGATTTAGTATTTGAAGAGCATCAATAGGTAAGAATAAATTATGGTTAGAAAATAATGTGTATCTTTGCCTAAAGCAAATATCTGGTGCGCTGAAATTGATGGACGCTAGTAATTCGAGTAAATTAAAATCCATATATAATTTTTGTTAGTTAATTGGGCTTTGTTCCTTCTGCTAAATAGTGTTTCAATATTAAAATCTATTAACTGGTTTTGGTAAGAGATATGTAAGGGGTAGCTTCATATTTTTTCATGTGTAGAGTTCTGACAAAATGCTTCTACACTTTTTCCAAGGTGACCAAATTATACAGGCCTATTGTTTTAGATCGAACGATGCATTATATAGAACTTTGATGTTTCGGTAGAGAAATCATGGCCAGCCCTGAGAATAAATACGAGTCTTCTATAACAGTCCGTTGTTAATATTGTTGTTTATTAAAATTTGAAGAATAAACCACCCCTAGATCTTTGCTTTCGTTTGTTCTCTTTATTGAGGTATTGTAAATTTTATAATCCGTTATCATGGGATTCTTCTTCCTGGTGTAAGTGATTATATTTAGGGATATTGAATGAGAGATTGTTGACATGACAGTATTTGGATATTGCTGCGATATGTCTTGGCAGTAACTCAGCATCAGCTGCAGAGCAGATTGGCCTAAACAGCTTCAGATAATAGGAATTGTGAATGTTTAATATAATCACTTATATCATTGATAAAAATTACAAATAGTAGTGGTCCCAGAATCGAATAATTCCTTCTGTGTTTACAATAATTCCAAGCTGTACAAACGTACTATAAACTATTTTTTGAACATGCAGAGAATGATGTTTGCTGTTTTCTTAGGCCATAAAAAGGTCTCAATTAAATCTTCAAGTACCTGTTCGAATGCCACAATATATACAGTATGGTTCAAATGAAAGGAATCAATTCATTATAATGGAAGTAGTTGGTTTTTCGAAAAAATGCTCGGACAGGTCAATTTTGTTTACTTAAAGCGCAATTTTTTAAATAAAATTCAATTTTCCCCCACTTCCCATTTTTGGGCAGTGACGTCATTGACAATTTTTTTAAATAGTCACCCCAATTTTTTTTCTTGATTTTGATAGATCTTACAATTTCCTACTCGGAAACATAATATTTAAAATATCTTACATAACATTTTTTTTTGAATATAAGTCATTTAAAGATCAGACACATAAATTTTATTTTATTTTGAGAACACAATAAATGAATAAAAGATAATTGTAATTAAGTGCTTAATCTAACAAAATAAAAAATACGAGTGGCACTCGGGGACTGCCGCGGTAAAGCTATTGCATAGCATTTTTTATCAACTTATGCAATTATAATTATTTATTTATTTTATTTATGCAGAATTTTTTTTTCTTTGATATTAATTCAAGTTTTTTCTTTGATATTAATTCAAGTTACACTTTTTGAGCGTGGTGACCGATAAGAATTTGTGAAATTCAAAGGAGATGAAACACTTCCAATTTTCATACAAGAACTCGAAGATCCCATTTCGTTTTTCAATTTTTTTTTTCACTGACGAAATTTTTACTTATATAGCTGAACAGTCAAACTTTTTTGGTGTACAAAGTAGGCCTGAAAAACCGCCCAATATATCCAAAGAAGAACTTCGAAGCATTTTTTGCGGTATTTGCATATACATGCCAATTATTCAACTACTTTCAAACAGGGCCTACTGGAACCAATTGTTAGATATTCCCTGCATCTCACGTGCTATGACCTGCAATAGATTTAAAGAAATCAAACGATTTCTTCACTTCAATGAAAACACACGCAAGGTTCCTCAAGAACAGCCAGGTTATGATAAGCTTTTCAAGATACGTCCATTGCTAAACAAAATACGTGAACTTTTCTTACTTGTTCCTAAAGAGGAGCATATGGCCGTGGATGAACAATTTATTCCGACAAAAGCTCGATCAAGTCTCAAACAATGTAATCCCAAGAAACCACATAAATGGGGATACAAGGTTTTTGTTCTAAGTGGGAGTCTTGATTTTGAATATAATCAACCAGATCTAGAAGCAATGTTATTGTAAAACTTTCAGAATCTATTCCAAGAAATCTAAACTACAAATTATTTTTTGATAACTGGTTTACGAGCATTCCTCTACAAATATACCTCACCAAAAATGGTATTTTACCTTTGGGGACAGTAAGAGAAAATCGTGTGCATAATTTCGAATTCCCTAAGGAAGCAGCTATGAAAAAAAAAAGGTAGTGGTACAGTTATTGAAGCAGTGGCTAATGTCGATGGTGTGGACATATCTGTTTCATGATTTGATAATAAAATTGTGAACACCATGTCAACATGTTGGGATGGTAAACAGATTCTGCAGGAAATCTAGGACGCATATAGAAATGACCCGCCCTCAATGTGTTAAGGTATATAATGCTTATATGGGAGGAGTAGATCTTCTCGATTCTATGTTAGGATACTACCGAATCCAAATTCGATCCAAAAAGTGGTACATAAGGGATTTTTCCATTTCCTGGATATGATATGCGTCAATAGCTGGATACTGTGGAGGCGAACCCTAAAAAATAATGATTTATACCTACTACTTTCAGAATTCAAACTTGGTATCGCAGAAGTTTTGACCAGAGCTTATAGTTCAGAAAGAAAAAGGGGAAGACCAAGTACCAGCTTACAACCTCAACTGGATCTGAAAAAAAAAAGAAATATCCTTTTTCGCAGATTCCAGCCCAGGAAATAATAATAATAATAAAAATACTCTCCCTAATTCACCCCCTTACGAGTGAATTTCAACCCCTGAAGTCGACTGAACGACTTGTGTAGGGAAGGGACGGCTATTATTATTATTATTATTTGCCATGGCGCTCCGGGGCGACTTAAAGATGATTGATGGTGCCATTTGACTTACAGGTGAGGAAAACCTCACCCACCATCATCGAGACGGTAATGTATGGCGAATTTTTTTAATCTGCATGTCATATCAACAGAAATTGAATTTCTATTAATACGCCACACATCAAATCCTAAACCGAACCATGCAATTTAATTAAAAATCCACATGGTCTGGTCTGGGATTCGAAATCCAGCAGTCTCAGACTCATAAACTTGCCTATAAATGAATATAAGCGCGATAGACCGCTACACCACCGTCCCGATAGAACGGACAACTTGAATCATTTGCCAAGAGTAAGTGAAGAACGACAGAGGTGCAAATATCCAGATTGTAAGGGAAAACCCTAGATATTATGTGGCAAATGTTCAGTATTTTTGTCTAAATAAGGATCGCAATTGTTTTAGCAAATTCCACACGGAATATAGGGCAAGATTTTAACTCTTTTGTTAAGATAAAATCTATTTTTTAAAAATAAATCTGAATTTATACTTATTACTTTTGTTTTATTTCCGATATTTGTGCAAAATTTGGCACAAGTCAAAGTTTGACATTTATTTCCTTTAAATATCGATAAATATTTTTTCATAACTCCTAATCAATCATTCTAACGCATATATTTTTTTGACAAAAAAATAAAAAATCATGCAGTAAGGGGATATGATTTTGGTATGAGGACATTTTTTTTAATTAGTTAGGAAGATGGTATGATTTTCGTATGAGGAGCATTTTTTTAAAAGTTAGGAAGAGGAAGGAGTATATGATTTTGGTATGAAGACTTTTTTTTAAAGATCAGTGAAAGGATATGATTTTGAGAATTTTGTTGAAGGGGCTTCGCAGAAACGGGATGAGGGATCTAGCAAGAGGTTACAGCAAGGAGGATTTTACTCGGCGGACTTTTTTTTAGAAATGTGTTTAGGGCTCCGTCAAATATTTCGCGTTTCAAATAGGTTCAGTTACCAAAAAAGTTTGAGAACCGCTGATCTAAAGGCAATGCCCCCCCCCCCTCCCCCCCAAAAATTCGTCCTCGAGCCGCCCTTGACTACTTCCATTATAATGAATTTATTCCTTTCATTTTAAACATACTGTATAGTACGGTGTAGAGTACGATTCAACTTAGAAAAAGCCACAAGCGTCATCAACTAGTCATCGTCTGCCTCACTTTAAAATATTTCTTCTCCGTTGCTCCAGAACAAAAAACATTTATTGGATTAAAAAGTTAAATTTTAATGATTTAAACATTTGTATATTACCTAAATAACTAAACGAAAATAACATTACATATATTTTTTGACTTTAGACTTGCAAAACATTCAGTGGGAAGTAAATAAAAATAGCAACACAATTTTGTAGTTTAAGATTTTTATTACAATTAAAATAATAGTTATTTATGCAACTAGTGCAAAAAGTGAAACTAGAGGAGTACATCCTAGTTCGTCCGTTAATGAACTATTATGCTCTGTTTTTAAACTAAGAGGAGCGATTTGAATTTAAGTTGGCAATTCTATAGCCTTCTGATTGGTCAGATTACAGTCAGTTTCACACATTACTTTTTAGCATGAACATCAGCTAATAATTGATATTGTTGACAGTTCTGACATTTTATAATTTTATATCTCATCCATTACGTTTTTTACTTTATTTCGTAAATAATAGTTTTTCAGTAAGCAATTGTATTGAAAATCTACAAATATGGATCCTTCTACAATGAGTACTATTAAAGGTAGCAATTCCTGAAAATTATTGGTTTTTGAAGGTAAATAATGCATTTTCTACAAAACCTTCAGAATCGGCATGTAAAATAATACCAAATAAAAAAAAAAAAAAAAAAATAAGGTGTCTTCCCTTTCTTGTAAGGCCTTTCAGGAATTGCTACCTTTAATAGTACTCAGTGTAGAAGGATCCATAATTGTAGATTTTCAATACAATTGCTTACTGAAGAACTATTATTTACGAAATAAAGTAAAAAACTAAGTAATGGATGAGATATCAAATTATACAATATCAATTATTAGTTGATGTTCATGCTAAAAAGTAATGTGTGAAACTGACTGTAATCTGACCAATCAGGAGGCTACAGAATTACCAACTTAAATTCAAATCGCTCCTCTTAGTTTAAAAACAGTTTAGTACTCTCGCTGTCTTCACTTTCTTCCGATGAACCCGTATTTTTGTTCGTAAGTAAAAGCTTGGCAACGCCGAAGTTTGGCTCGCAATAATAAGGGATCCATGTTTACGCGATAGCTTCTGTTCGAATTATATTCTGGACCATGCGGCAGTCGTACAGCGTTGCCAAATTATTAAGCAATTGTATCTCTATATTAGAAAAACGAAAAAAAATCGCCAAAACGCCACTGACGCTTAAATGGGATGGACCTGAGAGAGAGGCAAATTATTGCGGCCTTTGTCAGGTATGATGTGTGTGTTCTTAGTTGAATCGTACTCTATTCAAAACTCTACAAATGCTCATTTTAGGGACTGTCAACCTTTGCCGTTGATACTAAACTGTCCAAAGTCTTAAAGAATGCCGACGCAATGGGAGTCTTTTAGAAACAGTGAATAAAAACACAATTTATTTCCAAATAACGTCACAATCTTTCACTTTGTGCGGCGTGGCATTCTAAATGCACCCTAGCATCCACTAGTCTGACAGATTCATTCCAACGACCTGTCAAACAATAGGTGCCAGTGGGAAATTCTTGTATATTTAAGGGGGTAGCGTATGTCTTGTAACTTGGACGCTATTTTTATTCGAAGTAGTACTCGCCAAGCCTGCCAATTTATGAAGAAATGTATAGGTGGGTTTTTTAAATATTATTTTTATTGTGTTTGACATAAAATATTTAAATGTAATCCATTATTAATGATTTTACGTAAAGTAGATAGAATACACCATATGTCGCCACCCTTAGATATACCAAACCTGCCCACTGGTAATTTGTTTGGAATGCCTAATTATATTGAAAAAAAAAAAAAAAAAAAAATGGCGAGTTATGGGAGGAGAAAGGTATAATTCAAACACTGGTGCTTATTGTTCTTGCTCATTTAATTATTTTTCAAACAAAAAAATTATGTCAATGTTAACACGACATCTTTATATTTACAAAATCATCTCATTATACAGTTTTTTTACAGAAAGAAATACCTAGATTTAACAATGTTTATTTGGCATTTGATATTCAAAACTTTCGTCTAATGGACTCCTTCAGCCAGAAATGTAACAACTAACAAATATTACAAAAAAAGTTCTGGAACAAATAAATTTAAGTACATGCTTGGTTAACCATCATTTATTGCGTTTCAAGTCAATATATTGGAGAACAATTTGTATATTTCTTGTAACCTGACAAGTATGTGGAATTAATTCAAAATATATTTAACAATTATTTAAAGGTTTACTAACCTAGTCAAGATTCATTTTATAAATATAACACAATTATTTTAATTTACTGATGCATGTTATCAGAATACAATGTTATAAATACAAATCTCTTTACTTATTAAGCTCAAATAAATTCAGGAAAATGAATTATTGTAAAAACCATTGGAAAACAGACCTGTAGAACTGAACGAAATGGCACATGGCCTAAAACCATTTATTAAAACTAATATAGTTTATTTTTGTAATAGTACGAAACTTTCTCAAATTAGAAAAGTTAAAAATAAGGGCACCTATAGAAATGTCTAAATTTCTGTATTCCAGTATGTGACACGAAAGTAAACAAAATATTTTTATATCTCACAGAGTTTGTAAATTTTACAATTTCCTTTCCGTCACATTGGTAACTTCTCACCATCTTTATTAGTAAGAAAATATGTAAAAAAAAACTATAAAGCATTCCCTAAGAAACAATGTTAAAGAACTACACAATTAAAAAAAAAACTTGCTCCAGTTCACAAGATAATACTGTATTTTTAAATAATTTTGTAGCCCCAAACTGGTAGAATATTGCGATAAAGCAACGAAATGTAACAAGAACCGGAGCGACACTTTCACAAACATGTACTTCAAACAAAATTAAAATGTACTCAAACTGGAGTCTAATTTTGTGTATAAATATTATTTGGGTAGTGCTTTGTATGTATAGTTAATCACAAAAAATGTAGTTTCACAAATCTTAATACAATTAAAAAACAAAAAATGGAACTTTTTACACATCTTCTAGAATATAAAATGGTTCCTACATAAATTTGAGCTTAATAACAACGCATTAAGGTACCTTTTGGAATTTTTGAAAGTTGCTTCTAACCTGACCTTTGATTTTGTGCAAAAAATCATTGATTACGTAAGAATATTAGGAATGTTTTTGAATTTCTTCGCGAAGAAAAGTTCTCTTGCAATTGACTTATTTTTCGTTTGATCTCGTTATCTAAAAAGAGCTTTAATTGCGAAGAAAGTTTAAATTTACTTTAAAAAAAGAGAGAACACAAAAATATCAGTTCTTGAATGTTAGAAGATAAAAGAATTCTAGGATTGCTGTATTATGATATATTCATAAATAATAAATGGTTTTTAAGGTTGTTTAATTTTATTGAAAGTGGTTGCCATTACTCTACTAAAACACCAAAACGAAACAAAAACTTTTCTATCACACCAAAACAAAAAATAAAATTCACATTCTAAAAAATAAAACTCAATTTTCTTTTACCCAATAACCCTATTTTCGTTCAGTCGACAAGCATAATTTATTTTAGTAATGTAACAACCAAGTTTTCTTTACAAAGACTGAGGATATACACAGATGTTGTATGTCAGATTCCGATTAAAATGAACAAATGTTTTTTTTTTAAATAAATTCATTAACTTTTCATAACTCTATCACAATGTATATGTAACTCCTTTTGCTTATTTACAAAATGTTACAATGATTTTTTTTTTATTTTGTAATTTGTTTTGTTGGGTGAGGAATTTCGAACGATTTCCTTAATGTTGGTTTTTCAGGACAAATTGACAAAACGATCTCCTAAGGTGATTAAATATTTTTTAAACATTCAATTTTTTTACTAAAATTAACAAGTCGTTGGCTCAGATTTTACCTGAAATAAAAAAAATGTTCATCAAAAATTTGAATACACAGGGTGTTAAAGTGAACGCCATTATAGAAAGGTAGACCACGTCATCGTATGAACAGACGAGTTTCTGTCGGCATAGTACGCTAGGCAATAATAAGAGTAAATTCAACTTTTCTTTGAAGTAACAGTGCTGCTCAAAATTTAGTTTAGTACTGAGTTTCAATAAGACTATTTGTCTAAGTTGGAATTGCCTATACTATATTACACCATTCAGTGTTTTCAGATAGTTTGTTTGGATTGGCGTGTATTGAATAAAAGAGGATTGTCATTGGTGGTAGGGTCCGATTACAATTAAAAGAACACAACTACGTCATCAATTGGCGAAGTAATTAATTATTGGCTATAGCCGCCTACTGGGGGTTTAGTGGCGTGTTAATATTAATATAATATTTTCAAGAAAACTAAGTTGGCGGTTATAACTAAAGCACACCCGAACAGTCGCTTTTAACGTTATTACAATAAAAAAGAATCATCAATAGGCATAGGTATCGACTGAAAAATAACAATTCAAACAGAGACTTTAAATTTTCAAGAAAACTAAGATGGTGGTTATTAACGTTACTAATAATAAAATTGATAATTTTTACCAGGGGCGGTTTCTCCATTGGTTCATTTATGCAGTGAACACCCAGTTACATTTCATAAAAACACATTATTTTAAAATAAATAATATAAAAATATTAATTCAGTTTTAATAATTTTATTGTTTTCATACGTGTTAATATCTATTTTTGAGTACGCACTGGCTAATCGCATTTCCGTGGCGTCTTTTATAAGCTTCTCTTTAGCTAAAAAGAGATGTGGCAATTTAACAGATCCCTGAAACGTAGTGAAACAATTATAAAATAACTTAAATCAGCTTAATTAGCGCAACGCACACAGTGACGTCACAAAGTAGGGCGGGGCATACAAACTTTCCAGTCATTGTTATAAAATAAAGAGGAGATGCTATGACGATACTAAAAGTGTCTGCAGAGTTTTACGTCATATGTCAAACTCGATCAAGTGGAGTTAGTCAGTTTTAGTGCAAAATAAATACCACACGCTAACGGACACTGACTCCGATGATGAAGCATTCATTCCACCCAATAAACCTGATACCCAAAAACCCTCCACAAGTAAACAGAGTGTGACAGAAACCCAAAAGACAACAAAAGTGATAAATAGCACGAAAAATACAACTGTCCCGAGGAGAGCCACTATGCCCCCGATTGTAATAGATGGGAAAACAGTATAAAAAGTATACGAATAACTCAACAATCATATACGAGGATAAAAAAGACTACACCGACCTGCTAGAGAGTGTTAAAGAATCAAAGATTTCACACCACACTTACACAAATAGGGCATAGGGTTGAATACTGACACAAAATTCGAAGATATCGAGGAGGATATGATACAGTGGTACGATATAAAAACGCGAGAAATATATCAAATGACCACGAAATACAGACCGCTATTTCTTATTGTGACTGATACCAGATGATATTAGCAATATCTTACTAAAAAACATCTCTAGAAAGGGGGTTGTACAATTCAATTATATAATAAACGCAATCTTCAGGCTGCAACACTACCCAAGCAGTCTGAAGATCGCTAACATAATTCCAATATTAAAACCGAGAAAACCGTTGACAGTTATCGACCCATTTCGTTGCTAAATACGGTAGCTAAAATTGTTGCCAAATCATATTAAACAGACTACACAAAATTGAAGACGAACTACGAATTATACCGCGGGAACAGTACGGTTTCAGAAGCGGACACAGTACCGTGGCACAGGTTATTAGAATTGTACATAATGCCAAAGAGGCATCAAATAATAACCTGCAAACGGTATTAGTGGCTTTAGACAGTGAAAAAGCTTTTTATACCGGCGGTCTAATTTATAAAATGCTTGCGAGTGATTTTCCCGTCCACATTGTGAAAATAATTCAATCATACATAACGGACAGACAATTCAACATAAAAATTAACAAGACAATTACAGGACCCTACACTGCGCAAGTGGGAGTACCCCAGGGCTCAGTACTGTCGCCCCACTTGTACACCATTATGACCCATGACATGCCAATGGGTAATAATGGGGTACAAACGGCACTGTACGCCGACGACATCTGTCTTTTCGCAAATGACAGGTCTGCAGAGAGACCAGTGAGAAAGCTGGACAACCATATAAATAGGGACCTAATCCCCTATCTAACAGAGAACAAAATGAAAATTAATAAAGCCAAATCAGAGAGCATGAATGATCATAACAAAAAGGCGTAGCCAAGGAATCATGACTCCACTTAAAATCGGAGATCGGGAGGTCCCGACCTCAAAATATCTCGGTTTCCTGTTAGATGGGGGATTAACTTACGACCTACACATTAAGGACAGAGTGACTAAAAATCACGCGGCAATTAAAACTCTTTATCCCATCCTCAATAGGAAAAGCCGAGTCACTCTGTCAAACAAACTCCTCATGTTTAAGTCAATATTACGCCCCATTCTCACGTATGGTTGCCCAGTTTTTTGCTCAATGGCAAACTGTCATTACAACAAACTCCAAATAGCCCAAAACAGGTGCCTTCGGCTAGCCCTGGGCTATGATCGTTATGCCAGAATCGCAGTAATGCATCGACAAACAGACACACCACTAATAAAAGACTACATACTAAAAACAGCCGATGATTTCTTGAAACGATGTCTCCCCGATGATGTTAGGGATAGTATCCTAAGCATACACCAAGGGGATGGAGTGCGTAGAAAGCACGGCTGTATACACGCAAAACTGGACATTTACAGAAACAGAAACTGACAACATTCCTCCTTGACGATCCCAGACAAACTAATAACAGCTCACGACGACTGGGTATTTAAGCAAACTAGTCGGACAGCGGACTAATCGGTAGACTGGCCATCGAGGCAGCAAACGCGAAATTCGTGGTTACGAAGAGTACTATATACCAGGGTAACGTGGGAGCTCAGGAAGTCGACCAAAATGATTATTCAATGCCATAATTGCCAACAGTGGGGGCATGCCACGGCAAACTGTGGTAGACAGCCACGATGCTTAAAATGCGCTGGTGACCACCATACCAGTACCTGCATAAAAACCACAGACACACCAGCAAAGTGTGTAAACTGCGAAGGAGATCACCCCGCGAATTATACAAAGTGTGAGAACTATATCAGTAAGCTCGAAAGAATGATGGAAAGAAGGCCCAAACAAAGTACTAATAAAAAATTTGTCCCCGCTCCTCAACCTGCCATCAACCAATGGGAGGCCAGGAGACAGAATCGGAATTTTCAAGAAGAATTCCCAGCGCTACCTAATAAAAAAAATCCAGGAAACTTCAGAACTATTAAGAATACCAGCTAGAGGAGCAGAAAACCATAGAAATGCCACCCCCAATGTGGCCATGGACCAGTTTACGGCCCTAAATCAAGAATTTCAAAAATTAAACTCATTAATCAATATAGGCGAATTAACCAGAGCAGTCAGAGCACTGAACGCCAGACTTATTAATTGTACAACGGGAAGAGAGGTAATAGAAACTTACAACGCGTTCATGACGGACGTTGACTTTAACTTCAAACTATTGAACTAAAATCATAACTTACAACACAGTAAATTCAGTAACATTCGCTAAAAGACATTGTAAAATGCTTCTGTGGCTGTTTATGTGACTGCGGAAGCGCTTTTTCTCAGACTAACGTAGATTTCTTTGATCTCTATGTTTTTCGGGGAAATTGGCGTGAGCAGGGGCATGAATGACTGCAGAAATGCACTCATTACGGACAAATATGACTGAAAACAGGATAAAATTTGACGTACATCCTCCATAGCAGCTACGACCACACTGAATAGTCAAATCACTACGACAAATAGTTACCAACTATAGTCGGACGGAAGACTGCACGGTGACGTCATTGCTCGGTGCGAAGTTTTTGGCCTGCCGGAACCTTTGTGTCGAGTGATGGTTGAACGGTGTAGTCTTGTGATTTGACTAATTCATGCACAAATTAACACGTAAACATACATTTAGGACAACCCTGTTTTTTCACTTGGTTTTTCAGGGACGACAGACACAATTAAAATCACACAAAAACTCATTACTATTCCATTACTGATCTGGTTAAAAGCCTATACTGATTTATAATGCTGTAATACAGCAAGGAGGAAGGCCACGACATCGGTCATGGCCCCGTTGGGGTCATCGCAGAAGAGGAATACTTCCGGAATGCGCCTAGGAAGATATCCGTCTGTAAATAAAATATATTTGTATTGTGATTGAAATTGTATTTAATTTGTAAATATGTAAATAAAGATTTTGAAATGAATGAAATTCGCGGTCGTTGACGTTTTTCAGGGATGACACTCACAATTAAAATCAGACAAAAACTTACTAACTTAACCATTATCGCTCTTGTTAATCACCACAACTGGCATATAATATTGTTTTAATAAGCAGATGCCAAGTAAATCCAAAATTATAAAAGTAGTTTATCAAATACGGCCACAACAACGGTAAACTAGTAGGCTACGCTTCCAGCAGACACCATTGGAAGTCCCTCTAATTCATATATTTATATATTGTAATGTATATATTATATATTATTGTATTTGTAAACTATTTAACAAAATTGTACATAATGTAAATAAAGACTTTTGAAATGAATCGCGGTCGTTGCCTCGGTGGACGGTGTATCGACCACTCAGCCTGTGAGTTGTACTAAATAACCAAAGAATTTACATACAAACGTGGGTATTCTATCCACCATAGTCCGGAGGACTCGCGCGAAAAACCCGCCGCTCGGGTTCGGTAGTGTGGAATAATGCATTATTTATACCATGACCTGTACATATATGTTTTGTAAATAAAGTTATTCTAAGTCTAAGTAAGTTTTAGTGAGAATAAATACCATTCTTTTTTAAATAGCATGACTTAAATATAAAAACATTTTCATTCAGTCAATCTTCAAATATAAAATCATGTTAGAACCTCTATAAAATGCCTAACTAATATTTAATATTTTAAGTTGGTACTGTACAATGATATATGACAGTTGACATTTTTATTATTCATTGTTCTATGTGAAGCCCACTGTCTTTCTATTACAATAAAAGTAATTCTAAAGTAAATCCTGATTTATTTAAATAATCCTGAGTGAATATTTAATCTGTGTGACTTTATTATCAACCCTCGGCCAAGTTTATTACAATCATTAACGTCAAATTAATCAAAATAAGACTCAAAATGCGTTCGTCATATCGCAAAATAATGCTTATTCAATTCAATTTTGTGTTTATTTAAAAACCGTGTTTAAATAAAACTGTGAATCAGAAGTATGTATGCCAATTCAATGATTATTAACGAAACACGTCTCCAAGCTCCAGGTAACATATTTACTATTATTTTTGAGGTTGTTTATATTTTGTTTTGTTCCAGTTTCTACAAAATAGTCATGTGTTTTATACCCAACTCTAAAACAGAAAACTGCGTAAATGGATACAATGTCATCGGTACTCTTTTATAGGAAAACCATCCAAATTAAGCGATGACTGAGTTCCATCAAGAAATGGGCACTTATGGCAATGATATAAACTACCTAACTTTAAACAGATCTTAGATTACAGTTGCCAGCCAAGAAAAATCATTGTACATTGTACCAGAAGGTATTTCACAAGTATCACAATTTTATTATATATTTTATTCGAAAAAGAATAATTTCTTGACCCTAGTACAATTTTGTATGA
Organism: Psylliodes chrysocephalus; assembly: GCA_927349885.1. NCBI lineage: Eukaryota > Metazoa > Arthropoda > Insecta > Coleoptera > Chrysomelidae > Psylliodes > Psylliodes chrysocephalus. Next base: position 11,611,272 of record OV651824.1, read on the forward strand.
ATAATTGTTTTATTTTGTACGTTGCCCCCGAATGAATTTGAAGTTATAGAAATACATCCTATCTATAAATGACAGAGGTACTAATAAACAGTGTCAGACGATGTAGCGGTGATGATTTAACTCGAATGATAGCTAAACTTACATTGTTTTTTTTTTAAGACGATAAAACAAATAAATATTGCACTTATCTAAATTAATTCAAGAAACTAAATAGTTGTCTATGTTAGGAACATGTACCTATATCATGAAGACTTAATTAAATATTTACAGATATCAGTACCTAGGATGTAAACTAAGCTATGTCGTACTATTTATAGAGGCATGTTGGAAATATGTGACACTATATCATAGAAAAATTGTTATCAGAACATAGAAATATGTTACCAAAACTAACAAGTCATGTATATTAAAAAAAAGTTTTAATAGTTAGATTATTAGTAAACAATACATATTGTGACAATAATTGGAGCTAACTGCATTTCTTGTCGAAATATAATTGATATATGTAAATATGGAACACAAAAGTGTTCAAACAACATTCAGTCTGCTCTACTAAAAAGTTGATTAGAATGACTGTAGTTTACCTCCGAGGCACTGATTACCCATTTATAATTTTCAAAACTTTGACTTTATAATTTTTTTTTATTGTACCTATTTTTTTAGTCTATTATGTTATTGTTTTAGCCTTGAATATATTATTATTGTACTCTTCACACAGTAGTCTGTGAAAAGTATTATAGGTTTACTTTGTCGGATCTCACGTTTTTTGTCTGCACGATAAATCAAAAACGAAAAATGACATCAACTTGAAAATTTTAAGCAAAAAACAAGCTCTATAAGGGGACAAAGCTTATTGATTTTAAAAAAATCTAGATTAAAAATAGGGGGTTAAGATGGGTTGATATTAAAAAAAAATCAAATTAAAAACGAAAAACAAAAAGCGATAACATCTAGCTCCATAAGAAGCTCTTTGATTTAAAAAAAAATCTGATTAAAAATGGGGGTTGAAATTAAAAAAAAAAAAAATCAAAAATGAAAAGCGAAATCAACATGAAATTTTTAGTAAAAATCAAGCTCTATAAAGGTACGTTTACATCTGACATTTATTGCATGATATTTATGTCTGACAGTTGTTTAGTCCAGTGTAAACACTCAAAAATAAATGTCCGAGAGAAATTTGTGTGTGTTTACACTGGACTAAACAACTGTCAGACATAAATCTCATGCAATAAATGTCAGATGTAAATGTACCTTAAGGAGATGAGACCTATTGATTGTGAAAATTTTTTTAATAAAAGTAGGGGGGTTAAGGGAGGTTGAAATATTTAAAAAAATTCTAACTCATTAACGAGCAATAATATCAACTTGAAATTTTTGGAAAAAATCTGGCTCAATAAGGGGATGAAGCCTATTGATTCTGAAAAAAATATGATTGAAAATGGGAGTTAAAAGAAGGTTTGTTAAACTGTGAAGAGTATAATTTAGAATGCCACGGATTATATATCTTCATTCTAGTTTGTATCTGGGTAATGTTATGTCTATAAAGCTAGCGTGGCAAAGTCATAAGCCCGCAGAGCTAGTTATACTATATTTTTTGCTATTTTTTTACCCAATTTTTAATTTTTTTGCTCCTGCCGTTACCGAGAAACATTGGCCATACTACCTTGATACTAAACCTACAATGGCCAGTGCTGTATTTCTGTTTCTACGAGATATATCAGAATCGGGTTAGCGGCATATTTTTTGCTAATTTTTTTCTCTACAAATATTATATATAAATTTATTTTTTTTCTCTTGTGGTTCATAAGAAACGATACTTATACCATTAGTATCCTGATACCTAACAGGATAAAAATTATCTGGCAACACAAAAATAAAAAAAATTGTAAAGTATTTCACCCAGAACTTCCCTCGATATACAAGGATGGGATGAAAAGTTTCCGGCCTAACATAGAACGCAACACAATAGTGACTGAATAAGAATTTATTTTTTTACATAGTCCTCTTGTATGGTAATACATTTGACCCAACGATGTTCAAGCGATTTAATACCATCACTGTAGTCTGATTTATCCAACTCGTCAAAATAGGCGTTTGTGGCTGCAATTACTTCTAAATCCGTGGAAATTTTTTTGCCAGCAAGACATTTTTTTAGGTTTGGAAACAAATAAAAGTCTAACGGGGCTAGGTCTGGCGAATACGGAGGATGGTTTAACAGTTCGAAGTCTAGCTGATGAATTTTAGCCATAACAAGAACGGACTTGTGGCAAGGTGTATTGTCCTGATGAAACAGAATTTTCTTTTTTGCCAAATTAGGGCGCTTTTCGCTTATATTCTGCTTAAGCTGGTCCAGTAAGTCGCTGTAGTACTCGGAATTTATTGTTCTTCCCTTTTCGAGATAATCTATTAGGAGTATCCCTTTAGCATCCCAAAAGACTGTTGCCAGCAGACGGTACTGCCTTTGTCTTCTTTGGAACTGGTTCGTCCTTTGCCATCCACTGTTTGGACTGATGTTTAGTTTCAGGGGTATAATGATAAACCCATGTTTCATCAACCGTAATAAATCTACGCAAAAAGTCCCCTGGATCACGTCTAAACAGTGCCAAATTCTCCTCTGAAATGGTTAGCCGCGTGAGCTTCTGATCTGACGTGAGCAAACGCGGCACCCATCGGGCGGATAGCTTTCTCATACCTAACACTTCACACAAAATATAGTGAACTCGCTCTTTTGATGTGCCCACAGCTTCAGCTACCTCTTCCAATTTTAATGCGATCTTTTAGAATTAGTTTGTGAACGGTTTGTACCATTTCTTCAGAAGTTGCCGTTTTTGGCCTGCCAGAACGCGGAGCATCATCAGTGCTAGTGCTAGTAGTCTGCTCCCCAGGTTTTAACTGTGGTAAATGAAGGAGCAGATTCCCCTAGTGTAGCATCTAGTTCAGCTTTTATTTCCGTCGGCGATAATCCTTTGATATGGAAATATTTAATCACCGCTCTTATCTCGTTTTTTTCCATCTTTTAAAAGTGGCGCACTTTATAAGCTTTTAAAATACCCAGGACACAAACTACTTGACGCACTCACTTTAAACTTCGAGCGTATACTGACGACAAGCAAAGCTACACAGACACGTTGGAACAGGAAAGCAAATCGAGCCTACTATAGGTCAGGCCGGAAACTTTTCATCCCATCCTCGTAGAAATTGTAAAAATGGAGAACGCCTAAGAATTTAAATTTTAATAATTTAAAATTAAAACCACCAAACCAAAAACTCTTTTTCACATTTCTCTCCCTCTTCATCCCCCACCCGAAATCTCACTTCGAGTCCGCTCGGTATTCTTCAACAAGTTCACCGTTATTGAACAATAATGATTGGCTGCTTTTAAAAGGTCCAGTTACACAAACCAAAAGGACGAGTTTTATTATTTCCATTTAAGGGGGACATTTTTTCATTAAATGCGATTCCTTACGCCATTTTGAATTTTTAAAAAAATATTTAGGATCTGTTCTAAAATCTTATTCTAATCTAAAATTTCGGTCTAAATCGGCAGACTTCTAAAAATCATTAAAAAAAAACTGCTCACCCTGTATATAACTGATCGGAAGTATAACTGGTTTTAAACCATAAAAGAGCCTAAGTTTTTCTATAAAGCCGCTTTTGAGCTATAGTGACAACAAACAGACAGAAAAACAGATGGACCGACAGACAGAATGGGGAAACTTTTTCGTAATCTAGGGACCCTAAAACGTGAAATAATCTCGGAAGGTGACTTTTTCACAATTACAATACTTCCGTTTTATGGAGGGAATTAAAAAGAGCATTTTTGTTATTACCATTTTAGTTTTTTTATAGCATACTTACACTTAAAAATATTTTATATTACTTGAACGCATATTACGTGATCCTGGATAGAATTATGATATTGAACTAATTGGAATACTGAGATACTAATGAGCAGTATATAATTAGCAACAAAATATGACATAAAAATCATTTTGATATCTTATTTGATATGGGAGATGATTTTCTCAATTTAAAGGGGTTAACATTTCCCGAAAGCTACTAAAGCAAAAAAAAATATTCTTTCAGTTGTAAATAGAAAAAAAAAATATCATAAATGTATACTACAAACCCGATTCTGATATATCTCATAAAAACAGAGATACAGCACTTCCCACTGTAGCTTAAGTATCAAGCTAGCATGGCCATTCTTCCTTACGAACCACAATAGCAAAAAATAAATTGATATATATTTGTAAAGCAAAAAAATAGCAAAAAAAATATGCCGCAAACCCGATTTTGATACATCTTATAGAAACAGAAATACAGCACTGGCCATTGTAGCTTGAGTATCAAGCTAGCATGGCCATTGTTTCTTATGAGCCACAAGAGCAAAAAAATAAATTGATATATATATTTGTAGAGCAAAAAATAAATTTATATATATTTGTAGAGCAAAAAAATATGCCGCAAACCCGATTCTGATATATCTCATAGAAACAGAAATACAGCACTGGCCATTGTAGCTTTAATATCAAGCTAGCATGGCCAATGTTTCTCGGTAACGGCAGAAGCAAAAAAATTAAAAATTGGGTAAAAAAAAATAGCAAAAAAATATAGTATAAGTCACTCTGCGGACTTATGACTTTGTCATGCTAGCTTTATAGACAAATGTTGTGTATTGTGATGTCACTGATTTTATAAAATAAAAATTTTAGTTCACTTAGTTTAGTTGCCAATAAATGTATTTAAAATGTGAAAATTTTTAAATTTATAATACAAACCGAAAAGCGATAGGTAAAGTTTCATATATTTTTACACAAAAATCAATGTTAAGCTTTGTACAATAACCTGACATATATTTAAAAATAATCTCAAAATATAAAGCAAAGTCAGCTGAATGTAACTAATAATGTTTATAAATGGTTTTCAATGTAATAAAAACAAAATAAATATTACAATAACTAAAATATTCATTAATAGTTGTCGTAGTGCTTGCAAACTGTATGATATTGATGATAATAATAGCTACACTTAATATAAACCCAAATAAAAAAAAAAAAAATAACAGTGATATTGGCGCTTGTACAAAGTTTTGAACCAAACTTACAAACGATAAAATTATTGGAAAAAAGTGAACATCCTTTTTAAATTATCACGAGCCGCCACTGATTTTGACAGATATGGTGTAGAACTGTAAAAATTGTCGATACTATACTCATTTCATGTATTGTATTTTTCTGTTTCGCTTCAAAGTTCTTGTGAAGGAGTTATTTCAAACATTTTCGGGCTGGTATGGAGTACACATTTAATGAACAAACTGATCATCAGACTTTTGCCTCTATCGAGAGGCAACTTTGAGAAACTGCTAAATTGAAACTGAACAAAAATAATGCTGGACGACCTTGTCAAGCCAGATCTCCTGCTGCAGAGGAGGGAATAGTTGAAAATAATCCCGGAATTAGTACCTGACGATTGGCACACCAAACTAGGGTTTCAAAAAGCACATCCAACATAATAATTAGAGACCAACTTATTTATCCCTCTCACATTCAAAGTGTCCAGGAACTTCTACCTCTTGATAATGAGTCTCGTTTTTGTAGTGTATTATTATTTAGGTTACTATAGTTTTTCCGTATATATTTTGATGTCATTCTCGAATTGTCATATTAAATATAAATCTTACAATCGAATATTAGTTGGGTAAACACTACACTTTCTGGCGACGAGGATTGTGAAAGCGGACTGATTCTGATTCGGGAAGATGGCTAGCATTATAGGAATTCAACAGGAATTTAATCCAAACGTTAATGACTGGTCAGTGCACTGGAAACGATTGTCTCAATTTTTTTTTGGCTAATAAGTATACAGAGAATGGTCAGAAGCGAACAATTTTGTTTAATAGTCTGCATCAAGATGCATATAAACTTTTAGAAACTCTTTGTGTACCTGAAGAACGGGAAAAATGTGAATTAGAAAATATTGTTAGAAAACTTGATGATTTTTTCATTAAGAAAAATGTAGTTTTTGTTGAAAGGTTTAATTTTAATGATGCAAATAAACGTATATCTGAAAGTGCACAGGAATGGTTCGCACGTATTCAAAAATTGGCAATGTATTGTGAATTTGGTGCCACATTTGATACAAAAATTGTGTGACAAATTTATCACTGGAAAAGGAAGTTAGGAATAAACTGCTTAGTGAAAAAAGTTCCGTAAGTTTTAAAGAGGCTTTAAATATAACTTTAACTGAAGAAGCAGCCCTGGCAGGTATTTTGGAGTGTGGTAATGCGTTGAAAGAAGAAATGAAAGCTGAAATGGATATAAATCGAATTTCAAAAGGAACTAGAAGTTCCCTAGAAAATCAAGGTACGTCATCGGGTTGGGTACCGCAAACGAGTTCTAGGAGAGGAGACAACATTATGCAAATAAATGTCCATTTCGTGATTATATTTGTAATAGATGTTCTGTTAAAGGTCATCTGGCTTCGGTCTGTAATAACAAAGATAAAAAAATGCATTTCGCCACGGCAAATAATAATAATAGCCGTCCCTTCCCCTACACAAGTCGTTCAGTCGACTTCAGGGGTTGAAATTCACTCGTAAGGGGGTGAATTAGGGAGAGTATTATTATTATTATTATTATTTGAATGAAACTCCAGAATCTAGTAATTTAGATAACACAAATTCAAACGAATGAGATTCTCCTATTCTCTGTTTATTCCAGAAGTCAGATAAGCCTATAGTTATAAATGTTGAATTAAATAGTTTTTCGTTAAAAATGAAGCTGCTATGTCCATATTGCCACTTTCTAACTATAAAAGAAATTTTTCTAAAAACAATATTTTAGAATTTTGTGTGGTTGACACACAATGCCCACCATTACTAGGAAGAAATTTTATAAGAGCATTTCATTTAACCCTTCAAGAAATCAATTACATATATAAAGATACATCGGTTTCTGAGTATTTTGAAAGTAATTTTAAATCGGTGTTTTCTGATAGTCCAGGTCTTTTTAATAAATTTGAATTAAAACTACATGTTTATCCAAATAGTATTCGGAAATTTTTCACACATCGTCCACTGCCTTTTGCTTTAAAGGAAAAAGTCGAACATGAAATAAATAGATTATTAAAGGAAAACATTATTTCTCCCGTTGAGTATAGTCCGTGGGCAACACCGGTGCTTCCGATTTAGAAAAAGGATAACTCTGTAAGATTATGTGGGGATTATAAGGTTACAGTTAATCCAAATTTAGTTATTGACAAATATCCTTTACCAAGAGTTGAAGAGTTACTGGCAGAACTGGGAGGGGGAGAGGAATTTTCAAAAATTGACTTAGCACACGCTTATCAACAAATTCCTTTGCATGTGGATCGCGCGACTTGACAACGATATCTACTCATAAGGGGTTGTTTAGATATAACAGTTATTTGCGAATCTACAGAGAGTAGCTTGTTTTTTGGATGATATAATAACAACGAAAAATAGACAAAAACATATTGAAAATTTAAAAAAGGTTTTTGAAATATTGCAAGATTGTGGGTTGACAATTAAGAAAGAGAAGTGTAAATTCTTTTCCAATAGTATTTATTATTTGGGATTGATTTTAGATAAAGATTGTATACATAAATGTCCAGATAAGTTGGAAGCTATTAGAAAGATTCCTGTTCCAAGTAATGTGAAACAGTTAAAATCTTTTTTAGGTATGATTTCATATTATAATAGATTCATACCTAGTATTCTGAAAGTTGTAGCTCCATTGTATCAACTTTTAAAAAAGGAAATAATTTGGAATTGGGAGTCAAGAGTGTCAAAAGGCTTTTGATCAAATTAAAAACGTTTTGATGTCCGATTCTTTTTTATCGTATTTTGATCCAGAGTTAGAGACAATTTTAGCGGTAGATAGTAGTGATTATGGTTTAGGAGCAGTGCTTTCCCAAAAGGAGAGGGACGGAGTTGAAAGACAAGTATGTTTTACATCACGAACGTTGACAGAGAGTGAAAAAAGGTATTCACAAATAGATAAAGAAGCTTTAGCCATTGTTTTCGGTGTAAAGCGTTTTTATCAATATTTGTACGGCAGATCTTTTATGCTTCTTTCGGATAATCAACCTCTGGTCAGTATTTTTGGACCAAAAAAGGGCATTCCTAACATGGCAGCTAATCGTCTACAGAGGTATGCATATTTCCTTAGTGGTGTTAATTTCAGCATAAAATATGTTAAAACTTCAAAAAACAGCAGATTTTCTCTCACGTTTACCCGTTAATTCAGAGGGAAAGGATGGTGATAAAATGTTTTATTTTGAGGATGAATTGGAAGGGGATGGTAATGTTCATGTTAGTTTAAATTATGTATCAAACACTACAGATTTAGCAATTGATGTAAACGGTATACGGGAGGAAACATTAATTAATCCAGTACTTTCTAAGGTGTTACGTTTTGTTAAAACAGGTTGACCATCAAATTTAACAAAATAAATTAAACCATATTTCAGTCGTAGAAATGAATTTGATGTAATTGACAATGTTTTATTGTGGGGTCATAGAGTTATTGTTCCAGCAAAGTTGCGTGAGAACATACTTAAAGAATTGCATAGTAGTCATCTGGGTATTGTTAAAATAAAATCTTGACCGAGATCATATGTTTGGTGGCCATCTTTAAATAAGGATGTTGAAAGAATTGTTAGTCAATGTATGAACTGTCAGCAATTACGTAATACACCACAAAAAAAACCACTTCAAACATGGCCTGTACCGAATACATATATATTTTTTAGGGCCGTTAAAGAATAAATATTTTTTAATAGTCACCGATGTTTTTTCTAAGTTGCTGGAAGTTTTTGCAATGAACAATATCACTTTTTTGGCGACCATTGAATTTTTGCGGGGACTTTTCAGTCGATTCGGAATCCCATGCATGTTAGTGTCTGATAACGGTCCATAATTGGTTTCGGATGAATTTGAAAATTTTATGAAGTTTAACGGCATAAAACACATAACAACACCCCCTTATAACCCAGCTTCAAATGGATCTGCGGAAAACAGCGTTAAAACCGTAAAAACATTTTTATCTTTGTGTAAATTTTTATTAAATTATAGAAATACACTAATTGTTCTTCTCGAGAGACACCTGCAAAGTTATTTTTAGGCAGACCTTTAAGGAGCAGGTTCGATTTAATTCGACCAATTGAAAATAATTTTGAGGTCAGTAGTAGAAGCGAGGTTATAAAGAATCTCACTTTAGCTAACGTGACAAATATCAGAAATTACAGAGGGTCCAGGGAGAATATTTTTCATATTGGTTAAATTGTGTTCATCAGAGATTATAGGGGTGCAAAGGCGTGTTGGTGTAAAGCTGTAATTGAAAGTTTTGTGGGTAGGAAGATATGTTTAGCTAGAGTATGTAACAGTAATTTTCTTTGGAAAAGGCATTTTAATCAAATTCGATATTGTTATGACAATGATTTTGAACTTGACAAAAGATATTTCTCCAATGAAAAAGATTGTCAACCTTATCTAGCAGCTAGCTCTGTACCAACACAATCTGAAATAATAAAGGGCCACGATACTAATCCCACTACTGGTGTTAGACCTCAAAGAATTATAAAACCACCTGAACGATGGCGGTATTGATACTCTTCTAGGGGAGAAGTGTGTAGTGTATTATTATTTAGGTTACTATAGTTTTTCCGTTTATATTTTGAGTGTATAATATTATGTATGAATGTCATTCTCGAATTGTCATATTAAATATAAATCTTACAATCGAATATTATTTAGTTGGGTAAACACTACAGTTTTCATTTTGTACAAGTCATTCAAGAGCGCAGAGCGGCCGATCCAGTTTTTCACAGAAAAATTATGTTTACAGACGAGTCATGCTTTAGACGACGTGGTATAACAAATGCACATAACGAACATGTTCACACAGATGAAAATCCATATATCCAAAGTTTATGAAGTTCCTATCAACAACATTGAACAATTCTGGGGTAGGATTTAAAATGTTGTGAACTCTATACGAAATGATCTAGGTGTTTTAAGAAGGGTACACTTCAATTTCTTGCGCTGAATTGAAATCTGCATGAACGAAGGAGGTGGCCATATTGAACATTTATTGTAAACAAAATTTATCCTTTGAATTGTTATTTTTCAGTAGATACCTATGCCTATTGATTTTTTTTATTGTAATAACGTTAAAATTGACTGTGTTCGAGTTGCGGTAGTTATAACTGTCAGCTTAGTTTTCTTGAAAATTTTAAGTCACCAACCATCAGTCCATAAAAAAAAACACGGTCATTTATGGTAGGATTAGGGTGGTTTTTACCCTTCCATGATTTTAGTTGGTGTACTTTTTGCTTTGAACAATAAATATTAATAATTAAAATAGCTGCATACCAAATTTTATAAAAATCAAACGAAGCGTTTTTGAGTTATTAAATTTTCTTTCAACTTTGAAGCTTCTTCACAGGCAAACGAGGCACTTTGTGATATGGGTGATTCTCGCCTAACTGTGATTTTTACAACTTACATTTTTCTAAAATTAAAAATGTTTCAAAACGTATGTTTTAGGCGTTTTTGTTTTCTAGTTATGCATAGAAATAAGCCTGTAAAGTGGTTCTACTACAGCTACGACACAACGAAAACTGTGACAAAATTTAAAAATTTTAATGCCACGGTACTGACATTATTTCCACGGTACTGACATATAAATGATTATTTTTTTTTTACCAATCCAAAGATTGGTATAAAATTGCAATAAAATTCAATGCAGTATGCATTAGATTGTAGTTATAAGAGGTAAATTTTATATTAAAAAATGAATTTTGATAGAAATTTATAAATTTAATTTTAAAAATGAGAATCGGACATGCCACGGTACTGACATTTCGAGTTTATTTATATGCAGCTTGAAAAAAAATTACGAAGGTTTATGATCTAATTCATAATGTCTGTTGTAAATACCTCTAAATTTATAATATTATTAACTTTTTGATGAGGAAAACTTATGCTAAACGATAAATAAAACACTGGACATAAAAAATCACAGTTAGGCGAGAATCACCCATATAGGTAATTTTGCTCAATCGACTTACTTTGATCTCATCAATATACAGTAGCTCTATGTACACGGAATTTTGTGACACCCTGTATAATATAATTTACAAACCATTTTTTCTATAAAAGACAAAATATACACAAAATGTGTTCCACATAAGTTTAATACTAAAAATTATAAATCGGCAACGGTTATCATCAGGACTAGAAAGGCATACAAAAATGTTTACTTTCATCAATTTATATAATTTCCCAACAGGCATGTTGCTAGTGTGTTAATGTATGCCATTGCGTTCAACTGAACACATATATTTAATATCCAGTCTACCTAGTAAGAACACTGCAAAAAAATGAAATCCACCAATTACAGTTCATATTTTGATTACCCGGATACTATTATTTTTTAAATTTTATATAAGTGACAATTCCAGTATATTTTTTAGTAATCGAGATTAAATATACGTAAAAATGAATCATTCTTGTTTAGAATCTATAAAAAATAGCAATTCCATTTTTATTTCGTCCACATTTACAAATAGAAGATAAATTTTAATCAAATTATATGTATTAGATTTTTTACGTCGAGAAGTAGAGGCCGAGCAAAGAATTACGTTGGCTCAGAAGAGTTTTGCTTCCGTTGATGATGCAGCAGATGACACTAAAGTACCAGACAACATTCAAGTAACAACGGTAAATCACAGCAACAGAGGTACATCCAAACAAGAAGAACAACAGTTGTTTACGGCAGCTACTCTTTACTCACAATCTTCAAAGGGAAATATCGCAGGTAAGAAGGTTCCAAAATGTATGTTTTGTGATCAAACTCACTTAAGACAAGACTGTTTCAAGGCCCAGAAAATGTCTATGGATGATATGAAAAATAAAGTAATAAAGAAAAGAGGAGGTTTTTCATGTCTGAAACAAAATCATACTTCACGAAATTGTAAGAATTTTGTCAGATGTATAATATGCACTAAAAAACATTACCCTATATTATGTCCAGAATTAGCTAAGCAAAAAGAGGGAAAATATATAGCAGAAAATAGTCAGCATCAAGTAGACAATTCTTTAATGATCAATTACACGTCTGAAACCTTACTTCAATCAATTTTGGTTAGAGTAATAAATAAAGAAAATAACAAAGTTAAAATTATTCGAGCTCTATTAGATTCCGGTTCTCAAAGATCTTACATATTAGCTAAATATGCGAATGAATTAAATTTTGTTAGGAAGAGTACAGAGAATATTATACAAGGAGTTTTTGGAGGTCAAATAAATCATGTACTACATTACAATTATGATATCATAGCTCAAAACTTAAACGAGCAATATGAAATAAATATGAAAGTTTTAGATCAGGAAAAAATTTGTAATTATATTCCTAGACTTTACAATTTAGATATTATGAGTGAACTACAACAGAAGAATATAATTTTAAGTGATACTTCCTTTTCGAGTGCACCATTAGAGATAGGTTTATTAATAGGGGCAGATTTTTTTTGGAATGTTATTCACAGGAAACTTACAGACTTTGTCAAATGGGTTAATAGCTCTTGAAACTAGATTAGGATGGACAATAATTGGAAAATGTCCTAATGTTTAGCCAAATGTTTTGTTGTTTTCAGGATTATCAAATTGCTCTATATCAAGCTTATGGAATTTAGTTCTAGAAATATGTGATCCATTGGAAGTAGAATCTAAGGAAAAAACGGAAGAAGAAACACTTAAGTTCTTTCATGAAAATATCATGGATAATGAAGATGGACGATACGAAGTTAGATTGCCATGGAATGAAGAATATCAATCGTTGTGCAGTAATAAAACTCTATCAGAGCAAAGATTAATATCTACCAGCAAAAGGTTAACAACTATTGGAAAGTTAAATGACTATGAAAATGTCCTATTAGAGTGGCAGATGCTAGGTATCATAGAAGAAATAGAGGAAGAAAATCCTTATAGTGGTCCAGTACACTATTTGCCACATCATGCAGTCATAAAGGAAGCAAGTAAAACAACCAAAATTAGGCCAGTATTTGATGCATCAGCCAGAGATGGACTAGGTAATTCGTTAAATAGTTGTTTACAAACAGGGCCGAATTTGATTCAATTAATTCCATCTTTATTAATTAAATTCAGATTAGGGATTGTAGGAGTCACTGCAGATATTGAAAAAGCGTTTTTACAGATAAGTATTTCTCCTAAAGACAGACTTTTTTTAAGATTTTATTGGTGGAAAAGATAAAGAAAATTTTTAGGCACTGTAGAGTAGTTTTCGGAATTAAATGTAGTCCATTTTTATTAGCAGCTACCATAAACTATCATGTATCACATTCTCCTCTACATTTGAAGGATACAGCAGAAAAATTAGCTAATTCCTTTTATGTTGATAATCTTATTACTAGTGTAAACAATATAGAATTAGAAAAAATAATTAAAGAATCTAAAGAGCTACTGACATTAGCTCAGTTTAATCTTAGGGTATGGTTTTATACAACAGATAATGTTGTTTCTTCTGTGGAATTTAGCAGCGTTTTAGGGATGTTATGGGATATTCCAAATGATTTACTATTTTGTGATTTAAAAACCCTTATTGAATTAAAAGATACTCCAAAAACTAAACGCGGTCTTTTATCTGTAGCCCATAGAGTATTTGATCCTATCGGATATACCTGCCCAGTAACTCTTATACCAAAAATGTTATTACAGGAAACTTGGGAATTAAAAGTTGGGTGGGATAAAGAATTGCCAGAAAATATTGCTAAAAGATTTGAAAAATGGCTAAAAGAAATTAATTTGCTAAGTTTTTGTAAAATTCCAAGATCAATTAGCAAGAAGCAAGCTTTTGACATAAAAGAATCATCAATTCACGTTTTTTTCTGACAGCAGTAAATTAGCTTATGGAACTTGCATATTTTTATGAAAATCAATAATAATGTTTTAGTACAACTTATTCAGGCTAAATCAAGAACTGCACCAAAAAATGTAACAATACCAAAATTAGAACTGATAGCGAATTTAATAGGAGTTAGGTTTAGCCAACATGTACAAGCGGTTAAAGAACTAAGTGGCTTAAAAACCTTTTATTGGACAGATTCCACAGTAGCTTTAACATGGATCAAAAGTAAAGGTCCTTGGAAAGCATTTGTCCAAAATAGAGTAAACGAAATAAATAAATATACAGCGGTTGGTCAGTGGAATTTTATTCCAGGAGAGCTAAATATAGCAGATGTCACTTCTAGCGGCTGTTCTAGTGAAATGTTACTGGAAAATAGATGGTGGGAAGGTCCAAATTGGCTAAAACAGGATTCGGAAACATGGCCTCACTGGGAAATTACTTTGTCTGTAGATGCTGATTCTGAGAGGAAAAACGAGATCGTGTGCAATATTGTTCATGACCAAATTTATTTACTAAGCATTTTCATTATTTTTCTCGGATAGTAAGAATTATAGCATGGATAATGAGATTTTATATTCATTCTTCGGGAAAAATTCTAAAACAGACAAAATGTGTATGTACTGATTTTAAAGAAATTGAATTAACTTATAAAGAAATATTAAAAGCAGAATTAAGACTAATTAAAGTAATTCAAAAGGAAGGATTGGTCGAAAATAGAAAAATACATCATTTAGAGTTTTTAACAGATGAAAATAATATTTTGAGATTAAAAACGAGACTAACATATATTGCAATGAGCCATACAATTTTAAATTTCCTATATTGTTACCATCTAAACATGAAATTGTGAGAAAATTTATATTAGAACAGCATAAAATCCACAATCACGCTGGCGTCCAGACATTATTATGTATTATTAGAGAAAATTATTGGATTTTAAGAGGAAGACGAACCATAAAAGAAGTTACCTCAAAATGCATAACGTGTAAACGCTTTAATAGCAAATCCATATCAACTCCTTTAGCACCTTTGCCAAAAGATAGGATAAATAATGCAACTGTTTTCGAGATATCAGGAGTGGATTTAGCTGGCCCATTATATTTAAAAGATGGTTCAAAAGTATGGGTGGTTTTATTTACATGCGCAGTATTTAGAGCAATTCACTTGGAGTTCGTAATTTTCTATTGTCACTAAGAAGATTCATTGCCAGAAGGGGACGAATTTCGGTTTTGTACTCAGATAATGGAACGAATTTTACTGGTGCTAATAATTGCCTAAAGAAAATGGACTGGACTAAGATTTTAGATTATTCGTCGATTAGAAAAATTAAATGGATTTTTAATATCCCACCAGCTGCGTGGTGGGAAGGATTCTGGGAACGTATTGTAAGAATTACTCCGGCGAAATTTGGGAAAAGCATGCGTTAATTATGAAGAACTGTTAACTGTTCTTTGCGATTGCGAAGCGATAATACTCCGCCGCTGACGTATGTTTCCGAAAATGATCAAGATTTAATTCAATTGACACCTTCAATGTTTCTTTATGACCTGACAACCTGTGAAATACCAGACTTGGACAACATCGACAGAAATCATATAATCAGACGATACCGATATTTGCAAAAATTAAGAGACATTAGATCTCGATTCAGGAATGAATACCTAGCGCAACTCATTCATCATCACCAACAGAGAAAACTATCTAGACCACTAAAAATTGGAGATGTAGTTTATGTGGAACAAGAAAATATAAAAAGAATAAATTGGCCATTGGGTAGGATTATAGAATTAATAGAAGGAAAAGATGGGAATTGCAGAGCAGCAAAGGTAAAATTACAATATGGAGAAATATTAAGGCCTTTTCAAAAATTGTACCCATTGGAAGTAGACTCAGATTGCGAAAGTAAGGTTCATATTATGAAGGAAAGGAAAGAACGTTTAGAAAAGAAGGCGGTTAAGCAATATTCAGAGCAGAAACAGAAGCTAGTTGGGAAAGAAAAGAAGGCGGTTAAGCAATATTCAGAGCAGAAACAGAAGCTAGTTGGGAAAGAAAAGAATGATAAAGACGAAGTGAATGGACAGGCACGTCTAGAAGAAACACAAGAAGAAGGTTTGAAGACAAGAAGTGGACGTCTTGTCAAACCTGTAAAAATATTTGGGTTTAAGCTCAGGGGGGAGGATTGTTAGAGTTGATATATTATACTTACCCATATACTTAATGTTAAACTTAGTTTGAGAATTGTCAGTAATTTTGTCATTAATAAAAATATATTTGTCAAAGAGAAAAGTATTCACGATTATTCCATTTTTTACATGCACATTTCTAATAATATGTAACTTATTTAATTACAAGTATTAAAAATTAAAACCAAGATGGTGTGTCGATAGAGGTGAGAACAGCGCGTTTGGGGTCCATGCGAGAAGCTCAGGTTCGAATCTGGGCTGGGAACAAATTAAATCTTTTTTTTTTTCATGTTTATTTTATAAATTAGTAAAAGTCATAAATTATTTTAAAATTAGTTATTTTGTCTTAATAACCTAAAATCATTTTTAAAATTGTAGATTTTATTGTGATCGTTATTCTTTCCTTAGGTCAAAATCGGTTGCAGATTTATAATTTTTAGTATATAAATTTATGTGGTACCTACATATTTTGAATATTATTTTCTTTTGTGAAGATGATCACATTTGAGCAGTTAAATACCCTCCACTATTTACATTGTATGTATGTTGGTCAGTCAATAAACTTTATTTACTTGACAAATAAGTGATTGTGTCTAACTAGTTTTACTTTCCTATCTGTATACAGATATAAGGAAAGTATAGGAATCATGATTTTTTTTCGACCTCGAGTTTTCGACGGATTTTTACGTTTTGAGGTCCCCTGAATCCGTTTTGACTATTTTCGCGATGATGTCTGTGTGTGTGTATGTCTGTATGTGTGTGTGTCGCATAACTCACGAACCGATACACAGAAAAACACCAAATTTTAAACTTAAGCTCTATTCCAGCGTCTAATGAACTGATTTTGGGCAGAGTCGGAACATCTGGGGGGTACTTTATAGGTGGTCATTTTTATATGTTATGGAATATATCTGTTATTTACGTTTGGAGAAGAACATTTTTTAAGTAAAAGTTACTTCTAATATTATCTATAATTTTTGTTCTATACAAAATTTTCCTAAAATGGTCCGTATTCGAGAAATATGACAAAATGTAAAAAAAAAAATTATAAAAATTGTTCAAATAAAAGTTGTTTGTAATATAATTCTCTATAATTTTTATTCTATACATAGTTTCTCTAAAATGGACCGTATATGAGATATTTGAGAAAATGTGTAAATTTCGAATTTTGAAGAAAACTCAAAAACGGATAAAGAAAAAACATTTCGGCCTGACGTGAAATGATTAGATTTTGGACAAAGTCGAAACATCTGGGGGGTACTTTATGGGAGGCCGTTTTTATATTTTATGGAATATATGTTATTTATGTTTGGAGAAGAAAATTGTTCAAATAAAAGTTACTTCTAATATTATTATCTATATTTTTTGCTTTATGTCAAAATTTCCTGAAATGGTCCGTATTCGAGAAATTTGACAAAATTCTGATTTTTATTAAAATTGTTGAACTAAAAGTTGTTTGTGATATCGATCTCTATAATTATTGTTTATACATGATTTTTCTAAAATGGACCGTAATGAAAAAATTGTAGGAAAAGTGCTAAATTTAAATTTTTCAGTATTTTCGTTTTCAATGAATATCTATAGAAAAATGTTTCGCGGTAGATGTATATATTTAGTTTATCCTCTAAACATTTATAGCGGTGCTGCAATAGGTTGTACAAAATAACCAGAAAAAGCCTATAATAACTAGATAGGAAAGTCATGTGTTGGACACATCAGATTTTTTATTTAATACTTGCTATCGTTGTTTTTATAGAAAGCGTTTTATTGCAAAAACAATCACAAATTAAAAAAATATATTAAATTTACTTGATAATCGTTGCAAACACTCTTCCTTTCAAAAATAATCACCAAGTACGGAATTTCATTGCACGGCACTGGATCGTCTTGTCAATAAAGAGTTTAGTTCGCACAAAACTGACGTAGGTGTACCGTTCTCTAACGGCATTCACTTTACAAAATTCATTAAATAAAATTGCGACAAACTCATAAACAAACTTTATTAAATAATACTTTTTTATTTTTTTTTTTAATATTTTTGTTCTTAAAATTACATCACATGTATAAAAAAAACAACATCAACATCCCCAAAAACTTACCGTTCCGTTCCCCATCCCGACGCCCCTCTTCAACATCTTTCAAATACGAGCGAAAGAATTGCAAAAAAAGTACTTAGTTGTGGACGGGGGGCGCCGTTTGCCGTTCGATCTCCTCAAGGCTGAGAACGTGCTGCGAGAGACCGGCAGTGCTTGGCAGTTCGCCACCTCTGGCGCGTTCCAGTAAGTCGGGGGAGAACCAACGGGCCAACTGATTGACGGTTGCGGCGGCGGAAGTGGGCGCGTTTGTTGTTAGGCGACCCCCATCGACATCCAGGCTTGCCTTGGAATTTCTGCTACCTGCTGAATTAGAAAAAAAAACAAATAGAATATAAACGAAAATAAATGCTCAAAATCAGTACCACATATAGTAACTTATCAGTAAAACATATAGTAACTATATATGATACAGATTTTGAGTCTTTATTTTCGTTTATGAAGATGCCCACATTTGAGGAGTTGAATCTCATAAGATTTTAAATATATCTAATGTCACCTATTTACCTCCTTTTTTAGTAAAATGGTGAAATTTAAAAACTTACAATGACTATATAATAAATAAACGTATTTATTTTTTTAAAGAACATGCTAAATTAATAATAAAAACGATAGATGTCAAAATTATCTAAATAGACAATCCAAGTATCTAAATCAGTGGTCATTATTACTTCAGCTTGATTTTACCTCATTTCACTTACTGCGAAACTATTATGTACTCAAAAAATTGTGCAGACATGCCGAAACATTTGCCAACTTTCGCCGTGAATTTGAAAATAGACTTTACTTTTGTCTAGCTAATGGAAATAATTTTAAACATTTACTAAATTAATTAAATACTTATTAAATTAATTCAAAATAAATATGTGATATTTTTAAATGAACCACCCTGTAACAGTTTTAAGCGTTCTAATATCTTCTTTAGTTCATGAGATATAGCCATTGTAAGTATTTAAATTATTGTTACTCTGTATATTATTTACCTTGTTGTGCGTTACTGAAGAACTGTTGCCAAGTCCCTCCTCCCCCCAAGTGCTGTTGCTGACTGTTCTGTGGTTGCTGGAAGGAAATTGGCTGCGGTTGCTGTTGCGGCTGCTGAACGCTTGGCTGTTGGTTGGCCGGCCTGTGCTGATGCTGCGCTCTCAATTGCTGTTGGGTAAACTGTTGATTAGTCGAGTATTGTTGAGGATTGTACTGAGATTGAGGAACACCTTGGCCGGAAGTGAATTGAGAACCCATTACTTGCTGGCTCATAGGCTTACGTTGCTGCTGTTGCTGGAATGCTAACTGTTGTTGCTGCGCTCTCTGTTGTTGTGAAGAATGTTGTTGAGGTTGCTGCTGTTGTGATGGCTGCTGTCCAAAGAATTGCTCTTGGACTGGGAAATTGTTATTCGCCTTGACAATAGGACGACCTAAAATTCATAAAACGGTGCTCTCGTGAACGGTTGAATATGCAGATTAGGTAAAATGATATAAAATATGTCTAGTGAGGGCCCCAACAGTATAATTTTTCAGTTATTTATGTCAAGTAACACAATATACCTATTATGTATTTAGTAGTTGTAGCTAAAATTAAAATGTAAAATGAATGATTACAAAGTCAACTTACTCATACCTGGATGCTTGTTGGATATATTATATTGTCCGCTGGGATTCCATTGTTGAACTTGAGGTGGGGGATGCTGAGCTCTCATTCCAGTCAAAGGTCTGCCTGGTGGAACTTTACCATCAAGTCCCTTATTTTCTTTACCTAAAGATATTTATAACAGGGTTTAAACACAATTTCAGTGTCGTCAAGTTTTACAAAAATGTGTCTCAGATATAAGTTGTATATTTTACCTTCATCTTTATCTGCAGTCATTTTTCTCAATACTGAAGTCGGAGTAAACGTCAAAGGAGTGGGTGAAGTTAAGTTCTTCGTTAGGCCTTGATTACCGCCGTTATTTGGACTTTGACCTCGCTGCATCTCTTGCTTTTTACGGTAGTTTTCTTGCTGTTCTTCAAGCTTCTTCTTTATCAAAGCCCTCTGCAAAATTCCCTGAGTGTGGACTTGAAGTTCTCTAGGCGAAGGAATTCTCTGGTGCATGGCTAAATAAAAAATGTCTATATCATAATTGCTTTTTAAAATCGTAAGATAATAGTGAAGTGGAGACAATAAATGGCCACTCACCAGGTACTGTCAGTGTATTTGGACTAGTTGCCAATATTGGAGACACACAATACGCTGCATGAAACAATGGTATATTATTTTCAGCAGAAAAACTGTGTCATACATGCATGAAACAAACATCTAACAAATATAAAAATGTGAATGTTGTGAAGCGATTGCATATCAAAATAAAAAGCCATTACGAAGAACATAAAAAGCTCACTAAGGTGGATATTACGTTCATAAAACACTGCGGGAACATGTTAGAAAAAAATTGGAAGATTTTTGTGTTTAAATTTCTGAAAAAAAAAACCAACTGATGAATATAAAAATCGTTAGAGCTCTGAATAATATATTTTTTAAATTCTTTAAAGGACTATTAGGGATAAGATAATCTTGCTTTTTCAACAACTGTGTATTACACGTACTTAAATAATAACGTTATAATGTTATAAAGAACAATAATTACATATTAATTCATAAGTATGAAGCACTATCATTTGAATATGCCACAAAAGCGAACTTTCTCAATGAATTTTTGATTATATAAACTTATTTTTATCAAGGATAAACAAATCATATATGTCAAAAATATTTGGAGCTCCAAAAATTCTAGGAAGGCAAGGTCAAAAGTTATCGGCATAACACAGAAATGGCGGTATTATCATTTATGTTCTGTGATGTTAGCACACTTGGCACTTATGTCACAAAAACTAATATCAAGTTTCCCCTTGATCGGATAAATAGTTTTATTTATATGGCTGTTATGGATGTTTTGTTTGTCTTTCTCTGTCACAACATTATTTGTTTTGGACGGTCTATTGTCGACAGAAATTCATCCAAAGTTGGTAAATGGTTTAAAGAGTTTAAAGGTGGTCGTACATTTCTTGAAGGCGATTGACGTGGACGACGGCCAAAAAGGTACACAATATGGTTCTAAAGGATCGACTTTAAAAGTATATGAAATATCTAAGGCTGTAAGCACAAAGGGTATGATAAAAAAGCTTTATACAAGGTAGATGCCGCATATGGTAATTTGCTGACCAAAAACAAGCAAGACAATAAATTTCTCAATAATGTATGGACCATTTTGAAATGAATCCAATCGATTTTAGGCACAGTTTGTTACTATAGACGAAATATGGGTACAGCAGTCAAAGCAGTGGGTGGAGGCCAGTGGCTCTGCACCAAAAACGCGAAGTCAAAGCAGGTATTTATTGGGATGCAAAAGGCATTTTTTTAAATTGATAACCTTGAAAAGACAAAACGATAACCAACGAATACTACGCAGATTTTCTTGACGAGCTAGATGAAACAATTCCTGCATTGAAAAAGAGAAAAAACATTTGTCAATGGAAAACGTTTTTGATTAAACGAAGAGGACAAAGTGCATTGAACTAAAGGGAAACTACATAAAAAAATAAATTAATTTTTTAACAACTACCTACAACTATTATGCTAAGAACTTTCCACCTTGCCCTCATTTAAAATTTATTCTATCAGTCCATCAGAGACATTTACTAAGAATTTTGTATTTGAAATTCAAATTTTTAGTTTTAGCAACGATAGTAGCAATAGAACGTTAATTCAGATTTTACTATTGCCCAAAAATCGTCCATTTTAAACTAATTTTACAATTCGGTAACTGTGGTGGGTGTAGCTATGTACAACGCTTGCAGGGCCAGCACAATGTTCCTTGAACTCACCGTTCGGCGGTAGAGGTGACACCCGTAATTGTTGTTGTTGTTGTTGCTGCTGCTGTTGTTGTTGAAACATGTGGTGCGGGGGCACTGGGCTAAGCACCCGCGGGCTCGGACCAAAACTGCCGCCTCCGTTAACTTTCAAGATGGTCATCAACATTTCCCTGTGTCGCGGTTGTAAGGCCGGATTGGCCAATTGCTGATAGAGGTGTTGGGTAGTGATTTCACCCCGTTTCAAACCTTCATGCGTCAATAAATATTAATTCAATTTATACCAATGGAATTCCAAGGGTACAAATGCTGGTGAATGATTTTTATTGAATATCAATTGAATCTAGCCTTTCTTTACCTACTATTTTTAGCTTTTGTCTTAACTATAATTTATTTGAAGAAAAAGGAGTGTGTTCTCAGAAATGTAATAAAATTATATAAGCAACTCATAGTACATTGTGATCATACCTATAGTTCAAGATAAAACTGCATTTCCCGGACTAGTGCATTATTTTTGTATCTTCTACTATTATAATGGGTAAAAGCGGGATTAACAAGTAATTGCCAACTTTAGATATAGTTTTACAAGCCTTTAGCGATTATGCTGATTTACTTTGGGATAGAAAATAAGAATCATTTAATATTTACACGAAATGTTGGGTGAATGCAAGACAAAGTGTAGGAAGAGTTTGGAAAGACAGCAATATAAAAACATCTCAGTACGCGTTTCTGCAAGGATGCACTACTGTTATTAAGGAAACTACAGGTAAAGGTTTCTACTTTTATTTGAATGGAATAAGGAAAAAATGTAGGAGCTTGATAACATAACTGATAATATTCCATTGATCCTATCATAATTTCTCTAGAATCGGATGACGATTCCTTAGTAAGTGGGATTTTTAATTTTTAACAAATTAAAAAAAATATTTTTGAAATTATTGTAAAAATTCTAACACATTTATAATTTTTTTATTATTGTAACTTAAAAAAATACTTTGAGTTTTGCATTTGTTTCTAATTAAAACAGATGAACCAATTGAAAAAAAAACAATGTTTCGAGGGTCATACTTTTATTAATTATTGAGAACTTACTCTTTTTTGTTGTACAAACTAAGTATAGAACAAATTTAGGCTTCATCAAAATGAACATACTTAAGATTATTCAAAAATAATAAATAATACATATACATCACCCCCTTATAATTTTTGGACATATCTCAAAACGTAATTTTTTTTTTTTTAATTTAAATTTTGGCAAAATATATTAGGCAAAATATCTAGAATATGCATGTATTTTAAAGTTTTTATTCCTTTCAATTTCCAAGAAAAAAAATTAAAGGGCTTTAAATTTTAAAATATAATGAAAATAAATACATTTCTCAACAGCACTATTCTTAATATAATTCCCAAATTTGAGCTCTTAATGTCTTGTTAATGATTTTTTTAAAATTCGCCAAAATTAGTGGCTAAAACGCCTCGTTAAGTGCTGCCTTCTGTTGTAACGTGACTTTAACTATCGTATCGTACACTCTCAGTCATCATTCGTTTCCTGAAATAATTTACACCAGTTTACACCAGAAGATAGCACTTAACGAGGCATTTAGGCCACTTATTTTGGCGAATTTTAAAAAATCATTAACAAGACATTAAGAGCTTAAATTTATGGATTATATTAAGAATAGTGCTTTGACGAATGCATTTATTTTCATCATGATATTTCAAAATTTAAAGCCCTTTGATTTTTTTTTCTCAAAAACTGAAAGAAATTAAAATTTTAAAACATATGCATATTCTAGATTGCCTAATTTATTTTGCCAAAATTAATTTTTTTTTTAAAAATCACTTTTTGAGATGTCCTTGTCCGAAAATTATAAGGGGGTGCTGTAATCACCTTAATGTATTTTGTTCATTTTTATACGTTTATGTAATCAAGTTATTTATAACACGTTTTAAAATTTACATTCCACCTGGGTTCTGACCTCGGATTTACCGCGCCTCGATCGATCTATGTTAGTCTCAACAAAAATAAATCACATTCGATCAATGTTACATTTTATATTTCTTAAATACCAGTAATGATTTATTTTATTATTTTGAGTCTCAATAATAGGACCAGATAAATTGAACACCCTGTATTTACATTCTATAATTTCATGATAGTTAGCTCTCCTAAACATCTTGATACTCCAAACATGTCAATAAGTACCACAAACACTTTCATAATTAGATCAATATTAAAAAATGGCAAAATTACCTTGGAGAATGGCCTGGGCTTCGGGACGGTTCAGTAAATCTCTGCTTTGTTGCATGACCAGATCGTGCAGAGGAGAAGCTCTCAACTGTTGAGTATGAACAGAAGACGTAGCATTTATCAATTTGTTGAGCATATCCATTTGCTGCTTTTGCTGTTGCTGCAGCTGAGCTTGTTGCAGTTTCATGGTGAGATCGTTCGTTGCGTGTTGCTGGTGGTGGACGTGGGGATTTGATCCCGTCATCCTGGCAGCTTCGTCTTGTTGTTGGGAATGGTTTAGCATCTGCAAAAATAAAAAAATGATATCTGTGTACATCTGTTGTGTTAAAATGTTGAATAATGCGGGTTTTGAGAATCGTCATGCAACAAATAATCAGATTAACTTTAAAGGAAAATTCAACAGCAGAAAAGCAAAGTATTTATACTTACTTCCAGTAAACTCATAGGTTGATTTTTATTTAAAGAAGCATTAATTGATGCAGGATGACCTCCGGTTTGTGCCTGTTCCAGCTAAAAAAACACCCCATTAGTTTTAAATTCACATAAAGATTGGACTTCATAATAGTTTCTGAAGCATAACAAATTAAATGATCATTTATCGTTTTAAAGTAGTTGATAATGCCTGAAGGTCTCTCTATGGTGCCAATTCTGTAAAAAAGCGTATAAAAATGTCACCTCAACAAACCATTAATGTTTTAAATTAAAAACGGTATTCTGTTTCTACAAAAGAATATATTTAAACATTATTATTTTTAACGGGATCCTTTAAAATGCCAGGGGAACACTTGATCGCTATTGACTATTTGTTTTTATTCACTTTCTCCCATGAATGGCTGGCTGCACCACTGCACTCGACAATGTCACATTTAAGATTCATTTGAACTAATTTTGAACACAAGTACGCATGGGAACAATCCATGAAAACAAAAGAATCGGATAACATAATACACAAACGACGAACAACTACTAGACTAATTTTGTTTACAACATTCTCGATGTCATCTACGTAGTTTGTCAAATTATTATGCTTGTTACAAGTTTTGATTGTTTGTAATTCGGTACTGACTTAAAAATAAGTGCACAAAAGCTTCCAAAATTATATTAGGGAAGTATATTTGCATTCTTGATGCCAGTTATTATCAGTTTAATGTATTTTTTTGTTGGAATTATTATAGTTGTATAGTGTTTACCAGGAAAGTACGAAATTAATTTTAAAGTGTGTCAGCAGTTTAGAGCAAGCGTAGTAGACGTAAATACTGATTCATTCATAAAATACATGCTTGCTCCTCAGATAAACATACTCATGCAAACCATCCCCACTCAAATTAGCAGTTGTCTCCTTCTCTCTAATGCGGCAGCCGATACGAGGACTGTGTCTGCATAATAATAAACACAATTTGATTGATTGCAATAAATAAGGGCTGTTAAAAATTCATTTTTTTAACAAGAAAAAGTAATCAACCTGTATAGTAAGAGTTGCGTCGCAACCGTCATAATAAAGAGGGAAAGAGAAATTATGGCAGCGGTGACAATTGATAAAAAATCTCATTCTCAAATCCCAACGAAATTTGCCCTAAACTCAAGAATTATAGGTACAAATTACATTCTGTATCATACTGTACTGTCCTTTTACAAATAAAGTTGATACATCGAAACCCAAAAAAAGTTTCACTAAAATTCAAGTTAGCACTACACAATTGAAAAGAAACCAGAAATTTCCTTCCGTTGTGATTCAAGGGCTTAATTATTAATGAATGGATTAGTCTAGTAGTATTTCGTCATTGTAATACACACACAATTAGGCATTCCGAACAAACTGGTTGCCTGTGGGCCTGATGGATTTGACAGGGTCAATAATATATACATTTATTATCCATGTTTTTCAAAATAAACATAAGCTCTTGCCTTGAAGTAAAAATATAGGTCATTTTTCACTAAACGACTCTGATTAATGAGTACTTGCAAGGCAATATGGCCGCTCGGAATGGGGCCCGCTTTCAGCACTCTATATAACTATATATATATATATATATATATGATTGTACCTGTCAATGCCAACAGGCAGTCATTTGGACAGCTCGTTGGAATGCCAAATTAAGGCAATTCAAATGACGTCATTTTAAATGGTGGACGATTGGTAAAAACAACAAAGTTAGTTTATTTATTGTTTCGGCCTTTACTTGATGAAAATCCATTTAATTTTGAAAGAGTAAAACCAAATTTGGTAGATTTTCACACTTTTATTTTAAAAATAAAAATTTTTAAACAAACACTAACATGACATATGTTTCGAAGTACAACTTCTTTTTCAAATGTGACTATTTACAATTCGGTATCCAATATATATACAAAATAATTTAACAAAACAAAGTACTTAAGAAAACATCAATAACATTACAAAATAAACTAACTATTTAAAGTAAATAAGGGTACTTAGGTAATTATAATATCCATCAAATAACAATAAGATAGCCCATTACCGGGATTATCTCACAGAAAACTGGGAAAGAGGTTTAATAGGGGTGAATTATTAATATCTAATTGATCATTTAGTAAGTTATCTGAATTTTTAAATCTATTTATTTCAAGTGTTTCTAAATGGTTTAATTTAAGGCTCTTATTTTCTACATGTAAAATTTCAAAGTTGTCTGTAAAAGAATGATTTTCAGCTAAAATATGATTTGAGTAAGTAGAATTATTTTTGTTTTTTGTATAGCTATTATAATGTTCGGAATAGCGTTTTTTGAAAGTACGGCCTGTTTGACCAATATACAATTTTGGACAACTACCACAATTTAATTTATATACCCCCGATTTATTATTAGGATTAATTTTACCCTTATTGTTTTTAATATACTTCCCAAGCGTATTATTGGTTTTAAAAGCTACGTTAATATTTTGGTTTTTTAAATATGATGATACCTTTTCACTAGGAGCTCCTATATATGTAAGACTCTTATATCTGCAATTTGGATCTTTAATTATGGGATAAACTTGTTGAATAGCCTGTTTAAAAAGTTTTTTCTCTAAAATGTTGTCTACTAACTTTGAATTAAAATTATTATTTACTGCGATTTGTTTAATGATATTTAATTCTTTTGTGAAGTTCTCTTTGGTAAGGGGAATATTAACTAATCTATGGATCATACTGTTGTATGCTGCCAGCTTTTGTTTGTATGGATGAGATGAACTATTATTTATTGTAATATCCGTATGTGATGGCTTATGAAATATCCCAAAACTATGGCCTTTATTATTTTTAATAATATTTAAGTCTAAAAAATTAATTGAATTATCCTTCTCTGTTTCCATAGTAAATTTAATATTAGGGTGTATAGTATTGATAAAAACTAATAAAGAATTTAACTGTCTACTAGTACCAGTAAAAGCAGTCAATATATCATCAACATATCTATGCCAATACAGACAATGTTTACTTAAATTATTGCTATGAATTTTATTTTCTATATTATCCATAAATATTTCTGCAAGCAACGGGCATAATGGGTTCCCCATAATAATTATGGGGAACCCATTTCTGTGAGATAATCCCGGTAATGGGCTATCTTATTGTTATTTGATGGATATTATAATTACCTAAGTACCCTTATTTACTTTAAATAGTTAGTTTATTTTGTAATGTTATTGATGTTTTCTTAAGTACTTTGTTTTGTTAAATTATTTTGTATATATATTGGATACCGAATTGTAAATAGTCACATTTGAAAAAGAAGTTGTACTTCGAAACATATGTCATGTTAGTGTTTGTTTAAAAATTTTTATTTTTAAAATAAAAGTGTGAAAATCTACCAAATTTGGTTTTACTCTTTCAAAAAAAAAAAACAAAGTTAGTGTTTTGTGACAACAACGGTTATTAGTCAGTAGAGTGCATTATTGTTTTCGAGTGTTAAAAGTTATATTCGGTGTTAAAATTAATACTCTACAAATTAATAAATTAACGTAGGATCCCTTAGAATCATTAAACCAACGATCAACAGTTATAAAACTCACAAATTTGCAATAAAAACAGTCAAACGCTAATAAAAAAGTTATATTTGTTATTTGCTAATCATCGGCCATGTTGAATTTTTTTGGCAGGACGTTTGATTGTCTAATTTCATGTACACTTTTTGGTTAGGGTTCTTCTGTCCTTAAACCAGAAGTGAAAACTAGCTCCTAAAGGACAACTAAAAACCAGAAATGGTTGTTGATATATCCACTGACACAGGAAAAACTGCTTCAAGGTGAAAAAATAAAACCAATGTGAAGATTTCAAAATTAAATAAAGCTGGTTGACTAAATACAAAATTAAAAATGGTATGTATCTACTTTATTCCTTTTTTCATTTTCCAGTATTAATATTCTTCAACCAATTCTCGAATTATATCATAAAAATGTTAAATGTATGTGTTTAAAGGAATCCATTTAAATATTGACAAAAGTAAAGTTAGTGAATACTTGCATATTTTTAAATCATCAATGTTTTAACGTCCGTTAAAATATAAAGGATTTGTCACAGAACAGACTCCTATGAGAGACGATTTGGCTGGTGGTAACATTGAATTTGTGTGAAAAATCTAGCAATCAAAAATGTTAGAACAGAAACAAAAATTTATAACTACAAAATTATGGTAAAAACGCAAGCTTATGAAATTTGAATTTTGACAATAAAACAAATAAGGCTATACCACAGTTTATTACTAAAGAATCTGTTAGCTCACTTGGACCAGTTGAATGTTCCAAAATAATATCCACTCCAGGGATACAAATTCAGGATGCGCAGAAGACTGCTGTTTGAATATAGGCAGTTGTCATATATTGTATTGGTTATGATTGGATTATATATGCGCCAGGGATACAAATCTGAGTTGCGCAGTGTATAAACTGGAACACTGAGATCAAAAGTGCCGACGCAGAGTGAGCGAACTGATTCTTTAGCTATAAACTGTGGCTATACTAAGGAAAGAATGGGAACAGGAGCATCTATAAAGGAACGAATTTGTTTTATTCCAACAGAAAGATCACAAGAGTTCAAAATTGCTTAGAATTTACTTGACTAGTATTACAATTATATGTAACATGTCAATGAATTTCTTTGTTTATCTTAACCTATAAAATCAAAATCACAAAAAAACAACTGTTGGAAAACATTGGGACTTTTATTTCTACTAAGCCGAAAATATTGAGGCATTACCACTCATGTAATTTTTATTATTACTCTTATTTCAACAATAATTAATATTGATAAAACTAATTTAAAATTCTTATAAAAGCCTTGAACTTTAAAAACGATTCCTAATCGGTTCCAAATAAAATTCATTCACTGTTGGAAAGATAAAGTAGTTTTGTGCAAACGAACGATTCTAAACTTTTGTTGGAAGAAACATATTTATAAAAGTTTAATTCTACAAAGGATTTTTTTTTTACTTTTTAAATCCTCTTTAATTAATTACTATTTAATTTACTAAAAACTAACGATCCTTACCAATTTTTTGAAAGCCACAGTCATGTCTTCGTCTGGCTTTTGTTGATGTTTCTGATTCATCCCGGTAGAAGTTTCAACGTTGTGTCTAATTTTAGCCTCAAGTTCGTCCAAACTCAGTATTTTTCCGGGCAGGGACTGCTTCATAGATTCGCCGCCTTGCTGCTTGCCCCTCTGCAACATTTCTATAATGTTTATCGATTGCGAAGGGGGTTGTTGGAAGTCTCGTTTGCCGCCAATGATGCCTCCCGTATTGGCAGCTGGAGAAATAGGCGCGAAATACGCTTCCGAATCTCCCGGTATTTGAACGCTGGTTTCGCCTATATCTTTCAGGAGATTTTTGATGATATGGTGGTGGTCGTCGTGCAAGGACGAACGGCGGCTCTCTTGCTTTTCAGGACTCTCCTGCTTGAACCAGCGGCTAAAACGCGATTTTGTGTTGTCTCCATCGCCTCCAACGCCATTCTGAGAACCAAAATTATTAAGAATTACAGCAAAAACATTAACTAAAATTTATAGAGTTGAAAATTAAGATACAGGTACTTATCCGGTTTGGCTAACATCCCACCACTATACTGCCGTGTTAATTCAAATGGCCGTATCTGTTTATTACTTGATGGTGAGAAAAATAACTTACGCCCAAATTTCTAAGCGTTAAATATGGGGTTTTTTAGAAGATACATCCATGAAAGTTATAGATATGGACAAAAAATGCATTGTTGTCATGCGTAGTGATCATATCTTTATTATAAGGAAAATTGTAGTTACAGCCATTTGAATTAACACAGCAGCATACCCAGACAGCACACCAAATCCTTTGGATATCTACTGAACATCCCAATATCCCCTTAATGTCCAGCCCATGGTAGATATCTATTTTATATTCATGAAATGTAATTTATAGACATGCAAATGTCCATAAATAATAGTAATTATATAGCAAATTATTAAAAAATTACGCCATTGTGCTCGTCATTGTGGCTAATAGTACCGTTCAGATATTTAAAATTAATTTTTTTAAGGTGTATTCAATATCCCATGAACATCCACTAAATATATCAAAGTCTAGGCGCGAACGCAAACCATCGTGGATATCCACTAGATGTTATTTGATTCTGCTTACCAAGTATAGATGGCGATACCACTATCGCATCTACTCATGCTCGACCCGCCGTAATTGAGTTCGATCGAAATTTGTGTCCTAATCACTCCATTAGAGACTGGAGTCGAGAATTTTTATTTATTGCTGAAGAGTCCTAATAAGGATGACTTTCTCCTTAGTGGGCAAAATCAAAGGCAGAGTGTTGAAAATATTTTTTATCTCTGCTATTTTCTTTCGACGTTATTCAATAATCATTGGTTACTTATGAACCTCTACTAAAGATACCCATAAAATATTTTGCTGAATATCCGAATATCTTCAATATCCTGGGATATAGACGGACATTTGGTTGGATATCCATATTGGATATATTGAATATCCACAAAATATATTCTGTGGATATCTCTGTGATTTCTTGTATTTTCTGGAAGATACCCATTAGATATTTTGCTGAATATCCATTAGGATATCTTCTACAGGGTCAAAGAATACCTACCCAAGAAGCGAAACTAAATGGGCAATTCGTGGACAAAAAACTGCCAAGTTTTCTCAGTGTTTTAGAGGTGGTTTAACGTCAAACATAGCTGTCAATTTATGTAGAGCAACGTTTGGTATCTTATTATTATTATTAGCGTCTTGTGAAAATTACAATAAAGTACGTAGTTGTATTTAACTAACTATTAATTAGAAATTAGATTGTTTTAAGATATTTGTTATTTGAAAAAATACATTGCATTGTTCGTAAATTTTAATGACCGTTCTTGCATCTGGCTGCAAATGTTTTATATTTCAAATTTCTAAATCAGTATTACCTTAATGATGTTTTACGCCTATGTATTATGCATCGTTTAAATTCATAGTTTTATTTAATTTTTTTTTGTTTTTCAATTAATTCGGATTAAAACAGTAAATAAAAAATAATACAAAACAATAATTAAAATATATGATAAATTCACTCCGAGGAAATGCATTTACAGCTATGACGATGCTAAAGTGTCCGCACCTTTGTATTACATTTTTACGTCATATGTCAAATTTGAGATAGTGAAGCTAATCAGTTTTGGTGAGAATAAATGCCATTTTTTTTAAATAGCTGCATTTAAATGATATAAAATCATTGTCATTCCGTCAGACTTCAAATAAAGTCGTCATTTTCATTACACTTTTTCGTCACTAGAAGTGCGTCCTTATGTCATATCGCAAAACAATGTTTATGTCGTCTCTACTTCATTCTGTCTTGATGGTTGCAAAGTTTTGTTTTGTGTTTAGGAGCTCGGGAGGTTTCAATTTCATTTTCATCCTTTTCCTTGTGAAAAGGATCATTTCCATTTTCTTGGGATTGATATACAGTGAAGATCCTTGCACCATTGTCCTATAATTTTAAGACATACTTGCATTCTTTCGCAGAGTATGTTCTCAAATGCCCTATTTGCAGAATGACCAGATTTTCTGCTTACGCTATTGTGTAGTGACTGTCATTATTGTACCTACAGTACTTATTTCGTTATAAAATAATCTATTTTACATAATGAACATGGTAAGAATTTTCTGTTTCATTGGGCGTGCTCACTGTCATTTGATTAATGATTTGTTTGGGAATCATACGTTTCTATGCTTCGTGTAAACAGTTGCGATGATGGTAAAGTGACCGTCCGTCCCGTTTTAAGTCGGACAGTCCCGATTTTAAATCTAGTCCCGATTTAACATGTGTCCCAATTTTATCCCGCTTTTAAGCCATTATGGTGACGTTTTTTTTGCTCTCCAATGAACCCTCACTACTTCAAAAAATAGAATTCTTTGACAAAAAATCTCCTAATCTCAATGTTTTTGATTTATCCCACTTACTAATTTTCAAAATATGGTCACTTTAGATGACGGTGAACGAACAAAGGACGGGTTGAAATTTGAAATAATTTGACATATCTTTATAGAGTTTGTACTTTAAATTAACCTAGGATCATTTATTATTCCAAACAATTTGAGTCAGGTATTGAAATTATTTTACGGGAAAGTATGTTAAAACGCATTTTACTTCAACTTGCGAAAACAACACTGCCACAGAACCCTTTCTTTAGTTCCCATTTGGCATACTTTTGATTGTTAAACGTAGAAGCGACTTTAATTTGCACTTTTACGTTTTAACAAACGGTTTCAAAAAGCTGTTTCCAGTTTGCTCGTTTACCTTTTACCGATTCGTAATAGTACGAAACTGTTTGACGACGGTGAACGAACCCATTGTTACTTTAGTATGTGTTTAATACTTATGAACCAAACGACAAAAAAATATTAATTTTCATACGTTTCCCAGTGTATTAAGTTCCCATGCATTGGTACATACGAAAACTCATTCAGTTTCGCTTCTTGGGTAGGTATTATTTGACAGGGTGTTTATTAATTGAGTGCCGATACTTAAGGGTGTGAATCCTTAGGTGATTTTAAGAAGAAAAGTTAATATCAACATATGTCGTAACTCACTTAATTTTTGAGCTACAGGGTGTTACAGTTTTAAGAAAAAAATTACTTTTTTATCATAATTTTTTATCACTCCAGATATTTCTATGAAATTTTGTACACACGTTTTAATAATTAAGGAGCATTTTTTGACGCATAAGATTTTTTTTAAATTTTTACCAGTGACGTCCGTACGGGGTTTGAACTGAATATTTTTGAAGAAAAAAATGGTACGCCACTGATTTTTCTGAAAACCAAAATTATTTTTTAAATCATCATTTATTTTGGAGCAAACTTGGCTCATAGACTTACTTTCGTACGATGCACCGTTTTCGCGTAAAAAAATAAAAACCATTGTAGTGGTTGGTCAAATTTTTTCCTTAAATTCATTGATACCTACTGCTTTTGATATTTTGTTGAAATCTGGTAGGCACCCACCATGCGTGGAAACATTTTTTTGGGACAAAAATTAATTTTCTACGTTTTGAATAGAAAAAAATGGTAAACGCATTATTGCCCTCTTAAAGCAAATGAAATAAACATTAGTAGGCTGGGTAAAGCGTCATCATTTTTGACGTTTCTTTTCATAAAGACAATAAAGTTGACATTGATTTTACATTATTAAATAATTATTATTAGAGTAAGAGTTAAAATCTGAAAAAAAAAATGGTAAATTTTACGAACAGTGAATTAGCTGACATGCATTTTAGTTATGGGCTTGCAGACGGAAATGCATACGAAGCCAGACGGATATACCAAGAGCGGTATCCAAATCGCGTACTACCCGATCCGAGAACATTTTCTAGGATTCATAGACGTCTTCACGAGACCGGAACTTTAAAGTATACCACAGGGCTAAAGGAGTCCATCAAACAGTAAGAACACCGGGACTTGAAGAAGGAATTTTACATGAAATTGAGGAGAACCCCGAAACTAGCACGAGGAGAATCGCGTCAACATTTAATGTTTTATTACATGTACTTGTTTGGAAAATTCTCATCGAATATTTGTTATACCCATATCACATTCAAAGAGTCCAGGCATTACTCCCTAGAAATTTCCCGTTGCGCATTAATTTCTGTGAGTGGTTTCTTCAAAACCTGCTGGAAAATCCATTATTTGACAGGCACATTCTTTTTACCGATGAAGCTAATTTTTATCGAAACTCAATAATAAATCTCCATAATAACCATTTATGGGCGGATGAAAACCCTTATGCAATTGTTGAGTCAAATCATCAAGAACAGTTCTCATTAAATGTTTGGGCTGGCATTATTGATGATTATTTGATAGGCCCATTTTTTCTCCCAAGAAGACTTGATGGACAATCATATTTACACTTCCTTGAAGATGATCTGCCGCCAATGCTTGAAGACCTTCCTCTTTTATTAAGAAACCAGATGTGGCTAATGCACGATGGTGCGCCTCCACATTTTAGCTTACGAGTGCGTGAATTTTTAAATCACACCTATCGCAATCGGTGGATAGGTCGCGGAGGAACGCAGTCATGGCCGCCTAGATCTCCCGACCTTAATAGTTTAGACTTCTTTTTCTGGGCATCTGAAAAGATTAGTGTACGCAGTGCCGATTCAAACCGAAGAAGAGTTACGAAATCGTATAACAGTCTGCTGCCAAACCATAAGAAACAGCCCAGGAATCTTTGAAAATGTGCGTCAGTCTATGCGAAGAAGAGTAGATGCTTGCATACGTGTGGGTGGAAGACACTTCCAACAATTACTGTAAATAATTTGGGCTCTTTATTTTGTTTGTATTCTCTTGTAATTTCGTTTTAGATTCAAGATTTTGAATTTTCATTTTACTATAAATAAATCCCGATTTTTAAAATACATAGAATTTTAAAAAATCAGAGGTGTAAGTTTTTTTTTCTATCCAAACATTCAATATGATGCCTACGTGGCCGTCACTGGTGGAAGTAGAAAATTAATTTTTGCCCCAAAATAAGTGTTTTCACGCATGGTGGGTGCCTACCAAATTTCAACAAAAAATCAAAAGCAGCTTAAGAAAAAAAAATTTTGGTTTTTATTTTTTTACGCTAACACAGTGCATCGTACGAAAGCAAGTCTATGGGCCAAATTTGCTCAAAAATAAATGAATATTTCAAAAATAATTTTGGATTTTAGAAAAAGCAGTGGCGTACCATTTTTTTCTTCAAAAATACTCAGTTCAAACCCCGTACGGAAGTCACCGGTAAAAATTTAAAAAAATCTTATACGTCAAAAATGATCTTTAATGATTAAAAGGTGTTTACAAAATTTCATAGAAATATCTGCAGTGATAAGAAAATTATAAAAAAAATATATTTTTTTCTTAAAACTGTAACACCCTGTAGCTCAAAAATTAAGAGATTTACGACATGTTGATATTAACTTTTCTTCTTAAAATCACCCAAGGATTCACACCCTTAAGTATCAGCACTCAATTAATAAACACCCTGTATATTCTGGATATAGACGGACATTTGGATATCCATATTAGATCCACGGAATATTTCTGATATCCTGTGGATATATTAGA
Source organism: Psylliodes chrysocephalus (assembly GCA_927349885.1). Lineage (NCBI taxonomy): Eukaryota > Metazoa > Arthropoda > Insecta > Coleoptera > Chrysomelidae > Psylliodes > Psylliodes chrysocephalus. Next base: position 11,647,161 of record OV651824.1, read on the forward strand.
TATCCACAAAAGATATTCTGTGGATATCTCTTGGATTTGGTGTGTTGTCTGGGTATCTTGTCGACGACTGACTGTTGCGCATTGTCATTTTATTAACTTATATACTAGTCCTATGCCTAACACGAAAAACTAGCACTGTATAATTAGCTATAATAAGTGGTCATACTTTTCAAATAGTCCTTACAAAGTGTTTAAGGTAGCAACATTTAGCTGTTCAGATGTCACAGGTGGAGAAATAATTATTATTAAAATTATTAATAATTAGGTTTCATAAGGCTCGTGATGTGTACCAATAAAACCAGATAATTTAAATTTTATAGTCAAGCCATTCAAAGAGAAGGGACATTTTGACAATTATTTTGGTAGCCAAGAGATCTAAGTATACTTCCGTCTAGAGCTGCGATCAAGGGGTCTACAGAAAAGCTGGATACCATTAAGCTACCTGAACTCGGTCCCCTTGAGTTGCCTTTGGGGGTGACTCTAATGTTTTGGAAAGAGACGAGTCAGGGCGAGAAATAAAATCGAGAGAGATAGCGCTACACTCTAATTTAAAGGTATTTAAAGAGATGCCATAGGCGGCAGCTGATTATTTAAATAGGATGTCGTCCTCGAGAAATTCTAATACAGGTATGCTTTATGTGTCAACTAGTATTAACTGATTGAGCCTCTGTGATTTAATTTGTTTGATGTTACTTATTTTTAATATTAAAATTGGGATCCAGGATTCGAATCCCACCGTTGGCCAGGATTTTTTTATTTAATTATTTAAAATTAATTCTGATGCCTTGGTACCATTCACTGTTGGGTTCTAATTAACAGTGCTGATTGTAACGTTCATTTTTGGCCCCACGAATTAATAAAATTGTTTTGGCTTACCTGATTAATCATACGAAAAAAAAGGGTAAAATCGTATTGATGATATCACTATTATTTTTGTCATTAACTAATTTCACCTGTATTCTAACTTTCGGACATCATTTTATAATTTATTTCATCTCACCACTAAGTAAAAGGTAGTATAATACTTTGTACAATGGTCATATTTCCAGTGTAGTGTTCACTGTTTTAATTTGCCAGATTCTCCTAAAAATAGACCAAGTTTCGTTGTAAATTTATACATATTATGTATTATAGTCTCACCTTTGGGTAATCAATTATTTACGATACCATTCTTTAAGATTTTCTTGTTTATTTTTGGTTAGGTTAATGTTTATTAATTGTGACAGTGAATGACATAAACGTCATTTGACGACAGAACACCGACAAGTGTCATGTTGGTGGTACGTTCTAATATCGGGCTCAGAACCCGAGGTAAGGTAGTTTCACAATGAGCGATTTTAAGTCGTGAGGGATTTTTTTTGCGATCGCTGTTGTATTAATTTTTTGTCGGGAACAGTTTCCCAAATGTAGTTATACTGTATATAAATATAGTTTTTAGGGTACCTTTCGTAAATGGTCTGTTAAGTTATATAGTGGGGAATTCTTGAGGATGAATTTCTGAACCCACTTGACATTTATCGGAAAGGGATTTCGGCCATTTTGGACGGCTGACGTATTGTTTTTTTTTTCTGTCAGTGGGTATTCAGTCACGAGAGACGATTTTTGTGTCGAAATAGAATTTTCTTAATATTTAGCCCCATCGGCTTACCCTAATTAAAGGGGATTTTAGATTCTATTTCATGGTTAATTGTGGGTAAATGGACATTTCGTATTTTGAGGGGAATTTTAGTGAATTGGTAAATTCCCATGGTCATTGGTCCAGCCCATATCTAATATAGGATTTTAACGCAATAATCGGGAGTTCACAGCATTTGGAGTGTGGAATATTGTTGTGCTGTGAATCATCTCACGTGGTTCTCATCCTTGAAAGGCTACCAAGTTAACCCTTTACGAAAAAGGTATGTTTTGTATATATTAGGTTATGTTACCAACCATGTGTAACAGAATTTTAATTATTGGAGCTCATAATACTGTTTATGACTCACTGTTGAGCCAATGTAGTTTTTCTTTATCCTAGATACTGAATATTTTCTAGTTTATGTACATTTTTGGGTAATCCTATAGTTCGGGATACTTGAGTCAATGTATATTGACATTTTTCTTTGTAATATTTTAAGGGTTTCACCCAGGGGCTTGTTAGCCCAGGATTCGACAATTTTAACCCAGGGGGTTGTTAGCCCAGGATTCGACGACAGTTTGACCCAAGGGATTGTTGACCCAGGATTTCAACAGTTGTACACAGAGGGTTATATCGTCCGGAGTTCAACGGTTTCATCGTGGACTCATCGAGGGGACACAGAACATTGGTATGCTAGCCACCTAGTTTACTTGTAGCTAGATTTACAAGAATGTTTCTTGTTCTGGATAGGAAGATGGGAATGCTGTGAAAGAAGACACCCTACTATCAGGTTTTTTTTATACTTTATATTGAAGGTTTCACGTGTGCATTGTTGAACTATACATTCACTTTCAATCGAATGTTGTCAAGGTATTCTCAACATTATTTATACTTTTGAGCACAGACTGTTCTAGGGTCCTTTCACTCATAACTTAAGTATTATCAAATGTTACATCGTTTAATTGATTAATATTTTAAAGTTTTACTTAATTTAAGCACTTAATGCTGATGTAGTAATCCTTCGGGTCGCAGAACACTTGGACTGCTTCCACGTTTAAGTTGTAATTCTTCAGTTATTAAGGGCTACTGCCATAATTTTACTTTTTTTTTCAATTTATTCATTATTAAATGGTCCAGACTTAACGATTAAGTTAAGCAATCTCAGAAGACCCGTGTGGGGGCAGAGATTAAGTAACCTCTTCCAATCTGGGAGTTTAATTAAATAACCTCTGTCTAAAGTCCTTTATATGTTGTATTTTTATTATTTTTTTTGATATTTTTATTTAGTTCTATGAATTATACTTAATTATAAAATTTCATGGTTTAATAATTTTCTTTTGGGTAGTTTGGTCTTAACCAAAAGTTAAGCAGATATCGCCTTCCAATTTGGAGAGGGTTATAAGATTATAAAGATTATAAGTTTACTGTTTTTATAATATATGAAGTAGTATAGGTACGGTGATGCACAATATTTAAGTTAACTATTATATTATATTTTTTTTTATGTAAGGTGGAAATTAATGTTTTGCGCAAGCGTCATGCCTGGTACCAAGCTAACGACGAACCGTTCCATACTTTGATACATTTATTAATTTTTTTTGGGTTATGCATATACATACACTGTGTAAGTTTTTCCTTTTAATTTCCTCCAACTTTTTTTTTTATTAACTAAGCCATCAGGTAATTAGTTTGTATATTTACTAAATATTTTTTTTTTTCTTTATAAAGGAACATAAGTTGAGGTTTGTCTTTTATTTCTTTCCTCATTTACTGGGTTTTTGGGGAAATAGGATCATAGTTTGGCCACTATATAGACCCAGTTGGCGCCTATTTATTTGTCTACTATTTCCGGAATTTTTGTAAGCTATCCACCCCCTAGCTGCCGTCTGAGCGACGTCGAAGGCCCGAAGGTTGACACCGGAACAACCGAAACTTGTGTAACCGTAGTAGACAACATTTTTAATTGTATTTAATACTTTAATAATTTTTTTTTTTGTTTAAAAATTTTGGTGGAATCACCAAGTTCATTTTGTAGGTTACATGATCCTTAAGTGGCGCTGGAAACTGTAACAAAGCCTACACACGAGGCTAATGGCCTTAGTAGTCGATGCCGATGATACCAAATTAAAAAAAAAAAATTGAAAATTCTGATATTAAATGGCGTAGAATGTGATACATTTATAAAAATTTCGTACTTCTATGGTGCTATTGATCAATCCACATTCAGATCGGTGCAGGAAACAGCAGGTAAAAAAAGCATAAAAATTTATAGCAAACCTACATTCATGCACACTAGCGTTGTTTCACTCACTTGTAAGATGTATACCAAAAATCAATTATTCGCGAGAGCAGTGTTGTGCTTTATGTGAACAAAATATCAGCAAAAATATCGGACAAGCAAACATTAAGAACGTGCTGATTACTAAATAAGGAGTATCATCCAGAATTGAAGTGGCAATACGCAGTATTGAACTGTGATCCGGGTCAGTTCAATCATTATATTTAGATAACCTAGTAATCATCGAATGGTTGTCGAAACTGAATAACGAACATAATTTCACAATTAACTAATAGATGGACCCATAGTTGATTAAGTAAGAACCGAATATATTATGTTTTTAAATGAGTTTCTTTATTTTTTATATACATTTATTTACAATTTATCATCATTTTAGAGAATATAACAATATTAATTTAAATTTGGCAAAGTACCCAAATGTATTTAAAAATAAAGAAAACTTTATGTATATAGCTATACTTAATGAATGAGCATACGAGCTATTTTGATGAAGTTCTGTATAATTCTAATAGATGTCGTGACAGAATTACCTCCAATGAAACGTCCATAAGGTTGTTTTACTAGGATATCTAAATAGAACGGTTCAATTATTCAAATATAAACTACAAGTGTAAATGTTTCAATAAATTTACGAATTCTCAAATATTTTGTACTTTCTGTTCATTAAATAACGTTTCATATATTATCTTTAAGAGATAATAAAATTTACAATGTTGGAACTATTCTATTGGCTGCTTATGAGCGCGAATAATAAACAATATTAGTATTTTAATACCAATTTGTTTCTAAATACCTAATTAAACTAGAGACTTTTATCGATTGTTTTTAGGTAAATATGATTAAAAATTTCGACGCGTTATTATAGCTAATTGATATTTGATTTAATATTATAGAATGTATGTATAAAAAAATCATACCGATAATAATCCAGGAATAGTATCACACTTCAGGATGTCGTCAAAATTAAATGAATGATCATTTACTAATTCATTGAGTTTACTCTCTTTTTCAGTCTTTTCTGTATCAACATTATTGTCCTTCGGCTCGTCCTTTGCGAGATTCTCGGGTTTCCTATCGCCTCCATTCTTGTCCCCGACCTGCGGGGCTCCTTCGGCCAGCACCGGTTCGTGTTCTCTTTTCTCACTGTTGTTGGTGTGTTGCTGTTGATTTCCTTCGCCTTTTTTCTTCACGTCTTTGGTAGGCTTTCCATTGATCGGACTTAGTTTCTTTCTACTAGGCTTGTCGTCATCGAAACCTCGCAATTCAATGGTGTCATTTTGGGAAAGTGGACCGCCTGAAAACCTAAAGAAACAAATTATTTTGAATATCGTAAGTTAGTATATGTATAAAAAAAATATATCTTACCATTCTGGCTCCTCCATTTCTGAGATCCTTCTTCTTTCGTATTTAGACCGTCTCGTGTCCTTGTTGTTATTCTCCCTGTCTCTCGACATTTCGAAATCTCTGCCGAAGCTCCTCCTCTCGTATTTTTCGCTCCCGCCGCCAAACTTTTCTTCGCGATCGTTGTTATTGTTGCGTTGTTGACCTCGGTAGCTGTACTCGTTGTCTCCGGAATCAAGCTTGTCATTGAGGTCCCAGGAATCGCGAAGAATCCTTCCGCTTCCAATTCGCCTGGTGTTGGGCTGTATCTCCCTGATTCCTGAAATATAAATAAATTATTTATAGTTTTGTAATAAATAAATACCACAAGGACTGAGATAATAAGCAGTGATGTGAAGGAACGTTGTTAGGTTGAATGTTGAAAATATGGAGCTGATTCATAAAAGGCAAAGCATACCTACCAAAGAAGCGGATCGAAATGGGCAATTCGTGGCTAAGTTTTCTCAGTGTTTTAGTGGTGTTTTAAGTCAAATATAGCTGTCACTTCATATAGAGGTACATATCAAAACATTGGGATTCCTATCTTGGGTAGGTATTATTTGACATAAATGTAAACATGTTCTTAACTAACAATGTCTTCAAAAACGCATTATTTTCGAAAAACCCTGTATACACGGGCACTAAAATTACAGATAATTGATACAAGTTTTTTTTCCAGTAAAACCTAACTGAATCATACGTTAAAATCTGATAAAAAAAATATTGCAAAATCATGAAAAAATTATCATGAAAGTGAATTTTATCATTAGCATGACCGAAGAAAAACAATAACATGGTTTCAACTTTTAGATAAGTTCATTATTATTGTTCAATCAAATGGTTAAAGATAAGATAAGATTCAGATGTAATTCCCCTAAAGGCGACTGGAAAAAATAGTGCAAAAATATAATAATTATTGCTTGGTAAAAATATTCCAGGACCAGATTAAAATTAAATATGGCATATTAGGAACGCTTAATTTTTTTCTATTTCAGTAATTGATATTTACATATTATTATTTATACAGGGTGTTAGTATGTTCGGCCGACAACGTCCTACCCCAGAGAGATCTCATTAATTAATGAATTTTGATGTAGGAACATGAACCCTTAGACACATACTTCGATTTTCTCTTACTATACGGAGAATGGTCGCACTGCGCAGCTTTCGGAGTGCCTTTTAAAATGAGATAGAAAACTCCGCCATTTTGAACACTTATCGCGTGTTGCCTACATCTTGGCGCAATAGTTTTAGTGGTTATGTTATAATATTTACCCAAAGTCGGTCCCCAAAGATATTATTTACGCACCTACACTTTACAAAACCATTAGGAAATAATGAATATCTTGAAATCCTTGCTTTACTTGGTGATTTTATGTTAAATCTTTCCATTTGTAAGTAACAGTAGCTACTTTTATTATGTTCCTATTGTTGTATTCTAAATGCTTTTTATTTTTCAGGTATCCTAGGAATTTCGAACACTTAACTTGAACAGTGTTTACAAACCATTAATCAAATTGTTTAGAAATTATTTTTAGCTGAACTCTGTTGTCTGTTCTCAGCATTTTGAGGAAAATGCTTATTGCTCTTATGTAAAAAGGTATGTGATCAATCATGAAACAATTCTTTGTAGAAGGCAAATACCAAGAAAATTAAAGCATTTACTTCAATAGATAGGAGCAGTATTAAAATCAAACGAAATAATATAAATAAACATGTAAGTAATATTATTTACTTTTTGGAACATTTATATTATAATAATTGCTTTTATTTCAGGTTTACTACCTCTGGCGCTCATCTACACACCTGAAAGTAGAGGTAGCCCACAGCCTCACTAAGAAAATAGCCCTCTCTCCTAAATAGTTTATCTGGAACAGTCAGAAAATGACGTGTAATATTTAATTTTTTTATTTGGTACAGTAAACTGTGTAACAATTTCGGATAAATGGAAATTTCTGAGAAGCAAAAGTACCACTGATCCAGGTACATTGTTTTGTACGTTAGACATATACAAGAATCATAAAACTAACAAAAACGTCTTTTAGAGCCACCATATGTCGACATCCTTTTTACAATATTAAGTCGACGGACTAAGAAAAGCATAGCTAAGACTGTCGATTGCTATAGAAGCAGAAAGTAGGGAGATATGCAAGAGTTTTGAAAATGTACACTGGCAATCTAATGTTAATACAATTAACAAACTTGTGTAATCTTTGAGAATATTGGTGGAGGTGGTAGCAGTAGGGGTATTTTTTTTTTAATAGAAATTTATTCAGCAATTTTTTACTGTGTAACAACTGAAAGAAGACTCGTTGGTAGATGAACAATACATCTGTTTTAGTTAAAAATTATAAGATAAAAACCAACTATCTTTTGCAGCTTGCCTGCAAGAGTATATTCCTCTGGTAATATCTTTTAGTTAAAGCCTCTTTAATCTCACATTTTTTATTTTATAGTTTCGTACCATATTTACAGCTAAAAAAATGCAAAATATAATATTAGATTGTTTAGCCTCAAAGATTTTTATTACATTACAAAAATAAAATGTTTGTTCATGGACATGGGACTGGCGAAAAATATCATAATATTAAAGTAAAATCATATGCACAGCTTTAGAAATAATTTAAAACCACTCACCTCTATTTCAAGATGCACTCGCAATTATAACTTGCCTTCATTTAAAATCTTAAAATACCAAGATCTAGGCTACCAGTTTAACATTTTGGAAAAATGTGTTGCCTAACCTAGTAGTAATTGCATCAAAACGGCCGCGCCCTATGTTGGGCGTGTCGGACGTCTCTCTTGCACCGTATCAAAGTATGTGCACAAAGTATGTGAACTTAGTTACCGAGATACAGGGTGTTAAAAGTTTTAAATCAAAATTAAAAATTTGCCATAAATCAAAAATGCCTTTAAATATTTTTTCAAATTTGGTGACCAATATCTTCATTAAGAAAGTGATATTTTGACATGAATTTTTTACGCTACAGGAACAAATATTTTTTTGCTAGACCCACGTGGATATTAGCTTATTTAAGCACATACTACAAAACGAAAAAGAATGCCATTGTGTTCAACTGAACGAATATATTTCATATTCATTCTACCTAGTAAGAACACTGCAAAAAAATAGAATCCACCAATCACAGTTCATATTTTGGTCACCCGGTTACTATTATTTTTTAAATTTTATATAAGTGACAATTATGTCAAACTAATTGTCAGTATATTTTTAAGTTATTGAGATTAAATATACGTAAAAATTAGTTATTCTTGTGTAAAATCGATAAATAATAGCATTTTTATTTCGTCTATATTTACAAGTAAATCATAAATTTTAATCAAACTATTGTAACCTACCGCACCCAGGTACCTTAATAATTTATTAATTCCATTTAATAAATATAATATTGCATTATTATTAAATTCAAAATCCTTCATTTAACGAAAAATCTCCCAGATAATTAAATCTTATTTACGACACCTAATAAATAATATCTATAACCACGTCCGTAAAAGATCCAAATTTCGTGCACGTGTCTGGGAATCTAGATCATAAAACATATTTCTTTTCACGACGTAATCATCATTAAAACACTTAACTCCATTATCTTTCTAGTTTCAATGTTAAGACCGATTTGGACAATATTTCGATACACAAAGCTCTTAAGGCACATAATAAATAAAGCCATCCCCTTTTGCACCCACATGCGTATTTCTCTGAGAACTAATGTACACAGAGATGTCACAAAAGCCATTAACTTTAGTATAAGAAGTCAGACCCAAATGAGCTCGTATTCATTCATTTTTTTTTATTATTTGATGTACAAACATTCATTTATTATTTGTACCCAGTTATATTTCAAGTTCAGTAGTCAGTACCTTTCCTAAAACGTTCTTCCTAAACAACGTATATCCTACAATATCTCCTATTCCCGAACGCTGTCAATGATCCACGCCTTATTTCTGACGCTTGCCATCCCTAAACATTTCCTTCATAATATCCTTGTCGACACCCTTCGTCACGTCAAGCACCACCTACATAATTCTACCGTATATCTGTCCCAATGCAGTATCATATTAAATACTTTCCTTTCCACCACGACGCTAGGCGCCTCGACGCAAGGCGACGCTCAACGCTGCGACGTACCTAAATCGACGCCGTCACAACGCTAGAAAAAATTAGTACATAATCTAAAGTCTATTTTCAATGGCGAGTCAAAAGATTTATGTAACTTTCTTTGAGATACATACCACCGGGGTTTCGTTTAGACGAGGGCTTTTGAAATTTGCTACAAAATATTATCAATTTAACCAATAAACCACATGGCCTTCAGGTCATACACCCCGAAGGCAGTTAGGATAGACATCTATTTTGGATGGGTGAAATTTTGAGTATTTTAATAGAAATCATAAAAATCAATATTAAGAAATATACAGGGTTGTATTAAGTTATTTCAATAGAAATAATAAAAATCAATATAAAAAATATACAGGGTTGTATTGAGTTAATTCAATAAAAATTATAAAAATCAATATTTTATCTTGGATAAATTGTACAAACCAAGATGGTAAAGTTTAATAGTAAGTTAACCAACTGGTGAATACACTGTTCGTTAGCTCAAGGGGGGACACCTATATGCTAGGCAACCCGTTCTACTAGGTTTGAAACAAGTATATGTGAAATCAACATAGTAAAGTAACCAACTGGCGAATTGGCGCTGTTCGTTACTTCCGTTGGTCATCACCTCTATACTCATCGAAATATTTACCTAAGAGGGTGAAACCTGTGTATATCTAGAATAGAATCAAATCAACATCAACACAATAGTTGACCAACTGGCGAATTGGCGCTGTTCGTTAACTTCGTTGGTGATCAACCTAAATAATATATATATTGATAGCAAAGAATATGGTCTGCGTTTGAACGGGACTCAAGTGAGATCTTAGTAAATAGTAACAATTGTAATATACTTTGCTAATTATTGCATCACATTTAAAGTAAGAAAATAAACAAGTTTAAATATAAATTTGTCTGGTTTTATTTATCAATTTGTACTAAACTTTGCATTGAATCCTGGTTTACCGTAATTAACATTATCACAACGTAGGTATATAAATTATTAATTAATTAACTAGACGATCACTTTTACTACTAGAGGAAAAAGGCCAAATACAGTAAGTATAGAATTTAAAGTAAAATAAACTTGTGAGGTAAATAATAACATTTCAAAGAGTATAAAACGACCAAAATATGGGGTACCATGGGTGGGCAGTTACACTATATGAAACTAATTTAATTACGAATATTAAAACTAAAATAGTAAGTGTCTCGATAGAGGTGAGACCAGGGCGTTTGGTTGACATGCGAAAGGCCCGGTTTTAAATCTGGACTGGAGACTAGTTCAATTAAATCTTTTTTTTATTTTATAAATTAGTAAAGTCATAAATTACTTTAAAATTAGTTATGTTGTCTTAATAACCTAAACTAATTTTTAAAATTTGTAGATTTTCGTTAGTGGGTCGTAGAAAAAATATACTGTACAACTCGAGTGGAATGTCCATATCCACTTTTGTTACACAAACTACTATTTTCATTCTCAAACAATTTATTAACATGACAAGATCTTGGTAGATCAAATTTAATAAAATATTTAAAGGCATTTTTAATTTAAACTTTTAACACCCTGTATCTTGGTAACTCAGCCCTTTAAGGGTTCATATTGATGTATCAAAATTCATCAATAAACGAGAGCTCTCTGGAGTAGACTGTTGTTAGTCCAATATACTAACATCCTGTATATACACACACAAGCAAACTTATATGGAATCACCCAGTATTTTACAGAAACAATTTCATTAAAAAAAATTACTTGCAAATAAAAAAATGTTTGATCTGACAAAAATTGTTTGGTTCGTAAAAAGAAAATAGCATTATTTGCTGTAGTGTGATTTTATGATTTTAGAATTTTGTATAAGTCACTTTCTGCCGCAGTTTTTAAGGCATCCCAGTTTGTTCCGGACAGCAACAGTGGTATCATCCGCATAGCATATAAAACTGAAAGTGAGAATTTGAATTTTGACTATGCTATTTATATTAGAAATAGTACTGGACCTAACACTGTTCCCTGTGGGAATAAAACCAGAAATCAAATAACTACTGGTAAAAAAGTGCCTAGAAGACCTGATATAGTTAAGTAGTCAAAACAAAGTAATCTTAGCGTGGGTACCAGGCCACAAAGAATATCAGGGCAAAGAAAAGCCTGAAAACCCTTCTGTGGAGTTGCTAAGGCGCTGAACAAGGCAACCATCAAACATCGGATGTAAAAAGAGTCTTAGAAATAGTGGAACAACCATCCAGGATTGAAATAGGCCGAAGAGTTCATTAAGGGATCATCGATCAAGTTCACAAAATACCTACTGGATCAAAAACGACAAATCGTTAGCATAACAGTAGGTCTTCTTACTGGACACTGTAGCTTAAGAAGGTACGTTAAGAAGAAGAGAGAACATCGATCCACGTCCTTAGTCCGTGTGAAGGTTTAGCTATATTGAGGTTTCTAAAAATAGGTGAAGAAACGCCAGAAGAATGAAACTACATGTGGGAGCCACAGTCAAAGCTACTAAGTCTAATAAAAAACAGACGATATACTCTACCACAATAAATCTGAAATGGTCGCGGTGGACAAGGACAAATAATGTCCAACTCCTTTCTAATCTAATACTATGGTATGAGAACGAAATCGCTGCTTTCAAACCGGGGCGCTTAGGTAGCTATCAGTGTTGCCAGTCTAGTACAATTGTACTAGATCTAGTACATTCTCTGAGAATCTGGTACTCTAGTACACTCGACACAATATCTAGTACTTTTTGCAGGGTATGTTTCCATTTGAAGTGCAAGATATATTGGTCAAAAATTGCAAGAGAAATTAAAATAGTTGTTAAAAATTACTTCAGAGATAAAATAGTAGACATTTCTAGAGAGATAAAACATTGTTTAAAAATTGTACGAGAGATCAAATATTGTTCAAAAATGGCTTGAGAGGTAAAAAAGGGTGTTAAAAATTGATCAAAGTATAAAATAGTATTGGAAATTGCTTGAGAGGTAAAATATTGTTCAAAAATTGCTCTAGAGATAAAAATACTGTTAGAAATTTAATGAGAGATACAAATATTTAATAATTTTTCAGAGATTAAATAGTATAATAAATTGTTAAAATCGTGTTCAAAAATTGCTCGAGGTAAAATAGTATTACAAAATGTTAAACCCTTGTTCAAAAATTGCTCAAGGGATAAAATGCTATTGAAAAATTGGTTGAGAAATAAAATATTGTTCAAAATTGACTATTAGAAATTTCTCGAGAGATAAAACATTGTTTAAAAATTCCTCGAACGATAAAATACTATTAAAAAATGCTCGAGAGATAAAATATTGTACAAACATTGCTCGAGATATAAAACATTGTCAAAAATTTATCGAGAGTTAAAATATTTTTATAAATTTGTCGAGACTTAAAATATTGTGCAGTTTGCTAAAGAGATAAAAAAGTTGTTAAAAATTGCTCGAGAGATAGAATACTGTTGGAAATTTATCGAGAGATAAAATATTTTTTAAAAATAGCTCAAGAGATAAAAAAATGTTTTTTAAAAACTGTTCGAGAGATAAAAATAATATGAAAAGGTATTAAAATCTTTTTCAAAAATTGCACGAGAGATCAAATATTGTTCAAAAATAGCTTGAAAGATAAAAAAACTGTTAAAAATTGTTCGAGTAATTAAATAGTGTTAAACATTTTACAAAATATTTTGTACGAACATTGCTCGAGGGATAAAAAAAGTTGTTAACAATTGCTCGAGAGATAGAATACTGTTAGAAATTTATCGAGAGATAAAATATTGTTTCAAAATAGCTCAAGAGTTAAAAAAAGATTTAAAAAAGGTATTAAATTCTTATTCAAAAACTGCTCGAGATATAAAATAGTGTCAGAAATTTGTCGAGAGATAAAATATTGTTTAAAATTGTTGTGTTCGTGTTCTCTATAAACCTTTTTTTGGTCTTTAATGACCATACTTCATAATTAGAAAAATCTGGTAATTTTATAGAATCTAGTACATTTTTATGAAATCTGGTACATTTTTTAGATAAATCTGGTACATTACAAAAATATATTCTGGCAACACTGGTAGCTATAATGTTAGAGTTCATGAGAGTTATCATCTTAACTACTTACCTTTATGCATTTACTAGTTTACTAGAATGTTGAAGTTGTCAATTTAATTTTTGTATAGCTTGTCAAATAAACTGTGTTACGGAAGTTCCTAGTCTTTCTTCTGCGTATACCCAACAGGTTATGAGCCCAGGCATACACCTAACGCGCTAAGTTTATTATTCCTGACACAGTAGGTTATTCCAATTAAAAAAAAAAAAATTATGGCATCAAATTTCAACCAAGTGGAAAAGCTGTCCAAAGATAATTTTGATACCTGGAAAATCCAGATAGAAGCTATCCTAATAAAGAACGACCATTGGAGTCATGTTATTGGTGAAGTGAAGAAGCCAGACGATGCAAATCAAGCACTAGAGTGGAAGAAAACAGACCAGAAAGCTAGAGCAGATATAATTTTAGCTATTCAACCCTCCGAACTATGCCATATTAAATATTGCAAAACATCGAATGAGATATGGATTAAGCTTCAAGAAGTATATCAGTCTAAGGGTCCTGCCAGAAAAGCAACATTATTAAAGAAACTTCTTTTCTCAAAAATGAAGGAGGACGAAGATATGGCAGATCACCTTAATTCTTTTACGAATATTGTAGATAAACTGAAAGAAATGGGTACCGACGTGGCAGATGATATTTTAACCATTTTAATGTTGTACAGTATTCCTTCAAGTTATGAAAATTTTCGTTGCGCTATAGAAACGAGAGATGAACTTCCTAAACCAGATGTTTTAAAAGTAAAACTATTGGATGAATTCAATGCACGAAAAGAAAAAGAGTATTGCGGAGACCAAGATCAAACGCAGAACGCTCTTTATGCCAAAACAAACTGGAAGACAGGTTCAAACAAATACAACATTGAAAGTTTTAAAAGTAATAAAAATGATCAATTTAAGAGGAAATTTCCATATAAATGCAACTACTGCCAAAAAGTAGGTCACAAAGGTTCCCAGTGCAGAAAAAGAGAAAAAGACAAGCAACAATATAATGCATCTACGGCAGAAGAAGCTTTTATGATCAGTACTGAAGGCTGCAATTTTGAGATTCAAGAAAGAACGAGTGTAGCAACGTCTTATCAAGCAAATCAGAGGAATACAGGGCAAGATAAATGGTGCCTAGATAGTGGAGCAACATCCCATATGTGCAATGACTTGGCAAAGTTTGTAAATTTTAAGCCATTAAATGACCAAAAAGTGCGTCTTGCAGACAATAATACTACTAACTTTTTGGGAAAAGGGACAGTGAAATTACTGATAGACAGCGGCCCATTGGGAACCAAGAAAATTAGTCTAGAAAATACTTTATATGTTCCTGAGTTAAAAACTAATTTAATTTCAATATCAAAAGCTGCGGCAAATGGTAGGCAAACACGTTTTTTGAGAGACCATGCAGAAATCATTAATCCAAGTGGAGAAGTTATAGTGCGAGCTAGTAGAAATGGTCAACTATATTACCTAAATGAACATGAAGAATCCTCAGCTGTCGCAGATACAAAGTCAGAACTACAAATTTGGCATCAGCGATATGGACATATCAATGAAAAAGATTTGAAAGTGCTTGCGTCAAAGGACCTAGTTCATGGAATGACATTCAACTTTTCAGAAAGCCTCCCTCCGTGTGAGACTTGTATTAGAGGCAAGCAGACAGCAATTAGTTTTCACAAATCAGATTCTAGAGCTGAAAATTTGCTAGAAATTGTACATTCAGACCTATGCGGACCGATGAGGTTAAAATCATTAGGTGGGGCAAGGTATTTTGCTACGTTCATTGACGACAAGTCAAGATGGGTAGAAACTTACTTTCTAAAAACCAAAGATGAAGTAAAAGATGCTTTTCTCAAGTTCAAGGCGTATGTAGAAAGAAAAATTGATAAGAAAATCAAGGTGCTGAGAACAGATAACGGGTTAGAATACACTGGAGCAGAATTTTTAAGATTTTTAGACCAAACCGGCATAAAAAGACAATACTCTACAGCATATACACCACAACAAAACGGCGTGGCGGAACGAATGAACCGCACTTTAGTCGAAATGGCCAGGTGTATGCTCCTAGATTCAAACTTACCAGAAACTTTTTGGGCCGAAGCAATAGCGACCGCTGCATTTATCAGAAATAGATCACCATCGCAGAGTTTGCAAAATACAACACCTTTTGAACTTTGGAATAGAACTAAACCACAAATTTCACACTTAAAAATTTTTGGATCACAAGCTTTTGTCTTAATAAAAACTCCAAGTAAAGGAAAATTTGACTGTAGATCCAAAACTTGTATTTTTGTCGGATATTCGTTAGAATCAAAAGCTTATCGTTTATGGGATCCAGAAAAACGAAAAATCATAACCAGTCGAGACGTTAGATTTTTGGAAAACCCCAGAAATATCAAAATTACAGAAAAAGAACCAACCATCCCTGAGAATTATGTAATTTTTGAATTTAAAAATGACGAGTCACCAAATTTAACGACATATAATATTCCTCCAGACATATTGATTCAAACCACTGCAAAAAAACCTTCAGATGAAACACAAACAGATGAAGAAGAAGTTGAAGAAAAAACAGATGCACTACCGAAATCTTTTAAAAGAGGTCCAGGACGTCCAGCTATTATAAGAGATGGATCAAAAGGAAGACCTAAAAAGAAATACAACATCGTAGAAGTAGTTGAAGAAACTCAGCTAGTTAATTCCGATCCAGATAACCCCACAGTGAAAGAAGCACTAGAAGGAGAACACGCAGAAGACTGGAAGCGTGCAATGCACGATGAATTCTATTCACTACTTTCATGTAATGCGTGGATCCTAGTAGAGAGACCAGAGAGTAGGAAGATAGTAGGATGCAGGTGGGTTTTAAGAACAAAATATACAGCTAATGGTGAAGTAGAAAGAAGAAAAGCACGACTTGTTGCCAAAGGGTACACTCAACAACCTGGTGTAGATTACCACGAGACAACATCACCAGTTACTCGACAAAGTTCCATTCGCTTGTTACTTGCCTTATCCGTTGAATTAGGCCTAATTTTGTACCAAATGGATGTCGTTATGGCCTATATTAATGGAGATCTCGAAGAAGAGATTTATATGGAACAAGCTGAAGGTTTTATTGTGCAAGAAGAAAAAGACAAGGTGTATCTCTTAAAAAGATCACTTTACGGACTGAAACAGTCAGGAAGACAGTGGTACAAGAAATTAGACCAGTACCTTCAGTCTATTGGTCTTAAACCAATAAACGCTGACAAATGTGTCTATATCTCCAAAGAATCTTCCACATTTCTTATTCTTGCCGTCTATGTCGACGATTTAGTTGTAGCGACAAAAACAGAAGAAACTTACCATAAATTAAAACAAAATCTAACATCTAAATTTAAAATAAAAGACTTGGGTTTACTACATTATTGTTTGGGAATTGAATTCAAACAATCTTCTAATTGGATATCAATGTCCCAAAAGAAGTATATTTCAGATATTTTAACAAAATTCAACATGCAAAACTGCAGGCCATCTGATACTCCTATGGATGCAAATTTGAAATTGACCAAGGACATGGGTCCTACAAACGAATCCGAGACAGCAAAAATGGCAAATATCCCTTACCGTCAAGCAGTTGGTTCGCTGATGTATTTAGCCGTTTCTACACGACCTGATTTATCCTATGCCGTGAGTGCCCTAAGCCAGTTTAATTGCAACCCAGGTCCAATTCATTGGGTAGCCGTAAAACGTGTTTTAAGATATTTAAGAAAAACTGAACATTTTGGACTTATTTTCAAAAGCACACACACATCACTGCATGGCTATGTAGATGCCGACTGGGGAGGAGATCCAAACGATAGAAGATCGTACACAGGTTTTGTGTACTTTTTAGGTGGAGCTGCTGTTACATGGGAAGCTCGAAAACAAAAATCAGTAGCACTATCCAGTACGGAATCAGAGTATATGGCGCTATCGGAGGCAGCAAAAGAGGTAGTATTCTTAAGAAATTTTTTGAAAGAAGTTGGTTTTTCAAAATATTTAGATCGTCCGTCAATCGTCTATTGTGACAATCAGGGAGCCAGAAAATTAACACAAAACCAAGTCCATCATTCACGAACCAAACATATCGACATCCGACACCATTATGTACGAGAAGTATATGACAAGAAAGAAATCGAAATTGAATATATCCCGACACAGAGTATGGTGGCTGATATTTTCACAAAGCCCCTTTACAAGCCAAGCTTTCAAACTCACGTCGGATCACTAGGAGTTAGGCTTTTAGATACCTCTCATTAAGAGGGGGTGTTAGAGTTCATGAGAGTTATCATCTTAACTACTTACCTTTATGCATTTACTAGTTTACTAGAATGTTGAAGTTGTCAATTTAATTTTTGTATAGCTTGTCAAATAAACTGTGTTACGGAAGTTCCTAGTCTTTCTTCTGCGTATACCCAACATATAAACATTACAAGTGGTAGAGGTAAACCAACGAACGTTTAGGACATCACTTATTAGCCCGCGCAAGTAGGTGGAGTATGTCTATCAGTTGCGGAGGGATATAAAAGTAGATTATACATCTTAAATTCATTTTAAATACGTTTTTAAATTCATTATATAAACGTAAGCACCAGTACATATTTTAAAAGACAACTTTCTCAATGCATATTTTGCTATGTTTGACAAAAGAAAACCACCGGCGCTATGACACTGTCTAATGTTCAGAGCGAGTGTTGCTTTAGTTACCTTGTAAACAGACCAAAAATTTGTTGGTTTACCTCTACATCCCTACCGAAAACTTGACTTATTTTCTTAACATTTTTCATTATTCTCATTGAAAGATTAGTGCCCACCTACAAGATATATTAAACTCTCCATCATTTTCGATAGGTAAAAAGTTCAACATCATTTATGTGTAAAATAAAAAGAAGAGGATCCAATATACTACCTTGTGGTATCCCCATATCATATCAGAGTAAGTTTGGTTAGCTAACCGGACTCTCTGCGATATTTATTCAAATAGTTACTAAACCAATGAAATACTCTACCTCAATACCATTTTGTTTCAATTTTGATAACATTATTTACTTGTTAATTTTCTCAAAAATACTCCCAGAATATATTTATTTTCGTCTAATTTAGTTTGAATGTTACAAAATGTAAGTTGAAACAGGATTTTTTTTTTAATGACTGAATACATATTTGGATTGAATGTTCAGGAAAAAATCATTACTTTGTAAATAATAGTGGCGTAAGTCATCTTTTTTAGAGATAGAATGCTTTACTTACCCATATGGGAATTTTCATTTTTGGCGCCGAGAGGGCTATGAGCGCGATTATTGCGGGGGGCGGGCGCCTCTCCTCTGACCAATACGAAACAGCCGGATTTGAAGCTGCGCCTTTGCGGAGACAAGACGATGCCGTCATTTTCTTTACGCAAACGTACCCTCGGATCGCCCGGTCGTCGCCTTTGGTCGGACGGGCCTTCCGTACCGGTTCGGGGTCCGTTTTCGGCAGGATTTTCGGACGCTTTACGGTCAAAGCCCCATTTTTCTGGATCCCAAATCGAGGAACAACTGCAACAAATGAAAGTGTGTAAAATACAAAAATTGGTCCTAACGAAATCATAAATTTTATTAATTTTCAATTATTTCATTAGGCCTTATCTAATTAAGATTCGATGGTATGATTTATCACACTCATCTGTTTTTTAATCAAAATACAATTTTTATAATTATTGATAGAGAAATATATCAAAATATGGCCACAAAAACTTTTAATTAAAATTCATTCAAGCAATTTATTTTAAACAATTTTGTTCACTTGTTTTGAAGATAAAATATAATTTATTTCAAAGAGAGATATGTAAGAACTTAAAAAATTGATAAAATTACGTTCAATTTATGGGTTCATAACGTATCTTAATAAATTATATATCAAATTAAAGCTAATTTTTATCTCTACACGATGGAATGCGTTTGCCAATGTAAAGTAAGCTCAAATAGGAGTTGCTAACGGTTAAGAATACATAAGAGTGAGAGAAAGTTTGCCCACCACACCGTCCCTCAAACAAGTACACAGTATGTCAGCTCTCCGTCGTTTTAAAACTATTGCGCATGCATCAATAGGTAAAGTTTTCAAGTTAAGAGTCAAGCAGTTGCATCGACTTAAAAATACTAAAGGTACCATTTGGGTAGGCGCGTCAAGAGACAAGCGACCACTGATGCGACCCCAAGGTCGAGTAGGACGACAGATGCATAAATGTTACGCTTGGTGCATTTCGCAAGCTTGAGAAGTGTCGCGCGACAGTTACAGGATAACCATTCGAGGAAACGATCAGCGTTGCCAGACCTACTGTTTTCACGTAGATCTACTGTTTTTGTCTATAGCAAATTTTGTTCTTAATTTATTAAGTTTGCCTCATTCTTCAGCAAATGGTTAAAGAATATTTTCTCTAGTAAATTTTCTGCAGTAAAAGCAGCGTAATAAGCATCCACTACTCTAGGTTGGCTCCATAAAAAAAACATCAAGATAATAATTGTTTTTATTTAAAATGAAACAAAGAATTAATAGGGCATCATAAAAAGAACATGCACACTACGATTTTGAATTATCTGATTTAGACAGAACTAAAAGAAGTAGGTACCTATTATTTTTCATTGTTCTTTTTTTGTTTCCGTACATTAAGCATATATTAAAAATGTTATTATTTGTTTTTATTCTTTGTTTACCTTCTAAAAAGTTTATTTTTCGTTTCTTATATACTTGTTTTTTTATTTACTACACTGCAAATTTTAATTATTTCCCCCTGTATTAAAATCTACTGTTCAGATCTACGGTTTTTTGTTACCAATACTGTTTTAAAATCTGGCAACGCTGCCTAGATCGAAAGAAATTTCCGACCGAATAAACAATATAAAGATAAAAACAATTATTTTTAAGACAAATATCGCGTCACCTTTCTTTTATAAAATTGCAAAAAAAAAACTGAGTAATTTATTAATGTTTTAGAATGCCTTTGATTGTATTTGAGTTTTTTACAATCGATTACTATAGTCTGAGTAAAAGAGGAGTACAGTAAAAGTGGGGATATCACGTCACATTCCATAGGCGTACTTTGCAAAATAAGTTTCTACACTATAAATATGGTATATGGCATATAAAATAGTATATACGCACTTCGTAGAATACATTTTAAATGAAAAAAGTTATATTATTGACAAAAAATAAAAATAAACCTTATGCTTCTGACAAAATTGTTGCACTTTAACAGTGAACGAATTAAATTTAACCAATAAATAACCAGGAGTATTATATGTTGTTAATGGGATTAAACTTTTTTTAATCTCTTGTCATTAAAAGTAACACTTAAAAGTCAGTCTTCACTATAACTACCAGTATTATTATCATTGTCTTTTCTGAGGTTTATTGTTATAGGGTCTATTAAGTTTTCCATTGCTATTCCACCTTTTTAACATGATCAATGCATTTTATACAATGTTCTCCATTTATGCTTTCAAAAACGAATTTCGCACAAAAGGATTGTTTCTAGAAACATAACCTTTTAATTGTGATCAGATCAGTTCAATGGGATTTAACTCTGCGTGATAAGGAGGTAATCAGAATTCCAATTCCTTTTTATCGGGCCATCTCGTCGTTTGAATTTGTTTTTATGTTGGCTTGCTATTGCGAGTAATTCTGCCTTCAAGGATTTAGGAGGACTGATATTTTTAGAATGAAGCCATTTTGAAATATCTTCTTTTTTCCATCATGTTGTTGGTAATGACTCCTTTAATCGACTGTGATCGGATGCATTATCCAAAACAATAACGGAGTTGGCTGGTTTTTTTTTATTTCTTCATGGTAGTAGGTTTCTTTGACTCGAACATTAATAATCCATCTGGCAAAAATCCATTGGTGCTTCCAATGTGGGTTATTATTAAACGATTTGCTTTTCCTGTTGGATTTTTTAATCCACAAGAGATCCCTTCCACAAAGGCTTGTTTTTTAGTTTTGATAGAGGTATTTTGTAAAATTTTTGTTATTGTATGTTCCGCGTTAACCCATATTTCATATAAATAAAATACCTGTTTATGGTGATTCCTTGCTATTTTCCTTAAAAAAGCATGTCTCCACGCAATGATGTCGTCTTACACTCTTTACCCAAGTTTCAGTCAAGGTCTTGGGTCTTCCTGGGGGCATTTTCGGATGTGTGACTTCTCCAATAACTGTATCTTCTTTAATAATATTATACACTATCCGCTAAGGTACTCCAGTATAGGTCTCACAGAAAGTGAAATAAAGTATTTTCGAAGATTATTAAACATGAAAACATGATTAAATCTAAACGAAAACTTTTATTATGCCGATCAAATGTATTAAAATTTTCATTTTAATTACAAATAAGCATTGAAGGATGATGTACAATTATATACAATTATGTACAATTATATATAATTGTGTATAATTATGTACAAATATGTATAATTATGTATAATATGGAAATATTTAAGATAATGTTGTGGTGCATTGGATTACTAATAAAATTAACTTTCAAATGAAGTGTCACACTATAAAATACGTAAGTTTTTTATCCCGCCCTCATTATAATGAAAAGTAACGCAATGAACATTCATATTGCTGAATTCCCCAGAAAATTACAATTTCGATGCGTCATACTTGTTACTTTCTTTATTAAAATTATACTGTTGAGAG
Source organism: Psylliodes chrysocephalus (assembly GCA_927349885.1). Taxonomy (NCBI): domain Eukaryota; kingdom Metazoa; phylum Arthropoda; class Insecta; order Coleoptera; family Chrysomelidae; genus Psylliodes; species Psylliodes chrysocephalus. The sequence goes on from OV651824.1 coordinate 11,669,361, forward strand.
TAACGGTGAGGAGAGAAATGATATATGACAGTTGAGAATACTCTAGAAAGGTTCACACTCGAAATAAAAATCGACCTGTTTTTGCGTTTCTTTAAAAAAAATCTACTACGATATTATGGTCGCTACCTTTAAAGAATCATCCTGTATATTAAAGCACAAGAAATTGTTTAACATTAAAAATAGCAGAAAGTTTAATTTTGTTGCACTATAACGTACCAAAACTTGACTTTAAATATTAAATTAATATGTTTTTTTACTTAATTTTTACTTTTTAGATATTAAATGTTTTTATTTCTTAAATTCTAAATGAAAATATTATTTAAATTGTTTTTTATTTAATATTTATTTAATGTTTAACATTATGCAACTGGTTCCGTAAAATAGTTCCTTGCTGCGATTACAAAAAATGTCACTTTATATGTCAAAACTGGAAAAAATTATTTTCCGTGACATAGAAAAGTTAGTGGACTGTACGGTTTATAAAATTTTATTGAAATAATTTTGGACTAGAAATTATTTTTTTCTTCCATATCAGTAAGGGAATATTACATTAAACATTAAATTTTAAATTATCAGCCAGAAATGAATTAATTAACAAACTTTTTTTGTATTCTGAATTCAAATTCCATATTTATTGCACGAAATTCATTATAAATTATATTTTATTTTAATTAAATTCCAACTTGTTTTCCTAGAAGAGATAATTTCTCTGTTCCGTAGTTTCATATATTTCGAGAAGTGAATATGAAAGCAGAAAAGCACAATTTGGATGTTAATTGTAGAACATAAAATACATTAAATAATTTAAACTACGACTCAATTTTAAATCATACAGAAACAGAAAACGGCCAAAATTTTAAGCGGATCAGATTTGCTTCAAATTGTCGGGACATAAATTTCGTCTTTATTATTTTAAGCCAACGTGCATTTTGTCTTCAGAGAAATTATGAAATTGTCACGTGGTGCGACACAGCTAGTCCTAAAAATGAATATTGGAGATCAAATCGACAATTTCATTGGAAGTGACAGGCATTGACGTCATCTAAACGAAACGAGTAAATTCGTCGTCTCGATATTAATAATGTATTTTCAGGAGTAATCTGTTAATTTGCATCCAGAGTTATCTACGGACTATCTACTATTTATTAAAATGCATCAACTTTGGTACCCATTACAAACAAAGGTGTGTATTATCTATCTATATTAAAATATTAGTGATGATTATTTAAACATTTAGAGCCACAAGCGACGCCATATTTTTTCTTCAGGGGGAAAAAAAGTACAAGTTCGTGAAATTAACCTTATATTGTCTAAATTACGTGCTAAATGTAAAACAAAACCAATTACGTTAGTTAAATCATTTGATTGCTTCTCAAAATATTCCCCTTTAAAATCTATACACTTAAGCATCCGATTAAAGCAATCTTCAACTCTGAGGGAAGGTTGCTCTGAAACAACTGATTTAAATACTTCTGTACCAATAAAATTATATTGGTTTTCAAAAGATTTAATTAATTTAATATTTCAACTTCAAACTAAGATCATACAAAATTCAATAATCAATGTTTCCCCGGCTACCGAGTGAACTTAATATCATACTTCTTTCTTAGGTTTGTAACATATGACCTCACCTACCTCCGCTACTATTAAAATAATTCCAGAGGAGACTATTTGAGTTGCTGTTTTCAAAAACAAAAATTCAACTCATTAAAATGAAGATGGTTAAGATTAGAAAGACAAAAATATGTTGCTGTCAGTGGCGTAGCCGGCCATTTTTCATGGGAGGGGTTTCTGAGAACTATGGGTGGTTTCCATCAAGAAAGTGAATAAAAACAGTCAATAGCGATCAGCGCCAATACTATAGCGGAAATGGTGACGCGAGGACCCTCCAGGGGGGGGGGGGTTCTGACCCTCAAATCCCCCGTGACTACGCCACTGGTTGCTGTTGTGTTTTGTTTTCTGTCATTTAAACCGGAGAAACAGTTGTAGTTTTGTTTTTCAGTTCAGTTCTTCTTGCCAGTCAAACAAAGAAGCAAGTCGTTTTCTCTATTATTTAAAAAAATATATGTGGCACACCGCTGAATAGAACCACCAGCAATGAGGCCCAGGGATCTAAATTAGGTGCGGCACACGCTTAACGTGTTAATTTCTTTATTTAAAATTATTTTTTCTCTTATTTACCAGGCATACAAATTTATATTTATTTATATTTATTTATATTTATATTTATTTATATTTATTTATATTTATTTATATTTATTTATATTTATTTATATTTATTTATATTTATTTATATTTATTTATATTTATTTATATTTATTTATATTTATTTATATTTATTTATATTTATTTATATTTATTTATATTTATTTATATTTATTTATATTTATTTATATTTATTTATATTTATTTATATTTATTTATATTTATTTATATTTATTTATATTTATTTATATTTATTTATATTTATTTATATTTATTTATATTTATTTATATTTATTTATATTTATTTATATTTATTTATATTTATTTATATTTATTTATATTTATTTATATTTATTTATATTTATTTATATTTATTTATATTTATTTATATTTATTTATATTTATTTATATTTATTTATATTTATTTATATTTATTTATATTTATTTATATTTATTTATATTTATTTATATTTATTTATATTTATTTATATTTATTTATATTTATTTATATTTATTTATATTTATTTATATTTATTTATATTTATTTATATTTATTTATATTTATTTATATTTATTTATATTTATTTATATTTATTTATATTTATTTATATTTATTTATATTTATTTATATTTATTTATATTTATTTATATTTATTTATATTTATTTATATTTATTTATATTTATTTATATTTATTTATATTTATTTATATTTATTTATATTTATTTATATTTATTTATATTTATTTATATTTATTTATATTTATTTATATTTATTTATATTTATTTATATTTATTTATATTTAATTTATTTATATTTATTTATATTTAATTTATTTATATTTATTTATATTTAATTTATTTATATTTATTTATATTTATTTATATTTAATTATTTATATTTAATTTATTTATATTTATTTATATTTAATTTATTTATATTTATTTATATTTAATTTATTTATATTTATTTATATTTATTTATATTTATTTATATTTAATTTATTTATATTTATTTATATTTAATTTATTTATATTTATTTATATTTATTTATATTTATTTATATTTATTTATATTTATTTATATTTATTTATATTTATTTATATTTATTTATATTTATTTATATTTATTTATATTTATTTATATTTATTTATATTTATTTATATTTATTTATATTTATTTATATTTATTTATATTTATTTATATTTATTTATATTTATTTATATTTATTTATATTTATTTATATTTATTTATATTTATTTATATTTATTTATATTTATTTATATTTATTTATATTTATTTATATTTATTTATATTTATTTATATTTATTTATATTTATTTATATTTATTTATATTTATTTATATTTATTTATATTTATTTATATTTATTTATATTTATTTATATTTATTTATATTTATTTATATTTATTTATATTTATTTATATTTATTTATATTTATTTATATTTATTTATATTTATTTATATTTATTTATATTTATTTATATTTATTTATATTTATTTATATTTATTTATATTTATTTATATTTATTTATATTTATTTATATTTATTTATATTTATTTATATTTATTTATATTTATTTATATTTATTTATATTTATTTATATTTATTTATATTTATTTATATTTATTTATATTTATTTATATTTATTTATATTTATTTATATTTATTTATATTTATTTATATTTATTTATATTTATTTATATTTATTTATATTTATTTATATTTATTTATATTTATTTATATTTATTTATATTTATTTATATTTATTTATATTTATTTATATTTATTTATATTTATTTATATTTATTTATATTTATTTATATTTATTTATATTTATTTATATTTATTTATATTTATTTATATTTATTTATATTTATTTATATTTATTTATATTTATTTATATTTATTTATATTTATTTATATTTATTTATATTTATTTATATTTATTTATATTTATTTATATTTATTTATATTTATTTATATTTATTTATATTTATTTATATTTATTTATATTTATTTATATTTATTTATATTTATTTATATTTATTTATATTTATTTATATTTATTTATATTTATTTATATTTATTTATATTTATTTATATTTATTTATATTTATTTATATTTATTTATATTTATTTATATTTATTTATATTTATTTATATTTATTTATATTTATTTATATTTATTTATATTTATTTATATTTATTTATATTTATTTATATTTATTTATATTTATTTATATTTATTTATATTTATTTATATTTATTTATATTTATTTATATTTATTTATATTTATTTATATTTATTTATATTTATTTATATTTATTTATATTTATTTATATTTATTTATATTTATTTATATTTATTTATATTTATTTATATTTATTTATATTTATTTATTTTCAAGTTCCTACGTTTAAAAAAATCAATACCTATAAACTTTCACCCCCTCCCCTTTCTCCTCTTTAAAATGTAAAAATCCATAAATCCTGAAATTCGGCATTAAATTCCAATTAAAAAAAAAAACGATACGCCCATAAATACTTTCACCCCCCCCCCTAAATTGTGAATATTCTAAAAACCCTGAAATACATCATTATTTATTCGCTCCGTGCGAAGTCATGGAAAGGGAAGCAAAAGCGATACTAGCGCTAGCTGCGGATAATTCGTGCATTTTAGGGCGATATTTTGTAATTTTGGCATATCAAATACACGTATACATTTTACTTTTATTCAAAAAAAGTAGGTGAAAACAATAGAATAAGCAACCGGAGTTGCTGTGTTGAAAATTGTACAAATACTAGCAAAAAAAAAAACAGTGAAACTCATATAAAAAATTTCAGTAACAAAGTGGAAATTAAATCAAAGAAATAAATGGATAGGTGTACAATAAGAAGAAAAATTGCCTTTATTTTTGTAATAATAACAGTAATGCTGGAAATAGTAGACATTAGAAACTTGAAAGGTTTTAAATAAACAATAAATTATCATTTTACGATGTTCTTTAATATCCCTTTATTCTTAAATGTTCATTCAGCAAGGACTAGATTTCAAGATTTCTGCCGTTGATTATTATTATATGTGGCTGGAATACAATTTTGTAACTTACTGATGGGAAACCAGTTTTAATTATTCATTCTATGTTTTCTTTCCACAAAAATGAAAATATAAATAACGATCCTTTTTTTATACATTTTAACTTCACGGTATTATTAAATGGTATTTTTTTATTTTGACAGAATAATTCTTCAATGACAACTTATTAGACATAAGCAAATTCTCATACATTTTCCAGTAAATACTGTAAATATTTTATTATTCATTTTTATTGATTATACATAATTTTCTTTAATTTAAGAGATAAAAATATATAATAATAATAATAAATTAAGGTTTTACTTGTTTTACAAATCCATATACTTTTATTAAAACTAACATATATACTTTTTAATTACGAATTCAATTAAAAATTGCATTTGTCAGTATACGCCGAAATAGTCCATTAATACCAAAACGAATTGGCGCTGCTGTCGCGCACGGAGCGAATACATGATGAGTAGCTACAATTCAAATTTTTAAAAACGTCATTATTTATTTATGATGAGTAGCTACATTCCAATTTTTAAGTGCCTACCTTTAAAAAATTCGATACTCCATACAAACTTCCACTCCCCGTTTCCTCCCCTTAAAATGTGATGTGTATAAAATTCGTTATTAGTGGGTGTCTACGTCGAGAAAGGATTAACTATGCCAAATTTCAAGTCGATCGGCCTTATAGTTTTGGATACCTCGTAACGAGTCAGTGAGTGGTATTTCGCTTTTATATTATAATAATACTAACAATAATGATAATAATAAGGATATAGATTGTGGTACGATTTATTATTTGGTACTTTTAATAAAATATCCCGTACATCTGCTGCAATTTCTGGTGTTAATAAAGCTACTTAAGTGGTTATATTTAGTTAGAGGATCGATTATGTTTCTACTTGAGCAAACCATTGGGTCCCGTGACCAAAATTTCGGTAGTTTCGAGCTGGAAGAATCTGAAGATATCGTCGTATTGGTGATGAAAAGAGCTAAGCCACACACGTATTATTTGGAAAAAATGGGTAAATAAGTTTGTAACTCTTAGGTTAAAACAACTTTTGATTTAAATATTGAGTTTTTATTCACTAAATATGATAACATTTGGTACAAACAAAAACACGTCCTTCATTTTAAGACTGATTTAAAAACGAAATAAAAAAGGTATGTTGCTTAAAAATACTTTACCACTAAAAGAGATATACAGTATGGTTCAAATGAAAGGAATAAATTCATTATAATGGAAGTAGCTGGTTTTTCGAAAAAGTGCTCGGACAGGTCAATTTTGTTTACTCAAAGCGCAATTTCTTAAATAGAATTAAATTTTCCCCCACTTCCCATTTTTGGGCAGTGACGTCATTGACAATTTTTTTAAATAGCAACCCCAATTTTTTTTTCTTGATTTTGATAGATCTTGCAATTTACTACTCGGAAATATAATATTTGAAATATCTTACATAACAATTTTTTTTGAATAGAAGACATTTAAAGATCAGACACATACATTTTATTTTATTTTATTTTGAGAACACAATAAATGAATAAAAGATAATTATTTGTAATTAAATGCTTAATCTAACAAAATAATAATAATAAAAAGAATTTGTGAAATTGTCATTAAATTCTTTATATTATTATTATTATTTTTTTTAGATTAAGCACTTAATTACAAATTTATCTTTTATTCATTTATTGTGTTTCAAAATAACATAAAATTTATGTATCTGATCTTTAAATGACTTTTCTTAAAAAAAAATTGTTATGTCAGATATTTCAAATATTATGTTTCCGAGTAGGAAATTGCAAGATCTATCAAAATCAAGAAAAAAAAATTGGGGTTGCTATTTAAAAAAATTGTCAATGACGTCACTGCCCAAAAATGGGAAGTAAACAAAATTGACCTGTCCGAGCATTTTTTCGAAAAACCAACTACTTCCATTATAATGAATTTATTCCTTTCATTTGAACCATACTGTATGTATTTTTACATAGCTTTTTTCAGTTTGTGGGATTTTAAGGTTATAATTACATAATCTTATCTCTCTTCACCACTGTATTTTTCAGAATTGTTTTATTTATGTGATATAATTAACTCATTTTGCCTTAAAGTGTGGCTTAGCTCTTTTCACCACCAATACGACGATATTCCTATTGCTGCTGGCTACTTAATGGACTTGTTTAGTTGTAGGTATCTTTGTTGTCGGAGTCACCAAATTGTACCAAAAAAATTATCTTGGTTTTCAAATTAATTCAATTTTCCAACTTATAACTGTCATAATAAAATTCAACAATCCATGTGTCCCGGCTACCGAACTTAAGACCATACTCCTTAGCTATATACTACAACTTCGATGTCTTCTTCAGACGATGTGGTGGAATAAGAAGTAATATGGACAATGAGTCATTAATTATTGGATGTTGTTAATGGACAAAAATTATTTACAGTACACCATGCTGCGTGAGCCTTGCATTGACATGATGAAGAATGATTTGCCGCTTTAAGTGGTTTCTTCCGATTTCAGCGATAACTTCCGGAAAACAAATTGAAGCATACCAGTCAGCATTAACTATCCTTCTATCCACTAATGCAGCAGTTTTTTCGAAGAAACAAGCAAACATTTTTTTCAGAACGCTTCGTGAACGCACCAACGACTGCAAAGCTTCCTGACATGCCAGTGATCGTGCAAAAATGTATTGTCATGAAATTCCTAAATCCGACTCTGTCTAAGCGCGACCTTCAGCTGAGTCGGGCTTATGCTCGAGTCGACGGAACGCAGGAATTCCGCTGACGCACTAGAAACGGCTAGAACGGGCGAAGAGTGCCGTTGAGTCAGAGATGGAATTTTCTGGACCGTCTGGAGTATTCTGGTTACAGAGTTGGCTTGATATAAATATCGCGAGTGTGAAGACGGCGGTCAGTTGATTATAGACAGTTTTATATAGAACATTGTAATGAAAAGTTACAGTGTAATAAATAAATTAGAATTGTTAGTTAGAGTCTAAGTATTATATAAATTAAATAGTACGTCATAAATAAATTGTAAATAGTGCGTTTTAAATAAATAAACTATAAATAAATTAGACTTTCGTTACAGTATGTTTGTTTCACCACAATCATCGCCACAATACCTAAAGTGCCGTTTATACGAGCAAGAAAAACTATCGCAAGTTTATGTCTAAAGCCTCGTGTCCACTTGCAAGTAACTTGCGAAAGTTTTTTCACTAAGTACTTGCCGGTCTGTCTACACTGTAGTTTAATTGTTTTGAAATTTATTGCGGAAAATTATTCGTTTGCTTCAGTAACGTGTACACACACTTAGAAAAATGTCATCTCAGCAAGTAGCTGCTGCGGTTGTGACATATATTCAGTTAAAAAAACAAAAGAAAAGGAAAATGACAAAAAGCGCAGAAAAATTTGGGTCAGAAAATGGATTCAGCGGAGATCTACTTTAGGTATACATGAGGAGCTGTTCTTTGAATTGAGAAGGGAAGATCCACAGCAGTTCAAAATGTTCTACGAATGTCTGCGGAAGATTTTGATTTTTTGATGCTTTTATATAATTCATTTGTCCACTCTTTTTCTTTTGAATTTTTCTCCACTCCTGATTCAGTTGTGTTCTTAAGTTATGTAGCTTGTGCTGAATTTCATGTTCAGATGTATTGAATAGTTCTGCTAATTTTTGAAATGCGGCTTGTTTTTTTACTCTATTTTTAAAATCTTTGCAGTGTACATTCCATATTTCTGGGTACAGTTCAAAATTTTTAATTAACAGAAGAGTTTCTTCCCTATTCCAAACACGGCGTTCATCCATTTTTGCAAAAAAATCAGTATTTTAATTCAGATTCAAAAAAATAAAATAAAACATTTAAAATAGCTTCACAAAATTTTACTACTTGCTGCAAATATTTCAAAACAGTATCGAAATAAAAAAGTGCAAACTAATTTGCTTAGATTAGCCGTGTACACTACAATCTCTAACAAGTCGGCAAGTACTTGGCCCGAGAGTAAACTTTCAGCAAAATTTCTCTAGCGCTGCTGTTTACACGCATTGCAAGTGACTTGTGAGAGTACTCTAGGCAAATTTAATTGCTAGTGGACACGAGCCTTAAGTAAGAGTACTTCCAGATAATTTGCGTAATGTAAACACTGAGAGTACTTTCTCAGCAAGTCGAAAAATAGCGGAAAAAAGGTTTCAGGAAGATTCACATGCGCGTCTAAACAAGTTAGATTATCCAGAGTTTTGGCAAATAAAATCGAATGTTTATAGAGATAGATTAAAAAAAACAAAAGGCATCCCGTGACTAAAAACCTTAACGTGAGCCAAGCGTTTTCTTGGTTTGATGGCATATTTGTATCTAATTTTGCTATTTAGACAGACATTAATTCTAGCAAAAAGTAAAATTAGTTTGGGATATTCGAAAAAAAAATTTTAAACTTATAGATCTTTACTTTTTAATTCATTTAATAGCATAATCATTAGTAGGCCTTCTAACTATCCATTCTTTGACCCATAATATTTTTATAGACTTTTATTTTCGTTGCTTTCGTGAAATTGCAAGAAAAACAACAATAGCTGCCAATCTATTTCTATTGGGAGACATTTTTCCTCACAAGAATGTCTCTACTTACTCTAACTAGAATTTACCGTGTAAACGCCCGTGCGGCGTGCAAGCACTTGCTGAAAGTCGGCAGCAAGCTTAGATAAAAATCTACGGCAGCAAGTAATGTCTGTAGAGCACTTGCTTTAAGAAATTGACTTTAAAACTTGCTTATATAAAAACATTATCGCAAGTTAATCCGACAAGTGCTCTCGCCAGTTTCTATCCCGTGTACGACTCTAGGATGTCTTTATCTCTCTATGTCACATGCCGATCTGATAAAATCATTTCATAAACAACAACATCGATAATTTTCACAACAGAGTCGAATGGACGACCTTCGCAAAGATAGTAATAACAAAAATATTTATTTTTCAAAAATAAAAAATCGGTACCTATAGTATTTTACCTAGAACTACCCACGATATATAAATTGTAAAAACAGGGAACTCCTAAGCACTTAAATTTATTTCACTTCGCGCCCGCTCGATATTCTTCGTTCACCGTTATTGAACAATAATGATTGGCTGCTTTTAAAATGGTCCAGTTACACAAACCAAAAGGACGCCTTTTATTATTTTTTTATACCCATTTTTGAGCTATCGCGTTAATACAGACGACAGACAGATAAATGGAAACGGGAAACATGTCTTTCGTAATCTAGGGACCCTAAAACCTAAAATTTTGAAAAAAACTCAGAAAGTAACTTTTTCACGATTATAATACTTCCTCTTACTAGGGGAAGTAAAAATAAAAACACTATAGATATACATTACAATTATTTGTAAGAAAAGGAAAATGTACGTACATATAAGAAAAATAAATATTAGATTGTCGTCGGTAAGCAAACTGACGTTTGTTTCAACTGCTAAGCAAAATGAAATACTTAAATTAAAAATTATTGACATTAAGCGTTATGAAAAAGTGTTGTTTTTTTTTGTGGTTTCTCCCATCGACAAAATATTCATAATTCATCTACATTACTTTTAAATTATATAGTTGATAGTGCAGAAAAGCTACCCCCTCACTAGAAATGTTAACTAAACATTTTATAAAACTAAACTGAAGCATCATTCTTATTGTAAGTGTACTTCTGTTCCTGTATTTTTTTTATATAGTTCTTTTCGTTCCTTAACCTAACATGCAAATTCATCGAATCATATTAAATTCAGATAGTGAAGATTAAGAATCAACAGTCCAGTGATAATGAAATAATATTCTCGGGAATACCGCTAGGTTCGGTATTAGGAACCTTACTATTTTTTTTTATACAACTGGTTTATACACTAAAACTTAACAGTTTTCGCAGATGATACTCAGATATATCACGATTTAAATTCTGACTTTCAGATCGCAACTACTCAAATGAAGGAAAGGTTTAACGTCAATTTCCAAATAATGTGACAAACAATTTGCGATCCATCAAAATCTCAAATCTAGTTCTTGGCAACAAACTCAAAAGAATTAATCTTAAATTTAACGTTTCTATAAAAATTAAAAATGACTTAATACCTTTTGTAAAATCAGCCAAAAAATATAGGCGTCTACTTTTATGAAGACTTCAGATTTCAATATGTATTGAAATAATGCTATTTAAGACTGTGCTTAGTTTTTGCTAGTAAATATATTCGCTCAGTGCGAAGTCATGGTAGTGGAAGCACTTTAGGGCGATCTTTTGTAATTTTAACGTATCAAATACACGCATACATTTTAATGTTTTTTTCAAAAAATAGGTAGAAACAATACAATGTAATTGTAAAAATACTAGCAAAACAAACTGTAAATTATATAAATTTTCAGTAACAAAATAGAAATTAAATCAAAGACATAAATGGATAGATGTATCTACAATAAAGAGAAAAAGTACCTTTAATTTTGTAATAATACCAGTATTGCTGGAAATAGTAGATATCAGAAAGTAGAAAGGTTTGAAATAAACAATTTAACGATGTTCTTCAACATCCCTTAAATCTTAAATGTTCAGCAAGCACTAGATTCCTGCCTTTGATTATTGTGTATGGCTGGAATGCAATTTTGTGACTTACTAATAGGAAACCAGTTTTTAATCATTAATTCTAAGTTTTCTTTCGAACTAAAAATGAAGAAAATAAAAATAACAATCCCAAATAAACCAATTATTTTTCTTTTGGTAATACATTTTGATTCCACGTTATTTTTTAATGGTATTTTTTTATTTTTATTTTTACATTATTCAACCTATTCTTCAATTACGACTTATTGGGCTTAGGCAACTTCTTATACATTTTCTCGCAACACACTGTTGCCGACCTGTTTTATTATTGATAATTAAATATTTTTTTCAGTTGTTTCATGAATCTATTTACTTTTATTAAAAGCAACATATATATTTTTTAATTATGAATTCTATTAAAAATTGTATTGTCAGTATACGAAAAAATCGTCCGTTCGTTCATACGTTAGTTGGTGCTGCTGTCACGAAAGGTGCCAATACTGACAAAAAACAGAAGTATTATTACTGACATTTTCGTTTTTTTTTTTCCTAAAATACTGTATGGTCTGATTAATTATTACCCGTAAAAACAAACGCAGTTTACAATTTGAGAAAAGATGACTATAATACGCCACTTAAAAACCTAAATTGGCTTAATACTCAACAATTGTGTGAATACAGCACTTAACATAAATACAAAAAATTATGATAACCTTTACCAACCTATTTAAAATACAAATTAATTCCACGAATTTTCCTGAATAATCGTTTTATTAGAGACAGGTATTTGCTTAATATGTCGCAATTGCACTTTATCTACATACACCGGATTTTTTATATTATAGCATAAAACTATACAATAATATAAAATGTATTAAATCAATAAGTTCCTTCAAGAAAAATTTAAAACAATAACTCTTAGCATTATAATTATTATTCTAAACATATCTTTTAATGTGTAACGACCTGTTTTATGACTAATTGTAAATTATATTCAACATGATTTCAATATTTTATCTATATTTTTTAATCTTAAACAAAAACTGTCCATATAATAGAGCGGCTTTTAGAGTTAGGTGTAAGCAGGGGCGGTTTCTCCATTGGTTCATTTGTGCAGTGAACACCTAGTTAAATTTCATAAAAATATTATTTCAAAATTGCATAAATAACAAAAATATAAATTAAATTTTAATATTTTCATTATTTTCATACATATTAATCTCTAAACAATGTGACTGCTTAAAATCGCGCCACAAGGCGTGATGTCACAAAGCGGGGCGTGGCATACGAACCTTTCCAATCATTGAGATAGAATTCACAGGATATTAAAAGTCCGCATTTTTGCATAACACTTTTACGTCATAAATATGTCAACATTTTCATTCCGTCAATCTTCAAATATAAAATTATTAACTTCAAATTAATTAAAATACAACTCAAACTGCGTCCACTTGTCGTGTGGCAAAATAGTGTTTATGTCGTCTCTACTTCATTCTATCTCGATGTTTCCAATCAAGGTGTCAAACTCTAAAAATCCCCATAAGACAATTTTAATTGCGTTTATTTAAAAATTGTGTTTAAATAAAACTGTGACTTTAATAAATCGGAAGTATGTGTGTCAATTCAACGATTGTTACCGAAAAACGTCTCTAAGGTAAACATTTACTATTATTTTTGAGGTTATGTTGTTTGTTTGTTTATTTGCAAATTACGACTGTATTTTATATTTTGTTTTTGTCCATCTACAGAATAGTCATGTGTTTTATACCCAACTCTTATGCATTGAGCAAAAATTTTGTTATTTTTTTATTTCCTACAAGAGACACAATCGAAGTTTCAAAAACAGAAAACTGCGTAAATGGATATAATCAGAAGAGATTTGACAGAGATTATATCCAAGTTTGTCGGGTATACTATAGCAACTTTATTATGTTGACTTTTATTTAAAAAGCTGCTCTTTTATAGGAAAACCATCCAAATTAAACGATGACTGGGTTCCATCAAGAAATGGGCTCTTAGGACAATTATATAAAGTACCTAACTTTAAACAGATCTTATATTGCAGTTGCCGGCCAAGAAAAATCATTGTACACCAGAAGATATTTCAAAAATATTACAATTTTATTTAACGTTTTATTAGAACAAGGATACTTTCTTGACCGTAGTTTAAATTTATATGAGTTATTGTTTTATTTTGTAGGTGGTCCCTTATGAATTTTAAGTTATATAAATATGCTTTATCCATAATTACTAGAGGTACTGATAAACAGTGTCAGACTGATGTAGAGGTGTGGATTTTACTCAAATGATGGTATCTACAAAAAAATGGAAGCTAAACTTACATTAGTTTATTTTTTTTAAATACGATATAAAAAATAAATATTGGACTGGCCTAAATTAATTCAAGAAACTAAATAGTTGTGTCTATGTTAGGTATGTACTTATATTATAAAGGTTAAATTAAATATTTACCGATATCAGTACCTGGGAGGTAAACTGAACAATGTCGACATAATGCATTTTTATAAAGGGTATATTTTTAAAATAAGCTTATCGATACCTTTCCAGGGGTATACTATACCATGTATTAGTGATGTCAAAATAAAAGTATATAAAGTATAAAAAATAAAAGTATATCACTATGTTCAATAAACATACGAGTTTAACAACTCCATGTGCACATAATGTTTTTAACTCTCACTTTATTCGTATTATTATTTATAGAGGCATGTTGTGGGTACATGACACTATGTCATAGAAAATTTGTTATTAGAACATAGAAATATGTTGCGAAACCCAACAATTCATGTATATTAAAAAAGTTTTATTAGTTAGATTATTAGTAAACAATACATAGCGTAACAATAATTGGGGCTAACTGCGTTTCTTGTCAAAATATAATTAATTAGCTGTTGCCCGCGGCTTTGCTCGCGACTTTGCTCACATGTAGTCGTGTTATTAATTTTATTGATTTTCATTCATTTTTTATATTTATTCATTTTTATTTATTTTTATAAATTTTTATAATTTTTTATAATTTTTTATAATTTTTTATAATTTTTTATAAATTTTTATAAATTTTTATAAATTTTTATAAATTTTTATAAATTTTTATAAATTTTTATAATTTTTTATAAATTTTTATAAATTTTTATAAATTGTTATAAATTTTTATAAATTTTTATAATTTTTTATAAATTTTTATAAATTTTTATAAATTTTTATAAATTTTTATAAATTTTTATAAATTTTTATAAATTTTTATAAATTTTTATAATTTGTTATAAATTTTTATAAATTTTTATAAATTTTTATAAATTTTTATAAATTTTTATTAGTTTTTATTAATTTTTAATAATTTTATTTTATTAATTTTTAATAATTTTTAATAATTTTTGATAATTTTTAATAATTTTTAATAATTTTTAATAATTTTTAATAATTTTTAATAATTTTTAATAATTTTTAATAATTTTTAATAATTTTTAATAATTTTTAATAATTTTTAATAATTTTTAATAATTTTTAATAATTTTTAATAATTTTTAATAATTTTTAATAATTTTTAATAATTTTTAATAATTTTTAATAATTTTTAATAATTTTTAATAATTTTTAATAATTTTTAATAATTCTTAATAATTTTTAATAATTTTTAATAAATTTTTATTAATTTTTAATTATTATTTTTATTAATTTTTAATATTTTTTTTTAATTTTAGTTTATTTTTACGATACTGCCTTACAAAAATCTAAAAACTACTGAGCACGTCATTATTTATTTCAATTGTAATTTTTCAAGTTCCAACGTTCAAAAAATTTAGGCTTCTATACAAATTTTCACCCCCGTTTTCCCCCCTTAAAATGTGAAGATCCAAAAACCATGAAACACAACATTTTTGATTTTTAATCAGTAGCTGTAATTCAAATTTTTATATTTCAAACTTTAAATAAAAAAAAAATATATACATACTATTAAACAAATTTTCACCTCCTATTTCCCCCCTTAAAATGTTAAAATGCAAAAACCCTGAAACACTTCATTATTTATTTATGATGAGAACGTACAATTCCAATTTTCAAGTTCCTACCTTAAATAAAAATCGATATATCCAAATAAACTTTCACCCCCCCGTTCCCTCCCTCCCTTAAAATGTGAAAATCCAAAAACCCTAAAACACGTCATTATTAATTATTTGTACTCATTAGCTGCAATTCCAATTTTCATGTCTCTAACTTCAAAGAGAACAAAAAAATATATACTCCCATACAAACTTTCACCCCAGTTTTCCCCCCTTAAGATTAAAAAATATAAAAACCCTAAAACACATTATTATTAATTTGTACTCAGTAGCTGCAATTCCAATTTTCCTGTTTCTAACTTCAAAGAGAACAAAAAATCGATCTCTCATACAAACTTTCACCCCCCACCCCCCCCGTTTGCCCCCCTTAAAATGTAAAAATCCAAAAACCCTAAAACACGTCATTATTTATTTATGCTCAGTAACTGTAATTCAAAAAGTTCCCTCCTCCCATTTACCCCCCCCCCTTAAAGTTGAAATTTTCAAAAATCCTTTCTTAGCGAATGCTTACGTTATAAAATAAACCTATGTTCCAAAAATTTCAGCTTTCTAGACTCTCAGTAGTTTTGGCTGTACGTTGATAGGTCAGTTAGTCAGTCAGTCAGTCAGTCAGTCAGTCAGTCAGTCAGTCAGTCAGTCAGTCAGTCAGTCAGTCAGTCAGTCAGTCAGGACAAACAATTTTATATACAGGGTGTCCCGAAATTAGACGGTCATATTTTAACAGCGTAATCTACATCCTAAAATAGGAATAAAAGTTCATATAAACATAGGTCCGAAACAGTTTCTTTTCCGAGATACAGGGTGTTAAAAGTGAAGTCCTGATGACACACTTTTGTAAATATTTTCTAAACGGTTAAAGATAACTAAGGGAAATTTGGTACAAATGCTTACCTTTTTACGCTCTATTTAATGAACTAAACCCCAGTTATCGATCATCTTCATAGGTGGGTAAATTAAGGGGGGCTTAGGGTAAAATTACCCCAAGTTTTTTTTGTTGACAGTTTTTAACATTTTTGACTATAAATTTTGGAAAACCAATATTTTCTTTATAATAAAGCTACATTTGTTGCATCTCGCTAGGACGCACAATTTTCAAGAGAAAAGCGTTTGAAAATTTCATGATCAGTTATTCGAAAGTGCGAACAATAATTAGTAGGCCTGTGGAATCAAAAAAAAATTTTTTTTTAACTTTGGAAAACCGGTGACTAAAGAAATTTTAGAAAATATTTACAAAAATGTGCCATCAGGACTTCATTTGTAACACCCTGTATCTCGAAAACGAAGCGTTTTCGGACCTATTTACTCCTATTTTAGGATGTTGATTACGCTGTTAAAATATGACCGTCTAATTTCGGGACACCCTGTATATAGAAGATAGATAGAAGATAAAAAATATAATGTAAATATGGAACATAAAAAGTGTCCAAACAATATTCAGTCTGCTCTGCTGAAAAGTTGACTAGAATCACATACCTCCGAGGTACTGATATACCTATTTAATAATTTAATCATTCTTTTATTGTAGGTACCTATTTTTTTAGTCTATTATGTGGGACAGATCTTATAAAATAAACATTTTAGTTCACTTGTTTTATTTACCAATAAAAGGTATTTAAAAAAATATATTTTGACATGTGTGACAAATTGTGAAAATGATTAAATTTACAATAAAAACTGAAAAATGGTAGGTAAAATTTTATATAATAATATTGTTACACAAAAATCAATGAAGCTTTCTGCATAATCTAATAAATATTCTCAAAGTATGAAGAAAAGTCAGCTGACCATAACTAATAATGTTCATAGATGGTTTGCAACGTATTAAAAAAATATATTTTGACATGTGTGACAAATTGTGAAAATGATTAAATTTACAATAAAAACTGAAAAATGGTAGGTAAAATTTTATATAATAATATTATGACACAAAAATCAATGAAGCTTTCTGCATAATCTAATAAATATTCTCAAAGTGTGAAGAAAAGTCAGCTGACCATAACTAATAATGTTTATAGATAGTTTTCAACGTACCCTGCACGTCAGAAAAAACGAGCCACCTACAAAATTTACGAAATAATTAATCTTTTTAAATATATCTTATTTTTATAACATTGAATCTATTGTGTATTAAGTCAGTAATTGTTTTACCTTGTTATCCGATGTTACCATAAGTCACAAACGAAAAGAAAGCAAAATAGTTTAAAAAAACTAAAAAAACACGCTTTTAGAGCATATCAAACTAAAAAGTTAAAAATAATTTTTCAAATAAACTTAAAATAATAATAAATGGAAAATACTATTATTGTGAAAAAAGCGTCGGGCGCTCGATGTACGAGAAATATGAACAAAGAGCCCCACGCCTTGAGATAGTGGGATATACTAACAGTAATAAGTCACTTGCTTTTAGTCCAAAGGAGAGTTACAAACATACATACATACATACATACATCAGGTGAAGCTAATAAAAGCGTGTTAAAAATTGAGAAATCATTAATTTATTGAAAAATTACAGTTACAGTTTACCTACTTTGCAATAATTAAATTAAAGAGGCAATAAATGGGAGGATCACTTTTCAATACGGCGTATTGCCAACCCAATTCTGGATGACACTCCTCATTCGATTTGGCATAGAAATCAGCAAGGTCTGAATATTTGCTTGAGGAAAAGTGGTCCATTATTCAATAAGGTCTAACCGAAGCTCTTCGCGTGTTGTTGGAACAGGTATGCGACGTCTTACACGCCTTTTGAGCTGGCCTCAAACATGCTCAATAGTATTAAGATCCGGGCTTAGAAGAGGCCAATCAATTTTGAAAATACCAACTTCTTCAAGTTATTGCGTTACCATATTTGCCGTGTGTGGTCGTGCGTTATCCTGCATTAACAGCAAATCATTACCAACAAACCCAGCATATGGCATTACATGCTCTTCTAGGATCTCAGGTATGTATAGTCGTGATGTTAATGCGCCTCTAGCAATAATAACGAGATCCGTGTGTGCCTCAAAAGAAATTCCTGCCCAAAACATTACTGAGCCACCCCCAAAAGAAACTCGTTCTCCAGCTCTTCTGTAAATCTTATTTCGGCCATCTTTTCCATATATGCACATTCTACACTCATCCGTGAACAGTACATTTTTCCAATCGTCCACTGTCCAATTTTGTGTGCTGCAGTAAGCAAGGGTCCTGTAGCTAGACTGCAAGCTATCAAACCACTTTCTCTTAACCTTTGCCGAACAGTAGTAGAAGTGCTGACTGCCGTTCCATGAGCTTGCTGAAGACTGCTTTGGAGCATTCTAGCAGTTTGTGTTCGGTCTCATAAAGCAGCAATGGTGAGTAAAGCGATCTTCCCTGGCTATTATTTTTTTACCAGCTGTACCGGATCGCCAGTCGCAAGAAACCGTTGATGTGTACTTTGCACAGTCGGACGACTGACATTTAATTGTGTCGCCACATCCCGTTGACTTGCTCCATTTTTCAATAATGTTACAATCTGAATAGCTCTTCGATATTTGTCATCCATTATTAATGATTACACTTTACTCTACGAAGACGGGTAGTACAAAAATACCTTTAATACTTTTTAGAACACAATACAAGTTCATGAAGTTCTCAAAACAGTCACTTTCATGAAACTTAATTGACTGGTAAAAAAGTATTCTGATAAATTTTTTGGTTTACTCGTTTCCGAAAATTTGTTTATGATCTTTACAGTTGCGCAAACTAACCCGTTTTACGAAATTCAAAAATAAGAAACTTAACAAGAAAGATAACTTCGTAAATTTTTTGGGTGGCCCGTTTTCTCTGACGCGCAGTGTATTAAAAACAAAACAGATATTACAATAACTAAAATATTCACTTTTTAACATAAAACACCACACCAATGATCCTATCTTCTTCAATGTACATCTTATGTTTGTGTTTACACTCCCCTTTTTATTAATAGATTATTTATCGATTATATATCACTACAGTACAAGTTAGTTAATAGTTGTAGTTGTAACCTACCGCACCCAGTTACCTTAATTATTAATTCCAGTTATTAAATATAATATTGCATTCTTATTAAATTCAAAATCCTTCATTTAACGAAAAATCTCCCAAATAATTAAATCTTATTTACGACACCTAATAAATAATATCTATAACCACGTCCGTAAGAGATCCCATTTTCGTGCACGTGTGTGGGAACCCAGCCCAAGAAACACTTAACGCACTTATCTTAAGTGCGTTCGAATAGTAACGTTGTTTCGATACACAAATTTTTCAAGGCAAGTAATAAATCGACCACCCCTTTTCTATCCACCCCGTTCACAAGGAACTAAGAAACTGACGTCTTAAAAAGCCATTAAAACTGGTATAAGAACCCAAAACCAAATGGGCTCGGATTCATTCATTTTTATTATTTGATGTACAAGCATTCATTTTATTTTTAGTATTCAGTTATATATCAAGTTCAGTAGTCAGTACCTTTTCTAAAACGCTCTTCCGTAGGATAGACGTAAATATTTCCTTCATAGTATTCTTGTCGACACCCTTCGTCACGTCCCTAAATATTTCTACCGTATATCTGCCCCAATGCAGTACCGTTTTAAATACCTGCCTCACGACGCTAGATGAAATTAGTACATATTCTAATGGCTGTATTTTCAATGGTGAAATAAAAGATTTATGTAACTTTCTTTGAGATGCCACCGGGGTCGTTTTGGACGAGGGCCTGACATTTTCTTCAAAATATTATCAATGTTCAAAAAGGAAAAACTTGTATTTCGTGCAAAACTTTTTTATTAATCAATGCAAATCGCTTTCGGCTTATTTGCCATCATCAGTGCTCATTGTCCACAACGTATCCAACAAGTTCCTGGTCATCCTCACTCCCAAAATTATATATTTCGGGATGTTTACAACTTGCTAAATCATAATTTTATTAATATTAGTATTTTCAAATTTAAATTTATCTCTTCATTTTGGTTCAAGTTGTTTAACCGTTTCCACAACAACTTGAACCAAAATGAAGAGATAAATTTAAATTTGAAAATACTAATATTAATAAAATTATGATTTAGCAAGTTGTAAACATCCCGAAATATATAATTTTGGGAGTGAGGATGACCAGGAACTTGTTGGATACGTTG
The DNA here is from genome assembly GCA_927349885.1 of Psylliodes chrysocephalus. Classification (NCBI taxonomy): domain Eukaryota; kingdom Metazoa; phylum Arthropoda; class Insecta; order Coleoptera; family Chrysomelidae; genus Psylliodes; species Psylliodes chrysocephalus. Next base: position 11,690,461 of record OV651824.1, read on the forward strand.
TGGACAATGAGCACTGATGATGGCAAATAAGCCGAAAGCGCTTTGCATTGATTAATAAAAAAGTTTTGCACGAAATACAAGTTTTTCCTTTTTGAATCTAAACTACGTGCACACAGCTGTCAACCTTTTTTGGTTTTTTTATTATCAATGTAACCAATAAACCATATGGTCTTCACCCCGAAAGACAGTTAGGTTAGTCATCTGTTTTCGACAGATAAATTTGAGCATTTCAAGAGAAATTATAAAAATCGAAATATACTGGGTTATATTAAGTTATTTTAATAGAAATTATAAAAATCAATATTAAGAAATATACAGGGTTGTATTAAGTCATTTCAATAGAAATTATAAAAATCAATATTTAAGAAATATACAGGGATGTGCTATCTTGGATAAATTGTACAAACCGAGATGGTAAAATTTAACAGTAAGTTAACCAACTGGTGAATACACTGTTCGTTAGCTCAAGGAGGGACACCTATATGCTAATCCACCTATTCTACTAGGTTTGAAACAAAGTATATGTGAAATCAACATAGTATGGTAACCAATTGGCGAATTGACGCTGTTCGTTACTTCCGTTGGTCATCACCTCTATACTCGTCGAAATATTTACCTAAGAGGGTACACTGTGTTTATCTAGAATAGAATTAAATCAACATCAACACAGTAGTTAACCAACTGGCGAATCGATGCTATTCGTTAACTCCGTTGGTCATCAAGCTAAATAAAATATATCAAATAGCCTTTTTGGGGCTCCGCGAAGAAAATTCTAGTCATAAAAAAAAGTGAAGCAGTTCTATGAGGAAGTTCGCCACAAAAGGGAGGACCTGTTTTTTTTTTTTTTTTTTTTTTTTAGAATTCACCAAGAAAGGATATGATTTTGCTTGGGGGCGTTTTTTTTTATAAAAAAAATGTGTTTAGGGCTCCGTCAAATATTTCGTCATTCAAAAATAATAACATTTCAGAGAGAAAACCCACTACAAACCCAATTAAAAAAAAGCGATATTGGCGTTTGTACAAAGTTTTGAACCGAACTTACAAATAATGATAAAATTATTGTAAAACATTGAACACCCATTTTAAATTAGCACAAGCCGCCATACTTTCGTAAATCAGCCAGACTTAGTTTTAATTACAGTTTATAATTGTATCAATTCATAATATGCTAAATTTCAAGCCTGGAAAAAAAGGGTTACGGATCCGCAAAATTAGTCAAATTTTTTAATCCGAAAATTTTCAGTCAGGCTCACTTTTCGCTATTTAAGATAGCCCAGACTGCTATTTCGATAAACTTTATGTTCTACTTTAGTATATGTAAAATATTTATGACTGAGAAAATAAGTGGACATGTATTGTTTTTTTTTTATTTTTTGATTCAATTCAAAATTTTTGTTTTTGTCAGATAATAGATTATTTTCATATACACTGACTGGGAAAAAAATTAACTGCCTCTTGGACTATTAAGTTTTGTAAGTCAGGATGGTATTATGAAGTAGGTTATAATGAAATTTTATGTAATATGTTATAATGTATAAATGCCATTTAAAATATATACAGGGTGGTCCACCGGTAACGCCTCGGTCTGTATATCCAATACTAAACTTTTTTTAAAAAATCGGTTTTTACGGTGAGATATATATTAGAAAAGGCAACAATTTAAAAATAATTTCAATAATACAGGGTGCTCCATGAAATTGGAATATATCAAAGTTAGGTTTTTTTAATCGGGACACCCTATATTTTATTGAATTTTTGAAATCTATAAAGAAAATTAGTGTAACTTTGTTAAGGGGTTGTTATACCTAGAGTCTATCATTTTTGATAATATTCGAGGATTTTCAAAATTTTGGGGTGTTTAAAAACTGCAAATAAATCCTACATTTCTTAATATTTCAAAGTGATTTTTTTAAGGTACATTAAGCGTCTTCTGGGCTGTAACCTCAAATACTTACTGATCAAAAATATCGTATAGGGTGTTTACGAAATACTATTTATTATACGTAGATTTAAACACTGAAAACTTCGTTATTTTAAATAGAACACCAAATATATTTTAATGTTATTTGAAGTATCTTTCGAAACCCTTTCAAACGATGTAGGTATTCCCTATACCTATCTGTGATAGTTTTACTAACATTGTTACATTTTTTTTTTGAAACACGAATTATAAAATAATACAAGATAATAAATTAATTTAATAGATGTTCAAAATGATGACCGTCTTCTTGAATACACATTTCTTACTCTTTTTAGCATATCCGGCGTAATAGTTGCAAATGCATTCTTAATTCGTTCCTTCATATCTTCTGGCGTGGTTGCTGGGGTATTGTATACAAGACTTTTTATGTAACCCCACAAAAGAAGTCTGGGGGTGTTAAACAGGGTGATCTAGGTGGCCAATGGCATAGGCCTCCTCTTCCTATCCATTTATTAGGAAATTTACGGTCTAAGTAATTTCTCACGTCCCGCGCAAAATGAGAAGGAGCACCATCTAATTGTAGCCACATTTGTTGCCGTACGTTCAATGGTATATCTTCGAGAAGCAGCCAAAAATCTGAACGAAGGAACCTCAAAAAATTATTTCCATTTAGATGACTATTAAAAAAATATGGGCCTATAACTTTCTCTCCAATAATCCCCCATAAACATTTATGCTCCATCTGTTTTGTCGGCCAATAGTTCTAAATAGGTGCCGATTTTCTGTATCATAGTAATGGAAATTATTGCGATTTACTAAGCCATTGTTATGGAAAGTGGATTCGTCTGTAAATAAGACAAAATTGAAAAGTCTCTATTTTCTCCTACCTGTTCTAGCGCCCATAAACTAAAATCTATGCGTCGTTGAAAATCAGTACCATATAAATGTTGATGAAATTGGATATGGTAAGGGTGGAATCGGTGTTTCTTGAGAATTCTCATTACACTGGTTCTAGGTATATCCATTTGCCTCGAAATTTCCCTGGTGCTAATGTGAGGATTCTCCGTTACTGAACCTAATACTAGAAATTCGTTGTCTTCATTATCAACTACGGGTTTACTCACAGTTTGTTTTGAATATGCAACACTGCCTGATGTACGAAAACGTTCTAAAACTCTTTCAAAAGTTCTCTTATCCGGTTGATTTCTGTCTGGATACTTTTGGGCATAAACCCGTGTTGCTAAAAAACAGTTTTCATAACACTCACCTATGGTGAGAATCATATCCACCATTTCTTGCATAGAATATTGCTTCATTTTAATAATAACATTACACAAAACACAAAATAATACCTATTGGAAACAGTTTAAATTAAAATGACATAAATTGACAATCAATGCCCAGACACCTTGATTAACTAAATTTAATGAATTATTTACATAAATTATAAGAACTAGACTATTCTCTAAAACAACAACATACATATAGGTATAGGGAATATACCTATGTATATTGTTTAAAAGGGATTCGAAAGATATTTCTAATAATGTTAAAATATACTGGGTGTTCTATTTAAAATAACGAAGTTTTTGGCGTTTAAATCTACGTAAAATAAATATCTATTTCGTAAACACCCTATACGATATTTTTGATCAGTAAGTATTTGAGGTTACAGCCCAGAAGACGCTTAATGTACCTTAAAAAAATCACTTTGAAATATTAAGAAATGTAGGATATATTTGCAGTTTTTAAACACCCCAAAATTTTGAAAATCCTCGAATATATCAAAAATGATAGACTCTAGGTATAACAACTCCTTAACAAAGTTGCACTAATTTTCTTTGTAGATTTCAAAAATGCAATAAAATATAGGGTGTCCCGATTAAAAAACCTAACTTTGATATATTCCAATTTTCTGGAGCACCCTGTATTATTGAAATTATTTTTAAATAGTTGCCTTTTCTGATATACATCTCACCGTAAAAACCGATTTTTTTTAAAAAAGTTTAGTTTTGGATATCCAGACCGAGGCGTTACCGGTGGACCACCCTGTATATATAGGAAAATATAAATTAAAAACTACTTACACTTCAGAAGTGTCGATAAAATCAGGTTTTTTCTTAGAGAGCGGAGCCTCGCGCAACTTCAGAAGTTCATCCTTGGAATAAGAAATTTTAACGTTTTCTCGTATAACCAATATGGCGGGGTCGGTAAATTCTTCAGTCGGCACGTCAGAAAGACTCATTCCTTCCACTTGTTCATCTCCTGTAATCGAAAAAACAACGATAAGACACTCTATATTTATTTTTTATACTGATTTTTTCATTATGAGAAATGTGTACGTTTACCGAAGATGTGCGATACTTAGATGATTCGCTCACCCATTAGTTTTATGAATCTTGCCTAAATTTGTATTTTATCAAAAACCCAACGACCACTCTGTATAAAAATTTCAAATTCGGCATGGATATTTTCTTCGATATATCAAAAGTAATACCATAGAAACCATAATTAAAATCCAGGTATAACAAAATGTATTTCCGCCTCAAAAACGACACCAGTATATAACAAAATATACATATTGATAAGATATTTCAAAAGAGCGGCAAAACATTGGCTTGTATCTTTTGAAATTCGCGTATTTCGTTTCAGATACCCCAATTTTTTATTTGTCAACTGCAGAAGGCCCAATAAGATTATTGCGAATCACCAAAAGTAATTCAAGAGGTAAATTTAAATCATAATATTTAAACTTTAGAAACTTATAATGGGTAATTTCAATTTCGAATCATCTAAGTTTACCATACCTACAGTAGTTAACATCAGGATTGGAATAAGTCACGTCTTTTATAAAAAAAGTCAAAAATCAATTCCGACTTTGTGAATCAATTCTGATTTTTTTGAAATAATTCAGACTTTTCTTCCAAAAATCTTAAAGCATAGCATGTAAATTTAGCAAAATAAACTGAAACATTAAAACGATTACATATTAGGCAACTTTTTACTTATAGTCCAATTAAATAACGATAAAAAGCCCCTTCGAGCTTACATTAATTTGTAATTGGATGAAACAAAGTGGAACTTGTGTATTTTGATGTGGTCTTTCCGAAAAAAAGAAAAAAAATGATGTAGCTGTTTTTCAATTTTTTTTAAATTAGGAAAAACCGGGTTTTCCGGAATTGTCCATGGTAAAAATGCTAATTATCTGGGCAAGTATCATTCTGATAGTAAAAATAAATGCACCAATCGAAAGAGGAGGCAAAAATAGTTCGGAATTTCATTGCACAGGTAGTTTTAATGGCGAATTTCTCGCCGCCAGAAGTGCTTTTACCAAAAAGTTGTTTTTTCGTTTGTTTGATCAGAATCATGAACATGAAATTTGCGATGAATTTGTGGCGAAATTATAAATGTTCGACATATGTGCCCATGAGAGAAGTTGCGTATTTTTTGTGGGCTCTCAAATAAAATAAGTCCCGCGGCGAAATCTGCCATAATTTTTCGGGAATTCGCATGAAACCGGAAGGCGTACATTTTTTAAATTTTTTCCCATATGATTTTCTCCGGGTTTTTCGAAAACATCTAACAAAAAATATATTTGAAGAAACTAACTGCGCCATCGGAAAGAGCACAAAAAAATATACAAAATGTTAGGAACTTAATCCTAAGATTGAGTGTAAGTTCCAACTTGGTGATAAGCTTGTTTTTTGTTCTCTAACATCTGATTTTCTTCTCGGTTGATGCTCCATCCTCCTTTTTTTGGCATTGTCAATCGCGGCCCTTTTATGCCTATCCCAGGTTTTATAAATAAACTCTTTTCCGTAACGTCGAGCTACGTAATGTTTGCGACACCTCTCATGCAATATAAAACCTGGTTCTAAAGAACTGAAAAAATCATCCCCTCTCTCTTTGCTGACCATCTGCAGACCTTTCAATCCTGTCGGTCTAATTGGGGTAAGTTCACCCTCTGCAAGTTTCTGATGACATAATAAACACAGGCCAGCCATTGCAACCTGGAAACAAAAAAAATTATAGCACTGTGATAGAATTTTCTTAATTTAAGAAAGTACTTACGCTAAAGAAGTACGAAAAACCACGTGTACACAGAGCTTGCTGAACACGGTTATTAAAAATCTATGCCGATGAACACTATCAAGCGATTCAATTTGTAATAATATGACAGTTTCAAGTTTAAACTTGTCGGATAGCGAACGCCGAGACCATGGCTATCCTTGATACGACGTCCGGCGAATTTTGCGGTAATTCTATTTCTTGCACAAAACTCAAGAAACGTCTTATAACAAGTCAGTAAAATACAATTTAATAAATTTTAGGCCTAATAAATTTAGGTATGTAAGAAATTTTAAACTTTAAATCACAAAAAAATCAAATTACAGAAATGCACGAGTTTTGGATCCCGCGGAGCGCGTGTAATGGGACTTTGTCGGGAAAATTCTACAACTTAGAAGAAACATACACACTTTAAACTTTGTATACACATTCAGAAGATATGAGATTTGGGATTGCTCAATTTTCAGACCAAAAAACTGAAAATCGTCAATTTTAGGCAACTTTTCTCAAAAACCGTGTTTTTTGGTCGTCACTCAATGAACAGTGGTCAAAAAAATAGATAAAATATTTTTACAGAATTTTCCGTAATGTAATCGTATTCTAGACATAACAGAGTATTCAAAAAAAAAAGTTTTGAGTCATTGGGTGCATTTTTGGCATTTTTGTGCCACTTCAAACTTTCGAAAAAAAATTTAGTTTTTTTTAGGGAAAAAATTTGTTAAATTGTTTGATATCTTGGCCAATTATAATCCGATTTGGGTAAAATTCACACACGTATAAGATTTCATATTTAAGAGTAAGCTCTGTAAGTGGCATTAAAAAAATTTAAATAGTTTGGCTGTTATAGGCAAACAATGAAATTAGGCTTGCGGTACACTTTGCCCTTCCGCCATATGCCCAATTTTGGGATTTCTCTTGCCCCCTTCTGGGAATCAATAGTCACATCCCTTAAGTTCAAAACGAATTTTTGTTTCTTCAAATATCTCAATGTTTACCAAAGTTATGAAGAATTTAGTGTTTGAACATTTAACAAATTCAATTTTTCGACCTTCGCCGCCTCAAAATACTAAACAAATTTCAATCGTCCATACCGCGAGAACGGTGCATCGGATCAAAATTTCTCAAGAGACATAAAAATTAGCATTTTTTCTAAGCTTTCAAATGTCGTAATCTGCGTTTTAAAAATATTGATTTATTTGCGACATGCGCATGCGCAAAATTGAAAAATTGACAAAATCCAAAATTTCGGCACTTTCGAAAAACTGCTACACTTCGTTTTGCCTTTTTTCGAAAAGATCACCTCAAAATACATAGAATCCATTTTGTTTCATCGAATTACAATTTAATGTAAGCTCAAAACCGGTAATTTAATTCGATTATTATCAAGAATATTTATTAGAAGTTAGTTTTCCGGCTTTTTTCACACCTATAGTCTAGAAAAGAAAGGAGTGCAGTAATTTTGTTTGAAGAACGCAGTACAGGTTCAAGAGCATTTTATTTATACCTCATTGTTCAATGCTTATTTATAGTTAAAATAAAAATTTTAATACATCTGATCGGCCTAATAAGTTTTCGTTTAGATTTAATCATGTTTCCGTGGTTTTTACTGTAATAAACATTTTAGTTTGACAGATAAGTCAGACTTTATTTATTCATAGCCGTATCGTATGTATTTTAATTGATTGGGAATTTGAAATTTTGTATTAGTATATATTATAATTTTACAATTATATAAGAATGGCGAATGCATTAGAAAATATTGCAAGCACAAGTAAGCGTAAACGATCTAGTAGACAAAAATAATTATTTATTTATGGATATTTCATTTTACAAAAAAAAAATGAAATATGTATGAGAAAAAGAAAAAAATATTAATATCAAACAGACATTATAAGCATTAAATATATAATAATAATAATAATAATAATAATAATAATAATAATAATAATAAAAAGAAACAATAAAAAAAATATAAAGGTTGAAAGTGAAAAAAAAAAAAAGCTAAAAATGTGTTTCTAATCTGGCGCTTAAAATAGTTTCATTCTGAGGATCTGAGCATAAATCTGTAGAGTGGAATGGAATGCTAAATAATTCGGATACGCGTGTTCTTCTGTTTATGTTGAAATTCACCAGCCTCAATAAATCTGGACAACAAATTTGACCATTTAGTAACTCATGAAGAAAGCATAGAGGTAATTCTGTTCTACGATGCTCAAGAGAATTCAAGTTAAACTTTAGTGTAATATTGTTATAATTACTACTTCCACTAGAAATACCCATCTTATAAGCAGCAAATTTTAACAATTTTGGCGATGGAGATTCCATAAGATGCAATTACACACATCAAAAAATATAGGGAACAAGAATAAAAATTTTTATAACTTTTTGGAGACACCATATATTACCTTAAAAATTTGCGTGGCTATTGATGATACTAACGTTCGTTTAACACTACCAACAAAAAACTAAATTTTACAAGAACAAAAATTATTTCAGCAATTATAGAAAAAAAAAATCTCAATAACTTGATATGCAAGAAATCTCACAAAACAAAATTCTCGATTGTTTGTGCTCTATCAATAAGCAGTGTAACCTCCCCGTCCATTAATTACAGCTCGGCATTTGTTGGGCATCCTGAAAATGAGATTGTTAATTTCCATTTGGTCTGTAGTATTCCATAGGTCAGAAAGACAATTAAAGAGTTGTTCCCTTGTGCCAAACTGCCTTTGTTGACGAAGAAGTCTTCGTCCCATTGAATCCCACAAATGTTCAATGGGATTAAGGTCTGGTGACTGCGCAGGCCATGGCAAAACATTGATATGCTCAGTTTCTAGAAATTCACACACGAGCCGTGCTGTGTGTGGACGGGCATTGTCGTGCATTAGCTGAAAATTCGGACCAAATTCTGCAGCATATGGAAGCACAACAGGTTCCAAAATACTGTCACGATAACTGGTAGCATTCAAAAAGCCGTCTAATAAAACGAGGTCAGTCCTTTCTCCGACACGCATACCCCTCCACATCATTATTGTATCGCCCTGGTAGCTGTAGACTTCCTGGGCTGCGGCAAGACGTTCCAGATTTCCAGGTCGTCTCCGCACACGAAGTCGACGTGAATCCGGATGAAAACCGAATCGGGAATCGTCTGTAAAAAGTACCGTAGACCATTCTTGATGTCCCCAGCGTTGATGTTCTTGTGCCCATCGGAGTCTTTGTGCGCGATTACCTCTTGTTAACGGGAGAACACGGAGCAGTCTGCGAGCATAAAGGTTGAACTGGTGCAACCTGTTTCTCAGTCTGGCTGCTCACAGCAATATGGTGTGTGCGGTATAACTGATTTGCTAACTGACCTGCTGTGACAGTTCGATCTCGTAGTGCCTGTAATCGAATAAAACGATCATGTAGAGGGTCAGTTGATCTCGTACGACCAGTATGTCGTTCTCTAACATCCCCGGTCTCACGGTATCTTGTCATCAATCGACAAATCACACTAGCTAATGTGTTAAGGACCTCCGCTACTGCTCTATAATTTTGGCCCCCTTCAACCATTCCTACTGCTCGCAATTGTTCGTCGCGGTTTAAATGTCGTCTTTCCATCATGAACAACCAAACTAAACACTAATTCGAATACCAAAAATCTCGTTTTGTCCTTCGTAGAAGCAAAAACCAAAAGAAACTTAATACGCTATTTTTATCGATAAAAGACAAATATATGGGGTGGGTTGGCTCAGTGGTTAGAGTCATGACTTTGAGATCGGAAGGTCTCAGGTTCGAATCCCACCGTTGGCCGGGATTTTTTCATTTAATTTAATTATTTAAAATTAATTCTGATGCCTTGGTAGGATTCCCCACTCGACCATTCACTGTTGGGTTCTAATTAACATTTTTGATCCTAATATCAAATTTATACGCAAGTTCTATTCTGGAGTTCGTTAAAGGTTTTGTAAAAATGACCGTTACTTCATCATCAATATGTTATTTGCGTAATATCCACACTTCAATATTTTAAAACTAATATTTTCACTTATCCACCTTGACTTACAATAAATAACTACTCAAAAAAAATCTCTTAAGTAATGTTTTTAAAAATATAGAAAAAAAACATCGTAAAGCGACAGCAGCCGCAGCCTCCTTACCTAAACCCCGTCTAAATCAGTGGCAATTAAAATTTTAAATTAATAGTTTAATATATAAAATTTTATTATGATTATGCATTTATATCTGATGTGTCCCAACACTTGATTTTTCCACTAGAATTAGATCCCGGTCATAAAAAAAATAATTTTGCAATTTTTATCAAATATCCCTAATACAGTCCATTTTAGAGCCACCATGTATATACATTTTTATCGAAAGAAATTTATTCTCCAATTATAAATGACAGAAATATACCAAAAAGTACAAAAACGACCCCCAATAAAGAATTTCCCCAGTTGGTCCGACTATGCCCAAAATGTATTATAGTTTTTTTGCGCTACGAATGCAATACTGAACCACCGTAGGCCTATTTGTGATAGATTATTTTGTTTAAATAGGCACTACTTTAATGCATTCGAAATAAAATCCATACAAATTTTAAAAGAAACATTTCAAACCATTTTGACTTAAGAAATGCACTTAAAATGGCTACCCGCACCTTGTTTAGGATACATTTTTGAAAAGAAATAGTCATATATTACGATGATGCATAGCGCAGGCCCCCTTCCAAAAATTAAAAGACATTAGGTTGCTGACTAAACAATTAAAACCCCTTTAAAATGCGGTGTCACATGTCTCTTTTCATTTAAAAAAAGATGGGTAGTTATCCCTCCGTAAGGGATTACTTGACGGGCAATGTATGTCGTTACAGCAAAAATTTTAATGTATAATTAAGAATCGAGGTGTCTCGATTTTGTCTTAAAATCATTTATTAGGATGAAAATGAAAATATCCGTTACTTTAGGACTTTTCTATGTAAGCCACTGAAAAATTATGTTTGCAAGTCTATGCAGTGTATGACTGGACTATAAACTATGTGTGGTACAAGTATTAGAAATCAAAAATTAAAAAAAACCGACTTCAAAAACGTGCAGATGCCATCACCACATCTTAACCAAATTTATATGGGACCACCCCTGAGGTACCCCCTTACTAACAAAAGAAGAATCGGTTACGTTCGACTTTAGGGACAAACTGACCAGTTTTACTTTATTTTTTTGATTTAAATGATATTAGGTTTGGAAATACGAAAAAAAAGTATAAATCAATTATATAATTTCAATTAAATACTTTTTGAAAATAAGAAAACGAGTCTTTTATTAAATTTAACCTAAAAATTGAAAATTTTAATATTTGACATTTCTTTTCTGGATAATAAGCGGGGTTGCCAAGATTAATTTATTATTTGTTACTATTTCGGCCGTTACCCGTAATATTTAAAAAACTAAGTAGTCTGGGTATTAACAGTATGATCGGGTAGCGAAGAATTTAGAGTGAACTTTTATGTTGAGTGAGTCAAATAAAATTATTTTGTAACATTGTATTTCTAGAAATTACTCAAAAATGTCATGTGAAATGTCAGTAAGTTATAAAAACTTACAAAGGATTGCTGTTTAATTTTATAAACAATTGTATGAGCATATGAACATATATTATTCTTTGATCTGTGTTAGGGGCCGGAGAGCGATGTTTGATACAGATTCTGGTATTTTATCACAAAATTCTATTATTTTTATTTAAATAAACAAATCATGAAAGTATAATAATTTACGAGTTTACAAATTAATTATATCTTCTTACATATTAAAATACTTGGCAACCCTGTACACATAAGACAAAATATTTGATTAAAAATGTGCAATTTTTGAGATTTTAATATTAAATTTCTCGCTTATTCGTGGATAATCTCCAATTTTTTTTTTTAATTGTCTTGATATATAACTTCTTTACTTTCTAATAGTACAAAAAAAATTTTGAAATTCGTGTGTCTTTTAAGTCGAATGTAACCGAAGAATCATATAAATCGGACAAGGTGGTAAAGCATTATCGCTAAACATACATAAAAAATGAAGAGTTTGAGGATTTTCTCATCGACCCAATTATTAGATTTTGACCAAATTTATATGGGACCACCCCTGAAGTACCCCCTTTCTAACAAAAAAAGAATCATTGAAATCGGACACCGTGTTAAAGAATTATCGCTGAACATACATATTATTGGGACGAATTGAGAACCTCCTCCTTTTTTGAAGTCGGTTAAAAAGGACTCTAGTACCAACCCCCTCCCTTTAAAAAATACCTTCAATTGACACATCTTTCCTAGAAAATTTGATTAAATCTATAATATAACCTACATTTTTATTTCTGCCGTTATACCGAGTTCAAATTAATATCCACCCGACCAATTTCCATACTTACTCCATGATACCCTCTTAACTCTGGGTTTTTGCTGCCTCTTTCTTGCTTTCAAACCAAAACCACCCGTCATCGAGCCCTGTGTAGGACTGGTACGTCCCTTTTGAAGTTTCTTAGCTTTGGCCATGTCGACAATTACACCAAAAAAAAATTCTATAACAATCTTATACAACACGTGGCCGAAAGACTAACTTTTAATATAAAAAAGTTAAAATATAAGCAGGTACGTCAAACAAAATTTACAAATATATATTATAAAATCACAACACAGTTAAAATGATAATTTAACGATAAATTTCGAAATAATGGAAAATTTCACGCGAAAAATAATTCTAAAATAACTTTAGCCATAGAATTAACACTGTAAAATGATTAGTCGCCGACTGAGCTGTGTAGAAATCGAAATAATTGAAAAAAGTCCGATAAAAACTGGTCAACTAGATTCCAATTGTAACCGATTTTGTCGAATCGAAACAAGCAGTGTCTACTTAACACACATTAGTGCATTTATGAAAATTTCTATTCATGTTTAAAAACTCATTTATTAATAAATAAAATTTTGTATCAGATTCTGAAACATATCGAGAAAGTATATAATACATAATTAATTAAAGGGTTGCCAAACACTGCGGCGAAGATGATTCGGAGAAAAAATATTTTTTTTCGTGGAATACACAAAAGACCTTTTTTTTTCCTGAACTTGTTTTTTGCTGTTCATTATCTCCAAATCCACCTGCTGATTCTCAAAAATGTTAGAGCTATGTGAAGCGGCAGCACCCTCATGGATGAATTCTAATGTAAACCCCGAGCCTGAAAAATCGTCAAACCCGACGCCTCAGGGCCAAAATGACGGTGTTGACAATCCTATAATGGGTTCATTTGATCGAAAAAAAAAAGATCAGATAGGTATTATAAATATATTTACATAGTGCAAGTGAAATAATGCTTAATTTTAGGAGGCCTGTTCTCTTTCCGTCGAGTTTTTTTAGTAGTAGAAGATGATATTTTTGTAACAACTTTCAATCTATTTGTTTACAAGTTTAGTTAATGACTTTAGTGACAGTTGTCAAATATACCTGATTATAAGTTACATAAGTTTAAAGTAATCCTTTCGCCAATAAGTGGTGGACATGAACAAGGAACATTATTTGTAGGACCGATATTAGAGAGTTATTGCAAGTTCACTTAAGGTCAGTCACTATTAGTGCCGCTCTTATTTTGACATCTGAGCATGCGCAGGTCACTTACATTCTAGAATGTTAAAATTTCAGGTTTGCCATAAATCTTATCTTAGTATGGAACTTATTTTTCTCTAATTACGTTGTCACTATTAGTGGGTAACGTTATAGAAATTTGCAATAACTCTCTATTTAGAGTACGATATCGGCCTAAATCGGTATCGCCTAATCAAAATATCAATTAAAAAAAATTAAATAAAAAACAATTTAATTATATTTTTATTTAGAAATAAAAAACAGGTCGATGTTTATTTCAAGAGGGACACCTTTCTACAGTATCCTCAACTGTCATGTGTCATTCCTCTCCCAACCTAACCAATTATAATTTAAATTCGAGAGACGCTAAAATGGTGGTTCCCACCTTATCGAGACTGAGGCCCACAAGGGTAAACTCGTAGCGTAGCAAAAACGAGAAATGATTTAACTTGGAACGAAAGACCGAAAACTAATAGTAGTATTAGGACGTTGAATTTGTTGTTTTGTGAAGCATTGGCATTACTTAGGTTAAACCATGTGATGATTTTCACAAGCCTTGATTTTTAAAACCATTCTATATCGCCTTTTGATTAGGGTTTAAAAACTTGTTCGAGCAATTTATCCAATAATAATTGGCCCCTTTACCTCTTAGGCCTGCTCATGTAAAATATTTGGGCTCCTTACTTCGCCTATTTATATTCTATTAATAAAGGACAGAAGGATAAGTAGTGCAACTATGTTAAAAGAAATAAATTGGCTTTCACTTCAGAATTATGTTCAGTACATGACTGATATTTATTTATAAAATAAAAATGACATAAATCCATCGCATCAGATCTATTAGAAAAAATTCAATATAATTCACAATATCACAACTATAATACAAGAAGCCAATCTTTCATGTACGGCAACCAATTACTAAAAGTTCCCAAAATACAATTTTTATTAAAGGTTTAAAAAATTTAATAGACTGCCTACAGAAATTAAAAAAAAAAAAAAACAACAATAAAATGTATTCAAAAGTAACCTCAAACAATACTTGATAAATAAACAGAAAGGATATACTTTCTTGTGATAATACTCTTCAAACCTACCCTTTTTAAGTATTTCCCTTAATTTATTGTTATTTTACCCCTCGTTTTACTTACTACTTACTATGTTTAAATTGTTTGCGACGATAGGTTATAGCAACTTATAGCCACAAAACTATTTTTGTGTTAAAGTAGATCCATAGAGAGCAATGTAATTTACAAAGGCCTTCTTTCAACATACAAATAAATGACAACTTTATAATTAAAATGAAAAACACAAAAAAATACCTCGGTATCATAATTGATCAAAATTTTAAATGGATTGATCACATTACGTCATTAAAATCCCTAGGAAAGAAGATTCATTTTTAAATTTTATGAATTGAGGAAATTTATGACTAGGAGTTTGCTAATTATTATTTACAATTCGCTGGTTAAATATGTAATCCAAAACTGTATAATTAAAATTATCTACAAAAAACCAGCATTATATCCTAACTCTCTTTTATATAATAAAAAAGTGCTTTGTATAAGAACATTATATTATTTGTCTTGCTGTACCTTTATTTATGGAAAGCCTGAATTGAGATACACTACAAATTATTTGCAATAAATATCAAAAGAAGCATACATTTTTAAATAATTTGACATTTAAGAGCCATTCACACATCACAGTTGACATCTTGATACTTGACAGGCACAGCCAAGCATTATTCTGCTTTTTGCCAAATAAAATAGCCGGTTAGTTATTCTATGGGGTTCCGACAGAGAGCCAGTAAATTTAATGAAGGTGTTTTTGTGGCTAGGGGCGAAATAGTAGTACGCTTAAGTTAGCACCACCATAAAAGTCATTTTTAAGAAACTGCTTACATATTTTTCATAAATTGGCAGGCTTGGCGACTAATTTCGAATAAAAATAGCCTTCAAAACGGCTATGGTTGCAAAAATGAAGTTCGCAACCCGCCTTAGAAATTTCACCTTTACTATCAGCAGCTGTTGTTTGACAGGTCGTTAGAGAATGTTTGCAATTTATGGAATGTTGAGAATGTTAGGAATGTTGACGTTAGAAATAATTGGAATTACTAAAATTGTCACATAAGAATTGCATAGGCGGATTTTAAGAAAATTGATATTAAAGTAGTTAGGATGAACCGAAAATTCTGAAAATCAATATTTTAAAACTTTATCGATTCGCTATAAACGTCAGAGGCGTGGTAAATTATCCTGTATAATGTGTTATTATTATTGACAAATTATACTGAAACTGAAATAGTAGTTTGTGCAACAAGAGTGGAAATGGAGTTGTACAGTATATTTTTTCTACAACCCACTAACGAAAATCTATAATATTTTAGGTTATTAAGACAAAATAACTAATTTTAAACTAATTCATGTTTTTTACTAATTCATAAAATAAAATAAAATAAACAAAAGAAAAGTAGTCCCTTGTCCAGATTTGAACCCGGGCTATTCGCATGGAAGGCAAATGCTCTGTCCTCAGCTCCACCGCCACCTTTATGATTTTGGTTTTAATACTCGTAATTAAACTAGCTTCATATAGTTTGATTAAAATTTACTTTTTGTTTCAAATTGTGGCCCAAATAAAAATAAAAATGTTATTATTTATCGATTCTAAGTAAAAATAACTCATTTAGTGTATATTTAATCTCAATACTAAAAAATATACTGACAATTAGTTTGAGAGAATAATTGTCAATTATTTAAAATTTTAAAAATAGTAGTTTGGTATCCAAAATATGAACTGTGATTTAATTTTTTTTGCAGTGTTCTCACTACTCAGAAGAGGTATGAAATATATTTGTTCAGTTGAACGCAATAGCTTACTTTTCCTTTTTTAATCTGTGCGTAGATAAGCTAATATCCCTGTAGGTGTAGAAAAATATGTTTTGTCTACGCCCACATTTCAATGTAGAAAACTAGATAATAACTAGAAATACCTACGCAACGTAAATAAGTAGTTTTTAGTATTTACCCCATAAAAACTGCTATTTGCACCACTTCATACTATATTTCCTTAGTTTATAATGTTTATGCAACATAAATTTATGTTTATAATAATATAAATACAAAATACGTCTTAGAAATAAGGATATCTGCATCTACTTGCCCCTTACTGTTATTATTTTGGGTTGAATAATTTCACTGCTTCACGGCACAACGCTTTCCTCAAATGAATTCAAACAAATGATATGGATGCGAGTCTGAGCTCTAGTAACCGATTCGAACAAGAAATTTTTTGTTTTTATATCACATGCATCTCATAAACAAGCATTTAAAATTGTAATTAAAAAATTGAATTGTACCTATAAATGTAATTGTAATTGGAAAAGTAATTGTACTTATGACAAGTAATTGTATTTAGACAATTTAAATAATATAAATTAATATAATTACAAAGTACAATTCCTCCATAGATTTTGCTGCAATTACAATTTCAAATTACTTTGAGAGAGTGAGAGAGAAAAGTACTTAAATGCAATTAAAAATTACATAAAAAGGTAATTGTAATTATTAATTACTTTTTAACTAGGAATTACCCAGCTCTGATATCTACACAGATCGTGGATCGTCTAATTTGGTGTACAACATCATCACAGGTGATGAAACATGGGTATACAGCTATGATCCCGAAAAAAACCGGCCAAGTGCGAGTCAGATTCACGCATCTAGTAGGAGAGTCCCCTTTAATTTTTAATTTATTTTTATTATTTATGTTATAGGTCAACAGACAAACACATTCTATGAAAATTTCAACTGTCTACTTATTACGGAGCCTTTATGTTAATAAACAATTCCTTTCAGAAAGGTGATTTCCCATCAAAACTAAAATCTGCAGTGGTGAGACCTATTCTAATAAAAAGGAGATCCATTCCTTATGGAAAACTATAGACCTATAAGTTTGCTAACCAGCTTCTCAAACATTTTTGAAATTGCAATGAGTAAACGTCTTACTAAGTTTCTTGCTACGAATGGAATTATTACCTGTGCTCAACATGGATTCCAAAGAGGAAAATCTACAACTACAGCAATTTTTTCCTTTGTAGAACGCATTCTACATCAGCTAGATAATGGCTGTATTGTGCATGGTGTATTTCTAGACTTGTCAAAAGCCTTTGATTGTGTAAACCACCAATTACTATTAAAAAAATTATACGTTATCGGCGTACGTGGAATTGCATATGATTGGTTTAAATCATATCTGAATGCAAGGTCTCAAAAAGTCTGTCTGAAAACAAATAGTGGACTCTTTTTCTCAGAACAAGAATCGATACATATGGGTGTATCACAAGAAAGTATCTTAGGTCATTTGCTATTCCTCCTCTACATTAATGACCTATCAAATGTGATAGACTTGTCTTCTGTAACACTAACAAATTATGCAGATGATACTAACATTTTAATAGCCACTACCGATTATGAAAGTCTTAAACAAGATACCATGCAAACAAATTGTATCCTGTTTAAACACAACAGAAATAAGAACGATTATGAAAATGCTATAAATCTAAACAACACAGAAATTAATTATGTGAGCTCTGCAAAATTTCTTGGTGTGATAGTAGATGAGAATTTGGGATGGTCTTGTCATGTGGACAATCTCTGTGGTAGGCTTAGTAAGAGTTGCTTTGCTCTGAAAGAATTAGCTGAAGTTGTAAACCAAAACACTTTGAGATCTGCCTATTTCGGACACTTTTATTCCATTATGTGTAACGGAATCATCTTCTGGGGTGGTTCTCACAATTAAGAGGTCTTTGTGATACAAAAAAGAGTATTGAGAATATTAACTGGGTTGAACTTTAGAGATTCCTGTAGAGGGTTTTTCGACAATCAAATCTGATGACGGTGGTTGGGGCATATGTATATTTTTGTGTAAATTTTGTAATTGAAAATCAGGTTTACTTCAGAGAACATATTTTTGGTCATACACATAGTAGATAGTTTTGTAGTACCAATGCATAAAACCACACTATTTTATTTATTTAGGGAAAATCTCCTTTTACAAAATAATTATTAGATATTAGATATTTTAAACCTAACCTAAAGTATCACACAAAAAAGAAAAAAACTTAAATATCTTAAATATCACAAAAAACTTAGAGCTAAAGCTAACTCGATAAGTACTCCCTCAGATGATTTTTAAACCTAAACCGACTAAATCCCAAAAGATTAGTGTGTCTGTTAATTTCACTTCCTTGCCTTTGAAATCTGGTTAAAGGACTGTTGAGTCCGTAGTTCGTATGATGGAAGCTAATTGAAAATAATGTTTTCTCTCTAATATTTATGTTGTTTAATCTAAAGATTATTAGCTCCAACATATCCGGACAAACTATATTCCCTTCCAGAAGGTTATAAAGTAATAAAAAATCATTACTAATTAACGTTTTCTCAACTGACAATAAGTTTGAAAAAGGATGCTATTTTAAATGCATACAATTTTAAAATATGTTTCCACGCTATATAAAAAATATTAAAAATGTAGGCAGATTTAAGTCAACCATTGGAAATATCTTAATTGATATTGAGCCCTACTCACTAGATGATGTTACAATCTTAAATATTTCAAATTCATGTAATAAGTTAGGATTAGAAATAAGATCCTTTTTAGCTGTTTAGTACTTTAGTTTTTTTTTCTTCTTTTTCTACCTATCAGTATTAATTTTCTGTGGTGGTAAACAGTATGATTGATGTAATTACCAATTGCAAATTATGGCACTATGGGTTTTGCTAGATTTTCCTCTAGTCTTGGTAAATATGCCATTGTTACTCGGTAAGTCGACCTAGCTCGCACATTAATAATTAACTATTACAATACTACATCTTGCAGTTGGTATTTTTGCATCATCTATTTTAATTTTTAGCTTTATCTTTATGTAATATTTAGTTATGGATATTGACGTGTAAAACACAATACACTTTGTATATTGTCCCTAGTACAAATAAAAGAATTTGATTTGAATTTATTTTAAATTTGAATTTGATCATGAGATACAGCCTGCTGACTAACAGACAGACGGACAGTGGAGGCTAAGTAATAGGTTCCCGTTGTTTACCCTTCGTGTACGGAGCTCTAATAAGCAAAAAACGTCAGTTTGGGTTTTTGAGAATGAATCGGCTCTAACAAAAGTTGTTCGTGAAAAAGCCGAAACAAAAAGATAGTCAACACTTTTTGTGGAATTACTAGGCATGATTCCACTATTGCACTGGAGGATAGACGTACTGTAAATTCAGACTAGTACGCTAGAGTTAGTTTGCTTCAGGTTCTCCAAATAGTTCTCGAAAAATGTCCAAGAGTAAGGATCATCTTGCACCAAGATAACGGTCGGCTCACATTGCTGCTCAAACAAATGAGTATTTGAATACCCAAAACATAGAAATAGTCTCGTCAGCTCTTCAAGTACTAAGTTAGTAATCTGATAGTTTTATCACATGTTAATTTTTAAATTTCAATTCTCGTATATCACTAAACCCAGTAATTTGTTTTAAAATATTGTTTCACTTTTATCAAATTAAATCTCATTGCATACTGTATGCATATGTAACTGATATCAATGAAAAAATACATTTTAGAGACTTATCAGAGGCGAATTTACTTAATCTGCAGCAAAAAATAAGTTCTGAAAATTTTGATTCTGTGTATGAATATTTTGATAACATAAATCTTGCCTATGAAACATTCTTAAATATTCTAAATTACTATATAGAAGTAAATTGTCCGGTTGTCACAAGAGCTGTAAAGACAAATAAAAAAAATAACTGGATAACTCCAGATATTTTGAGGATGGGAGCTGATATAAGGAATTTATTTTGGTTAGTAAAAAATTCTAATGATGTGAATATACATATTAGATACAAAGAAGCAAAGAGACAATATGTCAATAATATAAATGGAGCAAAAAAAATCTCATTTTCAAAAGGGAATGCAAAATAAAACTTTTCAGCAAAAACAAAAATATATATGGAAACAGGTAAATCACCAAGATGGTAAAACATCAAAAGGTTCTCAAATTAAACAAATTGAAGTAGGAGGACTGTCAATTATTGAACCAAAACAAATAGCTAAAGTTTTTGCAGAGCATTTTGCCACCTCCACAAAAAAAAGCACTACAGTCTCATTTCAATGATTTGAATTTTAAAAATTTTACTGCGTCATGTGTCTCTCAGACCTTTTACTTCTGTCCTGTTGATCATCGTGATGTAAATGAAGTTATTCACTCATTAAAAAATGTTAACTCTATGGGCATTGACTGCATTTCCACAAAGATAATAAAACGTATTAGTCATCACATCTCTCAAATTTTAGCAGACTTAATCAATCAGTCTATTCAGCTAGGTATTTTCCCAGATTATCTGAAAGTAGGATATGTAACTCCTATCTTTAAAAAAGGTGATAATAATTTAATTGATAATTATAGACCTATTACAGTGCCTACAATTTTAAGCAAAATCTTTGAAAAGTGTGTCCACAAAAAAATGCTAATATTTCTTAAAAAATATGAAATAATATGCAAAAATCAAAATGGATTCCTTCCAGAAAAATCTACTGAAAGTGCAGCACTAGATCTTATTAATTTCATACATACTTCTATCGATCAAAAGTTGTTTGTGGGTGCGCTTTTCTTTGATTCAATCAACTATTCAAAAATTGGAAGGGCTTGGTTTTAGAGGTAACTTTTTGTCTTGGTTGTCATCTTATATAAATAACAGACAGATCTATGTCAAAGTCGGAAATTGTAAATCTGAACTAGAAAGTGTTGATATGGGTGTGCCTCAGGGATCAATTTTAGGACCTCTAATTTTTCTATGCTACATACATGATATGCCTAATCATGTTAACTCAGAAAACATAATTTTATATGCAGATGACACAACAATTGCCACCAACGCACAATCAGTAGATGAATTAATTAGTAAATTAAATGTTTTATCTAATGAGTTTACATCATGGTGTTATAGAAATTCTTTAATTGTTAATTCAAACAAAACCGTTTGCCTTCAGTTCTACTCCAGAAATCAAATTACCCAGAATTGTAAAGTAAATGTCAATAATGCAGAAATTATGCTCTCAGATGTTACAAAATTTTTGGGCATACATATTGATAGCAATATGGGTTGGGATAGCCAAATATCTAATGTTTGTAAAAAATTAAACAGTGCATACTATGCAATACTAAAATTAAAATCAATATTTACCCAAGAGCAACTGCTTAATGTCTACTATGCTTTAACATATTCTCATATATCATACAACATTATTCTTTGGGGTGATGCAGTCAATGCATCTAAAGTATTTATCTTACAGAAAAGAATAATCCGGCTTATTTTTAATCTAGAATTAATGCAAACTTGTAAATATAACTTCAAAAAATTTAAAATATTAACATTTCCCTGTATTTACATTTATAAAACGTTGCTATATGCTAAACGCAACATACACCAATTTTTACAAAATTCAAATTATCATGAATACTCAACTAGGAATGCAAATTTATTCAGAACACCAAGACATTCAACAGCATTATTTGAGAAATCGCCTGAATTTGTTGGAATTAAATTTTTTAATCAACTCCCTGATTTCATTAAATCTGAAAAGAAATATGAACCTTTTAAAAGAAAACTTAAAAACTATTTAGTAGATTCATGTTTTTATAATTTATCTGAATACCACCATATTTTAAGGTAAATGTTTTTCTAATTGTATATTTTTAATGTGCATGTCTTAGATATGTATATATATATATATTTTTTTTTTTTGTATACTGTACCTATATTTATTTGTATTTTAATATTTTTTATTCATATATATTATGACTTATCCTATATCATGTAACATGATCCTAGAGGACAAATAAACTATTATTATTATTACTTTCTTACAGGCCTGATGATGGTCACTGACCAAAACTAGTCGCTTTCCCCGTTTTTATAACAATAAATAATTTTTGAGTTTTTCCTTTCCTTTACAGATACACCACATTTGAGATATGGATAACCTTCTTATTCTTATAGAAATAATGGGTCATTCGCCGTATAATCCAGACCTAACACCTAATGACTTCTTCCGCGGGTAAAGGATAAATCACTCCGTTCAAATCTAATGTAATAATATAATCTAGCTAAATCCAATATGGCGGACTCCCAAAGATGGCGGACTAGTCATTTTTATGCACCCCCATAATATGAATATGAATTAAGAGTTTGCCGAGAATTTGAAAAAAAAAAAATGAGGTCACACTAAATTCAATATAGCGGACGTCCCAAGATGGCGAATAAAATTTTCTTATCTACCATCATATGGGTATCAAATGAAAGGGTTTGCTGAGAAGATTACAAAAATAAAATAACTTCACTCTAAATTCAATAAGGCGAACCCATATATATATATATATAAAAAAAAATTAGTAAAAAAAAAAATAGTAAAAAAAATTTTTAAAAACAAGCTTTTATTTAAATACTTTAAAAAGAAGAAAATAAATTTAAATTTATTACATTTTACAATTTATATGATATAAAAGCTTGTCAAGAGGTTTACCTGTGATAATTTTCGATTTGTCAATAAATTAAATGAAGTTATTTATATGCAACTAACAGTACAAAAAAGTAATATTGGTGCCTAGATGTCAGTAATTTTTTACCAAAACATTTTTATAAATAACATAGTCAAAATTATAAAAAAATAGTGTATTGTTACGCTGGTTTTTTATCACAATTTATTTCAACTGAACTTTACAATAACTATAATTCAACTTTGACATCAGGTCGTCGCCTTATATAGCTTGCCTTCCCTTCTGGAAACTTCTCGAACAATCTAGACTTTCTTTTGACAAGGAATGCCATTTCGAGACTTTTCTGGAATATTCTATCTTCTTCATTGATTCGTACCTTTACTTATGATGACCGCAGCATGCTACAGGGTGCTGCGTAACAGTATGAAACACGTTACAAAATGCCGCTTTATGTAAATTGTTGATGTTGTGGAACACCGATCTGCTCGTCCCGCAAATATTCACTCATTACATAAAATAAGGCATTCCGTAACTGGTTGTATAAATAGCTATTATTGTTTTAATGACCTTTAGTTTGTAAAAAGTGCATAGGTTGTTACGTAATAAAATTGTTATTGTTGTTTCTTTAAATATTTAGATATTCACATTTATAAATTAAAATTATTAGTTTAAGTAGATTGGAGCTCAAAGAATTATTTTTTAAAATAAAAACCCAAGATGACACTTTTATCTACTTTTAAGTAAGAAATTCACACTTTTAACTTTTAAATAAAGGCCTCTCTGGGAACTTGCTTTAAAGGCGTGCACTTTTTATAGTCGACGATTTTAAATTGTTTAATTGAGAAACATAAATTTCAGTCATGTACCTTTGAAAAACATATATTTAAAAAAAAATAATACAAATATTTAAGTTTACATTTACAATTAAAATATTTATTTTTTATAATTTTGTACATTTAACAGTACTTAAAAAGTCACTTTGACTTATTTGAAAAGGACCCATTCCATTACGAGTGTTGAAAGTGACATTTTTCACACAAGTGATGCACAATATTTTTCCTTCGACCACAAAATAATTTTATCAAAAAAATGTGACTGGTCTTAAATTTGTTTTTGAATAATTTTTAAAGCGTTTTACAAATAGTGTTTTGACGAAATTAAAAATATTGTGATTTCATTTACAAACAATTTCAAAGAATGATAAAGATAAAATAACATTAGTTACAAAAAATATTAGAATACGTTAATGTTTATCATTACTTTATATTTTTTAACAAGTTGAACAACCCTGAACAAACACTTTTTAATTATTAATGGTTACCCACTTCTTTACTCACAATTTTTTTCTGAACAGTAATTAAAACAGTACAAAATATTGTAGGGGTTATAATATAATAAATAACATGTATTTTAAATAAATAAATAAATAACAAAGTCGTTTTTTTCTAATTTTTGATATTTTTTCAAAACAAAAAAATAAAAATAAAAGATAATTAATCGGGACTTGAACCAGCGTCACGAAATGCCCGGTTGAAAAAGTCAGATTCTAAACCATTTGTGCTATCACAGCTTTGTGATTTGACTTATCTAATTAAACATGTATATTATTGTATACGAACCAGGAAAGAGCAAAAATAACATAGGTAGTTACTTTAAAATTCTTTTAATAATTTGTTAACCCTCGGACGGGCGCGCCGTAAATCAGAACATGAGCAGGCGCGCGGCGCACTGAGTGCACCAGTAATATAAATTGCAACTAGGCTACAGTAAAACTACTTTTATATGTTTTGTTATTTTACTATTTAATGTTTATTATCTATTTGCAAAACATATAATACAAAAATAGAAAAAATTAAGTAAAACATTTTTAAAAATTAAAATGAAAATAAAAACTTAGTCACTACCCTCATCTAGTGATTCGATTTGTCGAGAACATTTTGGACAACTAGTTTTAACAATTGAATGAACCTTGCACACAAAGTCCTTACACATATCACATCTTATAGTAGTGTTTTGATTTTTTGATCTACCACACGTAACACAACGCCCCTTTCTCTTTAGGTCAGATTCTATTTCATTTGCTGCTCCTTCATTTAATTTGTATTTTGCTAGAGAAGCTTTGATGTCCAGCAGAAGTGAAGTTATGTTTGCCCTTTCCACAAGAAAAGGTTTCATAAGACTAATTGCGAGGTTTTTGAGGAAAATTCATCGTTTGATTTTTTTGTTTGCATTAGAATTGTATAAAATAAATGCATTTATACCACCCATATCCATCATTGAAAAAAAATTAACTAAAGGCCACCTTCTTGTAATTCTTTTGACTGAGCAGGAACCGCACATTTGATCAACTGTATCAACTGCGCCTTTAGTAGCATTGTAGTCCAGAATTATTTCCGGCTTCTTAGTCTCTTGATCAATTTCTCCTGAATCATGCATTGTTGATAATAATATAACCGATTTATTTTTTTTTTTTTTTGGAATGTGAGAGACGATTGTAAAATCCTTTTGAAACCCAAAGATAGATGACTTTAGTTCTCTATTCTTGTGAGGTAAAAACTCAACTGGTAATTCCCTTTTATTTTTTTTTTTTAGGGTTCCTAAAAGTGTTATTTTATAATATTGTAGTAAGATTTGGGCAAGAGGAATGCTTGTATACCAGTTGTCGGTTGTCAGATTCCTTTTGCTACCTTTGATAGGATCAACAAGTCTTTTGACAATTTGTTGGTGTATTTTGTACCTTATATAGCCCGTCTGGCTGCTGGCCGCAATAAATTTCAATATTACTTATGTAATGCATTGTTGCATCGCATAAAACAAACATTTTTATGCTGTATTTTGCAGGTTTATTCGGTAAGTATATACTGGATAAAGCTGCAACGTCCGCGAAAGGCTTCTAGTTTTTCATCTATTGTTATATATTCCCCCAAAGAATAAAGTCCCTTACAATTACTAACAAATTTTTCAAAAATTACCATGATTGCAGCCAATTTGTCAGTTTGCTCTCGATGTTCCCTGGTGTCACGATCATCAAACCGAATGCAATGTAACAAAAATAAAAAAATTTTATAGCTCATGACTTGCCTTGTGATAACAAATCCACTTTCTGCGTCCCACATCTCTTCAACATTGCAATGATTGTTTATTTTAGCGCCTATAAAATATAATAATCCAAGAAGTGCTGCAATCTCATTCTTTGTAGTAATTCTTGCATCACGAGCTCTTTGGTATTCTACTGTTCTTTTTTTGTAATTTATGTAAAGATTAGTACACTTCACAACCTCCTCAATTATAAATGAGTCAAGAATCAATTCCAATGCAGAAATTTCGGATGTAAGTCCTCTGGCGGCTTGTTTTGGTCCAGGGTGAATTTTCAACAAATTCTTGTTTTTTATTTTAGAGATGTTTGACACATTCGTCTTGTACCATTTTGTGGCATTGCCCTTAGCCAAAAAAAAATTGGCATCTGAAGCTATTTCATTGTCCGAATCCGATTCAGAGTTCTCATTCTCCGTGCACTCTTTTTCAGAATTTGAAACATCACTGTGAGTCACAATTTCTTCCTCTTCAGACATGTCTTCATCTTCAATAGGTAGTTCATCATCTGATGATTCTTCTAGGACAAACACTCGTAATTCTTCATCCGTTAAGTATTTTCTAGCCCTACAATAATAAAAAATAAAATTGTATTATAATTTACAATTATTATACATTATATTACAACAAGAAAATAACAAATATAACAAAATCAAAAAATAAATATAAATAAAACTACTTACATGACAAGGCGCGCCGTGCACTCAGTGCGCCAGTTAGAGCAGGTCTAAGAAAATAATATTTTAACACATACACGCTTGGGTTTTAAAAGTACACTACTGTCTGAATCTAAGCACAATGAAGCACTACTGGAATACCTTAAGCGTTGACGGCGTCGTACAAATATTTACATTTTGTTGGGAGAAAATGTCGCGCTGGCGCACTTCGTGCGCCCTCTCGAGGGTTAAAAAGAAATATCTAAGATCTATTTTTTAAAATTAATGTTAACAATTTAATAATTAAGTCGATTTTACTATTAAAATGGATATTACATTATTCAAACTAGAAATTAGGAGTCTGACTTATTTGACATCTGATGCGGAAAGTAGATTCATATTCACACAAGTGTGGAAAATAAATTTATTCACACATGTGTGGAAAATAAATTCACTTTCCTAAGGTGTCATAGGAAAAATGTATTTTTTATTAATAGTACCAGTAACATCAGTTCGATGCCATATAAATTTGTTCAATTCTTGTTTTAACCGATTTCACTGGTCGCAACTAAGGATGGGCACGTGCCTCTACATTAGTAAAGATGTAGAGAATAAAATAATTGACAAAGCGAAGCCATTTTTGTTATTTTCACAGTCTCTGCAGCTAAAAAATAATTTAAATAGTTGTATTAGGGCCGATCTTTTCACCTCTGAGTAAAATTACATGTAGGTTTACTTGACAGATTAAGGAACAGTAGCCCTATAGTTTAATCAGCAAGTAGTTACTTTCAACTTTACTCAGAGGTGAAAGATGGGCCCTTAGCATAATATTTTATATTTATGCTAAATACAGTAGATTTAGAAATTGTTTTAAAAAAATCCTCTCTTAGTGGGTGCTTACATTCTGAACTAAGTGCACTTTCCAAATTTCAAGATTCTAGCTATGACAGTTTGGACTGGGTGTTGATAGATAAGTAAGTCAGTATCACATACACTTCTCTTTATATAGATGGATAAGCAATTAAATAAAGTTCAAAACTATTAATAGTAGGCACTGAAATCCAATAATTTAACAGCTATTGTTGCATTTTTCGTATCAATTTCCTTATTATTCTCAATTTCATCAAATTTATTTTTAAAAAATCAGTGCTATTTCCAGATGCAGTACCACACGATTGAGATGGCAAGTCAGAATTAAATGTGCACTGACAAATCTAAAAATGGGCGGAGTTATCCAAAAAGTTATCTCAGTGAACTTCGATGCTATCTTTTCAGTGATGTTTTTGTATTCACTTGTGTTAACTGAGATAACTCCTCCCTTTTTTAAATTTGCCAGAGCGCATTTAATTCTGACTTGTCATCTCAATCTTGTGTTGTACAATTCTAAAAAAATCCAACAATTTCAGTTACAACTCCACGAGATTGTACACAATAATTCCACTATGGTTTACCCCTCGGTTTTACCAGAGCAGGGCAGCCTTCAACAAATTTGCTGATTTTTGCTGATATATTTACTACAAACTTTATAATTTCATATCTTTTTTTTTATTAGTATTATTATTAGGTATTATTAATAATGTGTGCTCTGTGTAGGCAGTGCACTTTAGAGACAGCACTGTTAATTAGAACCCAACAGTGAATGGCCGAGTGGGGAATCCTACCATTGCAATATAATTAATATTTAAATTAATTAAAGAAACCCCCCGGCCAATGGTGGAACTCGAATCCTGAACTCTTGTTGATACAATTATTTATGTTTAAATATAGCCATGTTGGCTGAAAAAATGATAGGAGCATAGAAATGTAAGGAAATAGGGAATAAGAACAAGCCCATTTTCTAAAGAGAAAAGTCTACAACTGCCAAATCTGTGGACTACAAAAGACTTTCCAAAATGAATTCTTGCTACAACTTATATTTTTCGAAAAGAATGATCTTATTTCAATAAATTTTAAACACAAAATTGTGAGATAAATAAATGCCTTCTTACCTTAGATCAAATATATTAACAGTAAACAATCTAACACAGCATCTCTTAGGGCTTTGGCTCGATTTTATTATTGGGTTCTTTTTCATATTATGCTAGTATAATATACTAATTTAGAATTAACATGTAATAGAAAAAAATAAAACTGAACTAGGTATGTTTGAATATATATAACTAAAATAAAATTTTATCAAAATAAAAAATTATATCCTCTACTCATAAGCAAATTCCTTTGAGTGAATTACTAAAATTGTTGAAAATACAATATTGATGATACATACAATAGAACATTTAAAAAATACATATATTAATATAATTATTTATATAACTGGGAGATATTTTAGAGTTTTTATAAATGTATTTTAGAGAGTAATATAGGTACATATATGAAAGCTCACAGATCTTTCTTAGAACAATAGAGTAATCAAATTATGCCCAGTTACATAATATAAATATTAATCTTACTTGAGTAAGACAGAAAAATGAACAAATGGAATACATACAAGATACGATACATAAAATCATAAAAATATAGCATATATTAGTTGAGAATCTTAATCCCCACAATTAGAAAATTTATATTTCAAAAATAGGAATAGTACAACTATAGAATTGAATTGACCACGAGTAACTTTGTTTGAGATCCACAAACTGAGACTTTATTATAATGCAACAAACTACAATCTAAGTTACAAAATAATCTAAAAACCTTATAGTCTGGTCAGGAAACTTCTGCCATGCTAATGTAGGTAATTTCTCTACCATATTGAATGCCTTCAAAATGTCTTTAAACACTTTTGAATGGTAAATTATCTGAGCTAGATGGTAGATTTTCAGTTTTAATATTAGGCTAGAGCTACATTAGGCAGAAGTTCAGATGCCGAAAAAAGGCTGCAGATCTTTGCCTAGTAAATTCAAATGTCAAGCATTTCAATGATTATTCTGCTCAATATAGTGAATTAATGAATTTCTCATAAGAAATTTTAGGAAAATAAAATTCTGTCAACAGCAGATTTTCTGCTGCCGAAAATCAGCCGCTGAATTTATGCCTAATGCAGTGCCAGGCCTTAGAGTAAAAATAATGTGAAGCAATAAAATTTTCTAGAAAATAAAGATGTATTTCAAATTATCGTTATCCATATTTAGATGAACCACCAAGTAGGTAGGAATAACCTCATTTAAATAGTTACATATATTTCTTTGTTTTCTCAAAAAACCTGCTTGTCTTATCTAATCATTAATGTTTGTCCAATTTGCTGGGTTGTCTTAAATATTTTGATTTATATTAAATGTACAAAAGTAATCTGATTTTATATAAAGGACTATAATAAGTATTATGCCCTCGACTATGCCAACAAATCAGTTTTTAAAATTTAAAAATAGGAACACTACCTGCAGTTGCCTACCTACATAATGTCAAATTGAGTAAAAATTCTAATAGTATTTGAAAAGTAGGACAATGTTAGTTTTCATTTTTAATTAGAGAATTTGAATTAAACAAATATAATAGTAAGTATAGTAGTATTTTGACAGGAAAAGTGCAAAGGAATGGAAACGTACCTAGGTAGTAGAAAATCGAAAATACACAAATGTATCGTATAAGATAACTTAGATAGCAATTTGATTTTGTTGTATATTCAGTAAAATAATCGTAGAAATATCAATAAATTGCAAGTTGAGCAAAAATAAGGCTGAAAAAAACTTACCATTTTTAGACTGCTTGTCACTGGAAATCTTCATCTGCATTTTCTCTGTTTCTGACGCCTGTGACACAGACATAGCACAATTCTTTGGTTACACTTTTTAATGTTTAAAGTCAGCTGTACACACCTAATCTAAGTTGTACAATAAATAATCGAAACTCGAAATTGTATAAAGGAAAACCTATATAATATACAACTAATCTTAATATCACAGTTCGTTATTTCGTCAACAAAAACTTAACATACGGACACAAACACGTAAATTTTGTGTTAATAATTTCAATGAAAAATGCTTGTATATGCGCTTATTTGTAAAATATATTCGCTTTCAAATTGTAATTACCTACAACGCACGTAAATCTCTTAAAATTAGCAAAAATAGAAACGAACGCCATATGCCTTTCTTTCACTTTTCAAACCTTGCGCCATCTTACTTAAATACAGCCAACTACGTTCCCTCATAATACGCATGCGATACGCTAAAGAAAATTGACTACAGGGCTGGTATATCTAAGGGGGTCGCGACATAGATCCAGTAAATGGATGAGGGGGTGACTGAGGCTAGGGGGGAAATAGTAGTCAGCTTTAAGCCTTGGTTTCTTTGAACACTTCGTCGCGGTGAGCGGACAGTCCGTCAACCGTCGCGTTTTGACGATTTTATCCAACCAGAGTATTTAAATGGGAATGGTTTTCTTGAATCCGCTTAGCTGAGCAGGACGGCGTCATGCCGCTGATTTGTCGCGAAGAGTCGGTTGGTATCTGTTGAGTTTGATATCGGCGGAATCGTCGGCGTGTGCGGAGACTATATTGTTATTAATTTTAAAACAATGAGTGACAAATTCACACATACAGATGACATCATGACTTTATTTTTAGGTTTCTTGGAAATTATGTCCTTTATAAAACTCAACACGAATTCAAAAAGATCTGTAGAAAGTCTAAAATACTCCCTAAATTTGGTTTCATTTCCAAAAAGCCTCCGCTGCACAGTGATATTAAAGGCACCTTCTGTATCGCGACACAAAAATAACTCATCCACTGGCTTATTGGAAACTTTGACGGTTGCAATTGCCAGTTCCTCTTGTTCTTCCTCTTCCAACAATAATAACAACGCAAACAATTTATTTGCATCCATTTTAGTACCTTTCGTTTACATTCATAATACATAAACAGCACGTACAGACATAGAGAAAGTATCATTTTCTATATTTTTTAACAAACCACCTCGGGCGAAAATTGCTATCCTCAGCGGTCGATGGACTGTCCGCTCACCGCGACGGAGTGTTCAAAGAAACCAAGGCTTAAGTTGGCAACACTTTTCTGACGTTCGTTTGAACGAGCATCGTGCATAATAATAATAATGTCAATATGGTACAAGCACATACTTAAATAGGTATACGGCGTAAAACCCTCTGCGCATCTTTACTGAGTGTTTAATAAAAGAAGATAGAAATGACCGCCATTTTTATATAAACAAACTGAAACTTATGCAACCAATTTATCTTTCCATCTGTCAAAAGTGTCAAATTTTAATGTGTGTGAATTTGGTTAAATTTTTTTGTGTTATTTTAGAATATTTTGATTGTGGATATTATTTTCTAAGTGTATAAACGTTTTATTTATTTTAACATTTGTGAATAGACTTTAATCCCAGTATAAGTTCTCTATACTGGGCTTTATTCAAGATGTCTTGTCTTGTAAGATCTTGCAAGAACATAAGGAAACTGTTGCCAATAGATTCAAATGTTACATTCTACAAGTAAGTAATAAGATTTAGCAAAAATAAAGGCTATGAAATAAGTGCCTTTATATTATTTTAGGGTTCCAAAACAAGCAGATCGTTCCTTATTGTGGTTATCTGCCATATAGAGATTGGACAAAATTTCTTTTAAGTTGTTAGTACAATTCACTGCAGAATCAATAAGGACGACCCGTTCACTAAAAATTTGTAGCTTTTAGAAATTATACAAGAAGAAAGTAAATTGTTTAAAATAAAACAAATATGCAACCATCAATAATTTAATTTTAAAGTATCCTGGAAATTTTAATATTTGTAACTTCCTCTACTGTACTTTTGTCATTTAAAATTAGTATTTAGGTATTTAATCTATTATTTGTCGGCCTATTATTTATCAGCCTAACATGTATTTTTAAACATTAAAATATTTTTTTTTGTTGTAGAATAAAAATTTAATTCAGATATATTGTATTATTTCTTTTAAAAAATCTGTACAAAATGATGTATTTAAAAGTGAAAAGACCTAGACATCTGCAACCAAGTTTTCATATTGCTGTATTTTTGGTCACCTATGTACTAGTAATCTTGTATAAAAATGGCCGCCCCTTTGTTAAACAGGTCGGACGTCTCTCTTGCTCTGTATACCTATTATAAGTATGTGGGTACAAGTGGAATGAACCACTGTTTTCCTCGTAGTCCAATGTCGAATTAAAACTAAAAACATTTTTTACTTTTTTATATACCAAATTATGCAATTTGTTTCCACTTTATTTTAATGTTACATGAATAGGTACATGCGTTTGTGCTGTGGTAAATAAGTGTTCATGTGAAAATTATCTCTTAAACTACATTGTGATTGCACTCATCTCAAAACTGAATGCTGTAAATCCAGGATTTAAATCTTTCATAGTGTTGCTTGGGATAAATTGTAAAAAAGGTGTTGGACAAAACGTTTACAACCTAAAATTGCATGAAAAACATGACAGAAGAAGGAATTTTACCTTTATGACATTCTCTTTCAACATTTTTAAGTGACTTTGTGGTTTGGTGAATGGACTGTTACCACCACAAAGCATGTATCTTCTAGAGACCCCACGCCAATGTTAAACTTTTAAACCAAATTAGCGCCACCTTGTGTTTGGAGCTGGAACTAAAATGACAATTGACAGATGGCGGTAAATTCAAATTGTAATTTTTAGGAGTAGGTAGTAGTTTTAAATTAAATTTTAAATGATTTCCACATAAATTATTTTATAAAATAAAGTATGGAACTAGTAAGTTCGAAACTTTTCTTTTACAAAATAATTTAGGTCGATTATACCAAATTTGAAGAATTAATTTGTTATAAGGGGTCTAATGTGGAGAGTTGGTTCTGCATATTTTTATTAAATAAATATAAGATATATCAATAAATAATAAAATAGAACATTCTTAAAATATGTTTATTAATAACTTAAATAAATATTATTAGATAAAAATAAATACAAATAATAATACATATTTAAGGAATACTTACTTGGAGCAAATAGATATATAATCTCAAATCTTTAAAATACCTATCAATAATTTAAATGTGAAGTAGAGACTAGGATATTACATTTTATTAACACTAAAGTTATATATTTTATAAATGTCTTTTTAACTGAGGACAAATGTAATATAGGTATTGTATTAAAAGGTGAATCCTTTTAACTATTCATTCGATGATAAATAGGTATTTTCCTTCCAAATACAGATGGTGGTATTACTCTCTTATGTGAAAAATGATTTCGGAATCTAGTCCAGTGATAAATTGATTATCAATTAGTTGTTGTCTCCGTTTATCTTTTTATGATGCAGATGCATGGTGAATATATGGTGAATCAATGAAGTTTTTCTCGAAGTTTTCAACGTAGCACCAAAATTATTGCAAAACACAGTAGGAAATAAAAAAGCGAAACATCACAATTTTGCAAATAACTAAGACGAAACTATAAACAGAAACCAAACGCCAAAGCCAACAAAAAATCACTAAAATCAGACGGAAAAATGAAACTAACCAAGAACATAAATAAATACACGTCACATCTTTGGAGTCTTTGGTTAAGTTTTTCTCCCATAAGGCTTAAAAATGGAGTAAGAAATCATAATTTCACCAGTAGCCCCATCTAGAGTTTGGAGCAAATAGCATAAAAAATGTCAGTTGTCGGTTTTGACCTTGGTCATTCACGTGGAACCTCTATGTGCTTTGTGGTTACCACAGTCAAAAGATTCAAAGTAAAAATAAAGTGACCAAGTTCTAATAAGAATACATAAGTTGAATATGAAAATGTAATTACTTGATTTAAATGTGATTTAATTAAGAGTTAAATAGAGGTTTCATATAAACAAAGTGCTGTAAAATGTTAATAAATGCAAAACCATTATTAAAGAGAAATTAGTTATCATCAATAAGATATTTTGTAGTAGCTGGTCTCTATAAATAATAAACTTGAAAGACTGAATTAGTAGTCACTTTTACACTAGAAGTAAAAACAAAAAAAAAAATGTGTGGTTGAGACTAATTTATGTATTTAATAAAAACATTTAACATAAAAGCAGGTGTTATTTGAAACGTTTTATTTTAGTTTAATAATCTTTATAAATTGTGGGTACATTTGATCCGAATCTTGCAAATACTATAAAATGCATATGCTTCTATTTAGTATTGGAGTAGAAGCACAAAAGTTTTGAATAAAAATATAGATACCAGAATATTTTGCTTGATTACTAAACTTTGGATGTTTTTGTTGTAGTCTGCTGTTAACACTATTGTCCTGAAATATTAAAAAAGCTAGACAAAGGTTTGTCCAACTCTTTTGTCAGCTTTGTTAATCTATGCTACTGTTATTCTGCATGCAGACATTTTTTACTGGAGATTTTCTCTAAGAACTGTATTCAGTTTCAAATTTCGGCCAGTTTTAGGAAAATACCTCTGTTGTAAAGGTATTTCAAATCCATCCTTTGTAAGATGTAGACAACAAATACATGCTAAAATGTATAGAAAACAAATCGCAAGATATTACACAAAATTATTTAAATTAACTAAAAACATACAAATGAAGTGAATAATACCTACCAACAATTTAAAGACCTAAAATAAATAGACTTAAGGGACTGGAGCTCTAAAAAGGGAGCAATAATTTGTTATGCATCATCTATAAGAAAATTGTCATATCTTCAATTACCTTTTAAAATAAAATAAACTAAAACAGCACAAAATTGAAAGTGATCTACTTTTCCCGACGTATTTTATGTACATCTGAGATTAATAATTTATTAAATTGAAATATTTTTTCCTAAAAAATATGGGCATTTTATAATGGAAATGTCATTTAAGAAATGACATTGATTTTTTTTTATATTGGTAAACCTGGCGACTACAAGTTGCCACGTTGCCAGATCAATGGCGACTACTATTTCGAAAAAAATGGCGTCCAAAATGGACTCCTATGTCGCGACCCCCTTAGATATACCAGCCCTGATTGACTAAACAAATACTAGAGGTGGAAACGCCGAAATAAATTTAGTTACTTTATTTTTCCTTTGTTCCATGGAACAGGTTTGTTTCGAATTATTTCATTTCAACACATTTCGATTATACTTAATACTTTAGAGAATATACTTGAATGTTTTTTTGCGTGATCTACCCACACAACACAAGTATTTAGAGTTTTAGCTAGCATCCATCAACGTAAAGTTAGCATTAAGGCTGTATGTCACGATACTAAATTTAGAACTAAATTAATGCATTTTTTAAGTACTAAAAAAATTCACGTTGCAAACAGCAAATTTAGTACTAAATTTAGTGCTAAAAAAAGTCATTAATTAAGTACTAAAAGTGCGCCGAAATGTTGCGCAGAAGTTTTTCATAGAAAAAGTTGACACGACGGTATTTTCTGTACCCTTTTATTTTTAATTAGCGACAATTTTACAT
Source organism: Psylliodes chrysocephalus (assembly GCA_927349885.1). NCBI lineage: Eukaryota > Metazoa > Arthropoda > Insecta > Coleoptera > Chrysomelidae > Psylliodes > Psylliodes chrysocephalus. The sequence continues at coordinate 11,726,743 of OV651824.1, forward strand.
TATCGCCTTGAATAAAGTTAGCTTGTTTGATTTTGTAGGTTTTATTGTGTTTTTTTCGTGGTTTTTATGCTGTATTTGGTTGTTGTCAAGTCAACTAGTGTCAAATTGATAATAAAAACACCATTTACTTGTCTGTTTTACACATAATATTTCATTTCTCTGTTAATTTTACGTATTAATACGTCAATGCGCGTGCGCCTATAGTAAATTTAGTACTAAAAATTGGTATCGTTGCAAACGGAAAAAAAAATTTTTAGTTCTAAATTTAGTACTAAATTAATAACTTAATTTAGTGCTAAATTTAGTACTTAATTTAGTATCGTGACATACAGCCTTTAGGCTGATATCTACTTTGATTGTTCACAAGTCATATTCTAACAACGCTAATCACTGTAGTCACCTTAGTAAACTCGGACTAGTAGAATATAGTAAGTTCAGGTTCTGTGAGGAGAAGGACGAAACCTACATTCACATTTTGACAAAATCCAAAGGCATTATACCTATTTAGGAATTTACCAAATAGAAGAGGACAATCTTCCAAATTTGGAACCACTCCAATTCCTACATTTCCTTGGGAAGATAGGACTGGAAGGGTCGTTATGGGCATTGGGATTATTATCTTGCTGTATTACCAACAGAAACAGATACAATAGAACTTTTAGACTGCAGACTATTATAGAGAAGGTTTGTTTTGGTTCACGTTGTCAGTGTCTAGGTAAGAAAGAGGCCACATAATATTGTAAAACGTAGATAAATTAAATAATTTATTTGTAAAAAATATTATGACCCAACATCAACTAATCAACTGCTCCATTTTCATTAGTCATTCGAAAATTCCTTGTAAAAATTCCAACACAAAACATGGCCAGGATCTCAGAAACAAAATTACTTGCAAAAAGGCGCAAGCGCAAACATATCAATTCTGACACAGTTCTCGCTTTAGGCCAGAACCGACGTTACTGTTCGAGAATGATTATGGAACCATTCCCAAGAAAAACCAAAACACAGAACTTACAGGTTCGGAACAGTTCTGGCGAAACCAAAACAGTAAATATCTACTGCGCATGCTCCAAAGGTTCTAGAACAGTTACGAAAATAAACCAAAACAAAGCTACAGAAAGTAAGGGTCTATTTATACTCCCTTATTATTAGTATTTGCATTAGTATTATGATTAAGCATTAAGTTGAACCTTCACAATGTAATGGGGACATTTATACTCGATTTATGATTAGTATTAGCATTAATATTTATGCTTAATAATTGACAGGTTCAACTTTTAAATTAAACATTAAATTTCTTCTTTTCTATAAATAATCAATTGCGTATTTGGCCTTTGTTTTTAATAGACAACGGATAAGGATAATTGACAATACACATATGATTATGTTGTTTATATGTTTGTTCCAACAAGCTCGAAAATGATAATATTTCGGTATAAATCATGCTCTTGCCGCGTTTGAGAATCCACATCGGATGCATCTGAGATGTTGTGAATTTTTTATCACGTGATAGAGAATTAGATCTGAATGTAGATGTAATAAACAAACGCTCTAGACTTTATTTGGTCACGTGATAAAATGTCAATGACAAGTTAGAAGTTTATACTTATTAAATTTGAATTTTGAGACTACAAATCAACCTAAATTTGAAATATAAACAAAAATTATACAAACTAATCACTTTTATATTCATGCTAGCATAAACAAAGGATAAATTGACAAACAAGGCTTCACAGAACACTTACTTTCTGACATGGAACGAACATCTCATTCACATCTCATTTCAAATCGAGATGTAAAAAATGTAATCTGAATAGGTACATCTGGGATAAACAAACGCAGATGTAGATGTAGTAGATGTGTCCGATGTGGATAAAAAAACGCTCGAGATGTAAAAAATGCATCCGATGTGGATTCTCAAACGCGGCATCTGTATACAATTTTTGTGTATCAGCAGTCTTCACCGATTATAAAGTTGACAAATGACATGTCACCACGAGGAAGCAAAGGCCTCTTTTCTGTCTGATTTGTATCAAATTTCTGCTTCTTTTTATTTGTTATAAATTTGAGTTTTAAATCCGTTAAAATGTCCTTAATTAAACCTATTTTTGAATAATAATATTTTTAAATAAAACTAACTATACTCTGTTTTTAAACTAAGAGGAGCGATTAGGGGGGTGGGTTGGCTCAGTGGTTAGAGTCATGACTTTGAGATCGGAAGGTCTCAGGTTCGAATCCCACCGTTGGCCGGGATTTTTTCATTTAATTTAATTATTTAAAATTAATTCTGATGCCTTGGTAGGATTCCCCACTCGACCATTCACTGTTGGGTTCTAATTAACAGTGCTGTTCCTAAAGTGGCGCTGGGAAACAGTAACAAAGCCTACACAGAACACGAGGCGAAATAACCTTAGCAGTTGAAGCCGATGACACAAAAAAAAAAAAAAAAAAAAAAAAAAGAGGAGCGATTTGAATTTAAGTTGGCAATTCTGTAGACTTCTAATTGGTCAGATTGAAGTCAGTTTCACACATCACTTTTTAGCTACTGTTGACAGTTCTATTTTCGATTCTGACATTTTATAATTTAAGTTTTGTTATTGCTTTGATATCTCATCATTATTACTTAGTTTTTATTTTATTTCTTTAATAACAGTTCTTTTCAAAACTTTAGTAAGCAATTGTATTGAATTTCTACGATTATGGATATTTCTACATCGAATACTATTATAACAGTTCCTCGCGGAGTCCATCAAAACAACGAAAACGAATGAGTTTAGGCTATTCGTCTCTCAGAAAAGCAGTAAATAATAAATATGTACAAATAGGTATTGGATAATAATACGAAAACCAAAATTGTTGATGTTATATCCAAAATTTCTCAAGCTACCAGTAAGTTTTACTTATTACTTTCAAATTAAAAATAATATTAAATACTCAATATTTTTCTTACAGGTCAAAGTCAACTACTTACCGATTATTGAAATAATACCGCAATAATGGAACAATATCTAGTCTAAAAAGTATTTATGGAAGACGATGAGTTCTAAAAACATTTGATTATGATGATGATAAATGCTATTCGAAGATTAGTACATGCTTTCTTTTTCAAAAATGAGTTATCTAGATTGAATAAAATTTTGCAAGAATTGAAATATTTAGATTTGCCACAAATATATTATTCATCTTTATATACTTTCTTGAGATATAATAAGTAAGTTTGTAACTTTGACCAGTCAAATGTACTGTTTATTTATTATGTATATATTTTTTTAGATATTTGAAAAGAAATTGTCAAAGTGTATTGATAGAACACTATATACGTAGATTTAAAATCCATCAAACAATATAGAAAATAAAACAGACCAAGCTTCTACTTTGATGAAGATCATAAAGGTTTATCAACAGGCCTGAAATGCCAAAAGCAGGTGCCTTAATATACGTGCTAATTCTGAAGGTTTTTGTAGAAAATGCATTTACCTTAACGAGACGAAATCCGAAGTATTTTAGAATTGGTTTTCTACATTTTTTACAAAGTTTTCTAATTATGCTATGATTGTCATGGAAAATGTATCATATCATAGTCGAAAAGTTGAAAAAATTCCTTTGTCATCAAGAAAATCTGACGGGAATGGTTACAAAACTAAAAATATTAAATTTATTTAAATATGAAGTGATATCAACTTTTACACCTAATTTGGCAACATAAAGATGCACATAATTTGAATGTTGTCGATGTAAAGGCTAAAGAAACCAATAAAGTTGTGTAGTGGCTGCCCCATATCACTGCGAGTTAAATCCCATAGAATTGATAGAGGCACAAATAAATCAGGTGGCAGCTAAAAACACAATGAATCTTCTGATGTAGATTAACATATTGAGTACTTGTGTTTTTTGTTTCTAATTCAATGTAAATGTCAAGATGTACTTTGTCCTTTTACTTATTATGTTGTATAGGCACCTCTTATGTATTTTTGTTTTATTTTTCAAACTTTTATTATTAATTAAAATATAACAAATTTACAAAATAAAGATACTACTATTCATATGTTGTTTTTCTAACCCATATTAAAAAAAAATTACAAAACTACAGTGTAGTATACAAAAATTACAACTGCTCTCATTTTTATTGTAAAATTGTTGTATCTTACACACATTTAAGCGCCAGTCTGTATTTAACTTAAAAATTCTTGTTCTGCAAGGTATAAGTGGTAAGAGTAGATTTGAGCAGCCATTATTGAGAAATCTGGATTTATAAAAAAGGCGTCCTTTAAATTTTACAATAAAAATGGGAGCAGCTTTAAATATTTTACCCCGTAAATAATGCTTTTTATACAACTTTATTACTAATTTTTTTTTAAACTAAAAATTAATGAATTTCTAATCAAAATGATTAAAATATAACTAAATATTAAAGTAAATTTTATTTATTTGAAAATAAACCATTTACAAAATTGTTAATGAACATTTAAAACTACAAAATATTTTGGATATATTTAAAAGTGCTATTTCCATCTGAATATGTCCATAATTTGTGGCCTCCAAAACTTTCATTATTTAACCTAAAACAAATACCTTGTTTTATTATTTTAATAGCTTGGTACTTAAATAGTCAAAAGCATAAAGTGTTATCACTGTAACATTTGGTGTGGCACCCTTTTTTAAACATTAAATTGCTATATGTAAAAGGACTTTCCAAACAAGTGTCAAAAATATTCTCTAGATATAATGTAAGAATTGCTCATAAACGAAACCTTATTTTTAAATTTTAAACCCAAACTCAAGAAAGCAACTCAACTAAATGTAGTTTATAAAATAGACTGCAAAGATTATAACTACACTTACACATATTAAACTCTGCGAATGTGTAAAAGGTGTATTTTAATTTAATCAACTAGTTGTAAGCTACTTACACACTATCACAAAATATTGGTTTCGTTCATGATCATTTTAAAGTGTTTATTTTCCTAAATGTTTTTTTAAATTTTAAAAAGCTGTGATTGCACCAGAAGATTTCGAAACATATGTAGTGCTGAATTATTAAAAATATCTACCGATCATACTAAAGATATTTTTGTTTGTAAAAAATATATTAAATTGGGTGTAGGAAATCCTTCTGCTGACACAAAGTTACAAATTACCTTTTTTATGCCTTAATAATTTTTATTTAATTATTTGTCTATACAATAAATTATCATACAAAATTAAGATACATATTATCTTACCTGCAAATAAACATTTAGTTTTCGAGAGGCTTGAAGGATGTCTCAAAAAAATATACCATCTGCTTTATATTGTATAAAAATATGTTTTCAAGAAGACCAAAGACATGCTGATACACAATGTGGAATTTAAGCAACAATTATAAATCCTATCTACAAAAAAACAGGAGAATGATAAAAACCATTATTATTATAGTAAAAGCTGGTACCATTGCACTTTCTTGGACTTCTACATACATTTAATAAGCTGTTGCCCACAAGTTTACACTTTCGACTGTTGAATATATCATCTTGTTAGTGGAGACAAAATTCGTATAGATTTGATTTATTTCATTTCAAAACACTTGTCTGTAAACATATCCTATCGTACTTCAGAACTTTGCTACATTTTACCTAAAGAAAGAACCCTTATTTAATTAGGAAATCCATACAACTAATGGTAATCTTGTAGTTTAATTTTAAGAAAAAATATTACAAATTAAACTATACCTATAAAGAAATATAAAAATAAACTTTATTTTTTTGTACCTGCCAAAATTCTTCATTTTAAATAAGCTTTTCTTCAACTACATATTTTTCAGTCCCTCCTAAATATGTTTTGTAATAGGTAGGTAATAATAGGTGCTTAATTTCATTCCAACAAATAGAACTGGCATACTTATTTTTCTAATTTTTCCATCAAATTGAAAAACCTACTATTTACTTTCTTTTCTGTTATTATAATAGATATATAATTTTCTAATCACAGTTACTTATAAAACAATGAATAAAATATCGAATTAAAACTCTATGTTAAACTCAAAATGTACATTATTTTGTATTTTGTTGGGAGACATTTTACTCAATTTACTGAAATTTGGTCGCTGTTTAGGCGATTCTCTTCTCAACATACTGGTCCGAGCTGCGATATGAGACGAAGAAAGGAAGAAATAAAAGTATAACTAAAATACAATAATTATAAATCAAAAAGGGAATGAGCACAATTTAGTTATTCGATGGTTATCTAAAACTTTGACTTCAATCTTCAATGAATTCATAACAAAGTTTTGAAATGTTTTTCTTGAAATGATACAAGACAAATTCAAATTTACCGCTAAAATGATATCTAGTTACTTTTTTAGTTATTTTTCCCTGTGTAAATAGGACTTTTCAATTCGCTCCTCTTAGTTTAAAAACAGAGTATAGTAAAAATAGGAACACATTTAAAACTCAAATATCTTAAAAGAACACAACCGGCCTCTTACACATTTCTTCAGTAACCATATATTTTGTTGACTGCAGAATTATATCTTATTAGGTATTAGGTTTAAAAAAGAATTACTAATACTAATTATAAAACGAGTATAAATACCTTTTTTGAATGATTTAGGGTCTATTTATACTCCCTTAGTATTAGTATTTGTATTAGTATTATGATTAAGCATTAAATTTGTTAAATCGTTCAAAAAAGGTATTTATACTCGTTTTATAATTAGTATTAGTAATTCTTCTTTAAACTATTTAAACCTAATACCTAATAAGATATAATTCTGCAGTCAACAAAATATATGGTTACTGAAGAAATGTGTAAGAGTCCGGTTGTGTTATTTTAAGATATTTTAGTTTTAAATGTGTTCCTATTAATATTTTTACTAGTTAGTTTTATTTAAAAATATTATTATTCAAAAATAGGTTTAATTAAGGACATTTTAACGGATTTAAAACTCAAATTTATAACAAATAAAAAGAAGCAGAAATTTGATACAAATCAGACAGAAAAGAGGCCTTTGCTTCCTCGTGGTGACATGTCATTTGTCAACTTTATAATCGGTGAACACTGCTGATACACAAAAATTGTATACAGAGCATGATTTGTACCGAAATATTATCATTTTCGAGCTTGTTGGAACAAACATATAAACAACATAATCATATGTGTATTGTCAATTATCCTTATCCGTTGTCTATTAAAAACAAAGGCCAAATACGCAATTGATTATTTATAGAAAAGAAGAAATTTAATGTTTAATTTAAAAGTTGAACCTGTCAATTATTAAGCATAAATATTAATGCTAATACTAATCATAAATCGAGTATAAATGTCCCCATTACATTGTGAAGGTTCAACTTAATGCTTAATCATAATACTAATGCAAATACTAATAATAAGGGAGTATAAATAGACCCTTAACAAATTTAATGCTTAATCATAATACTAATACAAATACTAAGGGAGTATAAATAGACCCTAAAAGTTGTAAAGTCTTTTGGTAGAGAGGGGGTAAACGTCAAACCACGTCGGGCGGCTCCGAGAATTTCACAGAAATGTTTACCTGCCAGTGTCGTTTCATAGAATAAGTAATTTTAAATTATCGGCGGAACCGGACAATCGCATGTATTTATGGATTATAAATAATTATTAAACATGTATTATAATATTCAAATTATAATTTTACAAAATTTCAACAGCTATTCATAATTTATTAAACTATTTACTCGAAATTGTTATTAACATCTATAAAATAATTTTGTACGCCAATGTATCGCGTCCACTTCGGGGAGATCCACTGCCAACCTGTCAATTTATGTGTATAAAGTGGGAGAACTGGCAAAAGCTTTTACTTCTGTTCTACCATATACTTTTGCAATTTTTTTTTATACATTTGAATTTCTCAGTTATTGGAAAGTATGGAACATTATTAAGAAACTCGTGAATGTAATTGATTGGTATAAATAATACAAATAAACAATTTTTCTAGATATAATTTAATTCTTAAAGCAAATATATAAATCAAAGTATCTCTTAAACAATCATTTCAAGTTCCTTGGCATATTCTATTGCTTGCTGTGCCAATTCTTTGGAAGGAATCGGTTCATGAGTTTTTTCTTCAGGAATAAAATGGAAAAATTCATTGTTTAATTTCCAAGCCTTATTTTGGAAAGCCTTTTTGGCGAAATTCTTCGCTGCCTCTTCATTAGGCAGGTACAGCATTCTAGCAATATCCTTCACTGATATCTTTTCATAAGCCACTGACAAGCAATCTGCAATTTCAACTCTTATGGTATCCAGCAATATGTCCATGAAAAAGTTGTAGTTAGCTGCAGGTACATTGCCTTTCGCAAGAAATATCTAAGAAAATTATTAAAGAAAACTTATTGAGTCTTGTCTAGTTTTTAGTTTATGCAGTGTCTTATTTTGGTAAACCTGCTGTTTAAGTCGCCATGGATTACACACGGGCTGGCCTTGTGTTCACTGGAATAATGAAGTATAATTTAAAGGGCAAGGAAAATGTTTGGAAATTAACAAAAATAGTCTATAATTTTAGAATATTTTGAGGTATTTTTTGTGAAACACTGATTTTCCTTGCCCTCAAAATTTAAAGATAAAATTTAATGATGCACAAGTATTCAGACACATGCACTACACGTGCCGACATAAACAGCAGGATCACTCTTATATTATTTATACTAACTTTATTATAACTTCCCTCCATTAAATATTGCTCAATAGACAATGGATGCCTTATATAAACATCATTCTGAATATGATCAGATGGCAACAACTCCAATTCTGTATGAAATTCAGCTACTCTATTTTGGGACAACAAAAACAGCAAATTTAAACCCAATAATTGATATTTAAATGCAGATTCTGGAAGTTGGTTATTGTAATCAAAATAATAGCATTTTAGTTGAGCCATATATCTTTCAAAAGCCGTTATATCATTTGCAGCTATACTCCATTGAACTCCAATCTCTAACACATCTCTGGCTAAAAGAAGTTCTTGCTTGGTTGCTGTAGCTGTAGATGTCGGTAAAAACATCAAATGTGTCAATTCAAGCTAAAATTTTACATTTCAAGAAACATTTTTTTATGAAAAAGAAGTAAATACCACAAGAGCAAAGAATAATTGAATACCTAAGTATTATTTTTAAAATTGTAGCGCTCTTAAATATAACACATTTACCTTCAACTGTGACAGAAACTTCTCACATTTGCTTAAATTGGGATTTTTTGTGTTCCATTCGGATTTTAACTGTTTATATAAATCAGCTACTTCGTTTACTTTAGACATTGTTGATGCTGACTATAATCTTATTTACCACTTCGGTTTCACATTCACAATTCAATTTCAACTCGAGATAATGAAGCTGCAAAAACTCAGAAAATTAGGCGATGATGAATGATTATCAACATTTTCTTTGTCAGTTGTCACTTTGTCAGCTGTCATTGTCTAGTGTCACATCCATAGGCGAGTTCGGGCTGCGCACTCAGTGGAGTGGAATACGCAGTGCGCATATGGTTTTACTCCTTTTACTCTCAGAGTTCAATGTCTTTTCCTTTGCATCGGAAGTGTAGCACTGAGCTACGCCACTTCTGAAAATACCGTTCCATCCATACAATTTGTATAAATGGAACGATATTTTCAGAAGTGGTGTAGCTCAGTGCTACACTTTCGATGCAAAGGAAAAGACCTATTACTTAAAACCTAATCGTACTTATCAGTAACAACCGTATAAGTTTCTTCCATATTAATGGTATGCACGGGAATCCAATAAAAAGCATTTTTGCTTAAGAATTAGTCACAATTATCTTATTATCGATTTAAATCACCTTATGTGCATGCCCGATCCACAATTCACTCCACGATCTCCGAATGGTCAAAGAGGAACTTTTATTTTAACTCCTTCCGTGCCCTTAGGTACTTTAGGAGTGAATATAGTGAAAAGTGCGCGTGGACCGAACTCACCTCATATCAGTAATCTATGCCTCATATTTGCGATGATCGTTCAATTTAGTTCCGTTTACTCCTTAGAACATCTATAGTCAGGAAGGAGCATGCCATGTCCGCGTTAATCTAATCGATCTGACGGAAGTGGGTATCCATGTTGTACTATGGATGACTCATCATCATTTGATAAATAGTTTCTTAAAATTGATTTATAATTTTAGTGATTAAAATTTGTTAATAATTTAGATGTTTTATGTGTTAATTTAAACTTTTATCAACCGTATGTTTCGTAGACATGTTTTAGTATTTATTTAGTATTACTGTTAATTTTAAATTTTCCGCGTTAAAAGACAAACAAGACAATATGGTCAGTTGTTCGTCTTATGGACATAGCAGCACAGCTAAAAGTAGAAAGGAATAATGTACATTTCATAAACAAGTATTTCGTTCTCTCAATGGGCCATGTTCACATGTGAGATATGCTGTTTTATAAATTATATTGTAATAGTTAGTCGCTATACAAGTTATTCTAAATAGTCAGTTCGTTAAAAAAGTTTTTAAATTAAGCCCAATTGAAATTTAAAATTTGAAATTATACGTCATCGGGAATAGACCAATCATCTTGTGTCGAAGTTTTTTTTTGTTATACAAAACCAAGCCAACGAACAAACCGACAAACAGAATGTCGAAGTGAACGCACATCTAAGTGACTTTAAAATTGACACCACCTAACCCACAGACCTTTTATATATTGTTTAGACAGTACACTCAATTGCCGCGTTTGAGAATCCACATCGGATGCATCTGAGATGTAGTAAATCTTTGATCACGTGATTCAGTATACGTAAATGTAATGGGACAGATGTGTCCGATGTGGATAAAAAAACGCTCGAGATGTAAAAAATGCATCCGATGTGGATTCTCATGCTGCGTTTGAGAATCCACATCGGATGCATCTGAGATGTAAAAAATCTTTGATCACGTGATGCAGTATACGTAAATGTAATGGGACAGATGTGTCCGATGTGGATAAAAAAACGCTCGAGATGTAAAAAATGCATCCGATGTGGATTCTCAAACGCAGCATCAAACGCGGCAAATGTATAATTTTCGTAGCTGATTTCAGCGCCCTCACAGTGGTGGGGGTTTAAACTAAACGATGGCGGCAATTTTTGAATGTCTGAATAATTTTTTGGAAGCACGCTTTGAACGTGGTTATTATGTGTGCCATTAAAGTTGAGATTTGATTACAATAAGCAAACAAATCGTAACTATAATGGTTAATCATGTTTTGGTGCTACATTTTTTTATGAAATGAAACCATTTATTATATTTATAACGATTTATTTATAAAATGTAAATTTCGGGTATTATTTTAACTAAAACTAAAAATAGCTAAAAATAAGGCAATAATAATAGGTACATGCAAAATATTAAGATAAAATAAAAAAGATTCAAGTGTTTTCATTTTTTTAGTTTTATCTGGTTTTTATTTCTTATGTTATAAGTATCTTGTGTTAGCAAGAAGATGTATTTTACCATTAAAATAATGTAACAACCTGGAACCCGGAACACTTACACTTTACAATCATGACTGAAAGTTTATCCATTATCTCAAATGTAATGTGGTCACATAGAAACATTAATCCTTCCTCCATGTGGTCACTGACCAATGTAAGCCGAAACTAATCAATCGCGACACTGCCAATTAAATAAACTTTATGCTGTGGTATTAATTTTGTGCTTTATTTCCATTTCACTATTGACTTTCTGTTTTATTTCCATTTTATTATTTAACAATCAGTTCAAAAACAAACAAATCACTCACAAAATTCATAAAAATAAGAAATATTTGTGGTTATGTAGGTATCAAGTACACAAAGAAGGCAGTGTTGTCACGGTCAAATGGTGATAATTCTCATCAATTACCCCGAACGCCTGAAGTCACCAATAAATGCAATAGTGACGATGAAAATATTTTAAAACATAACTTTTCAGTAATAGTACATACTACTAAATGAAAAACGGCAAAAACGCTATAATCTTGCATTAATAAATTATAAATCAATTCATAAAAGTTCATTAGTTAATTAAGAATACCCAAAAATCGGGTAAAATTATTGCTATTGGCAACGCTGCACAAGCCTGTCCTATAAACGGTGACGGTGGCGACCTCACGACGGCGGGGGTATGAAACTTAACACGCATTGACCTTGACGGTAAGAGTGGATACACTGTGACCTAACCTTAGTTTTTTATTTTGGTTTAATTTTATTATTAATATGAAAATCAGCTGGATTTATAAAAGTTGAATCAAGTGTTTTACGCATTGTAAACGAAAATATGATTACCGAGATGATTACTGCATTTTTTAACAATACTCAGTTTACAAAATTCAGAAAGGTAAGACTTTGTTTTAATAGTAGGTAGTTACAGTTTATATGGAGCAAGTAAAACATATTTATCTCCGGTTTTATTTTTAGATCTGCCAAGCAAGAATATGGGGATAATTTCTTTTTCCATAAGAGAGAAGGAGACAAATTACACCTAAACATAAAGTACGGCAAAAACCTTCTGATGCGGTTGTTGTAATTAACAAAAATGAAATTTTTAGTGCACAATATACTTAGGATATGCTGCATGTCAAGATTTGTAATATTTATTATGCTTTTTTGTTTTTATATTACATATAATAAACAGTGTATAAGGCCCTTTATTCCTATAAATATTTTTTTTCTAATTTTGACATATAGACATTTTTTGTAATCGCAGCAAGTGTTAAAATAATCTAGAAACAGATTTTGTTAGTGAACCTAGTAATAATTATGATACCAAAGAATGCTGCAGAGCACCTATGAAATTTTGAGTTAAAAAATATGCCATATTTTTAGGCTATTTTTATACCCTTTTCAAAAATTTTATGCTCCTCGTTTTTTGCAAAACTTAAAATGCTCTATAGCTTCGAACGAAGTCAGCAAAGCACCTCTGTTTTATAAAGTTTTTTCTTTAAAAACAGCAACACCATATATTTATGCACTCGAAATATTATATTTTTAAAAATACATGGTGCTTGCTAACCTTCGAAAGAAGCCAGCAGAGCAATTCGGTTTTTTAAAGCTTTTTTCTAAAAACCACACCCCATTTTTAGAATATTTTTAGACTCTTGAAATATTGTAAAACTTTACTAAAAAAATTGCTATTTTTAAATAATACAGGGTGCTTTGTTGGAACAAAGTCAGCAGGACACTTCAGTTTTTTAATTTGTTTTTTTTTTTATATATAAAAACAACTACTTATGACACATGTTTAGGCTGTTTTAAAATCCTAAAAATGTGGTAAGTACATTTGTTTTCAGAAAAAAACTTTGAAGTCAGCAAGGAATTGCGAATTTTTTTTAAAATGCCAAATTTCGAATATTTTATAATATTGTAGGAGCCAAAAAACGTGGTGTGGTTTAAAAAAAAACTGGGGTGCTCTGCTGGATTCGTTTGAAGCTAACAAAGCATCCCGTATTTTTTTATTTTATAATAATCAATAGCCTAAAATGAGACATAGCTGTTTAAACAAAAAATTGTATTTTTAAAAATGACAGTTTTTTTCGAAAAGCTCTATAATATTTCAAAAATGTGAAAATGTGGTGAGATTGTTTTTTTTTAAGTTTTGAAAATCCGAGGTTCTTTACTGGATTCGTTCAGAGCTAGTAAAGCTCTGCTTGTCTTGTTACATAAAATAAAGGCATTTTGTAGCTGGTTATATAGTTATTTTGTAACTGCATATCTAACCCTTTTATTTTTTTCAGTTGGTTGTAAATATGTGGCTTCATAGAAGAAGTGAGGAACCATCTGTAACACCTGCTCAGTGTTATTGGAAAGGCTCTAATTTATCAAAATGCGTAAATATTGATGTACACTTGGCTAGATTGTTAAAGAAACCTCTTCATCCACTACAGGAAAATAAATCAGTACTTTTATATTCTTAGGATTTGTATATATATTTTTTATTTGTAAATAAATTGTTTTTTACTTCATTTTTCTCATTTTTTATTAAATGGTTAATAAATAAAATTTTCACAGATTTTTATATTTTTGTTTGTAAACAATAATTGAAGAGTTTTTATTAAAAATCACCAATGTTAATAATAATTACTTAAGTCAATATTATTCTTTCTCCTTTTTTAAAGCTCTACTATCAATAAAGGTATTACTTTAGCTTGACCTATGATCAATTTTTAAATTTTGTGATATATTTGGTTCGACAGAAAAAAAATTATAACCCTTTGACATTGGTTGTTTTTACTTAGATTTTCATAAAAAATAAACGGAACTGCAAACATGTTTTACTATCGTAATAACGAATAGCAACATTAAATTTTTTTTTTCACATTTATCACTGTTGTCATTTTCATAAAGGATTGATAAGAAGGCACACTTTCTGGTTTTTTGAAAAAGGTGGCAAGAATTGTGATATTTTTAAATTTATCAGCAGTGATACCACATGTAGTTACCCGATTTATTGGAATATATAGACTTTGCTACCACATTCAACTGAACTTGGTTGTTTTTAATATTTATCACTGTGACATAGGCGTTTTTGTCAAAATGTTTCATTTTAAACTGCTGTAAATTGGTGCCTTTGTTTTGGTAGTTTTAGTCCCAAAAAAATCTATGCATATACAGGTACTCATTCCTCTTTGATTTGTTCGAAAAGTTAAAATTTTATAAAAAATTACATTGGCTGTTTAAAAACTCATTATAATCCCTGAAATGTGATAATTAGGTAAATTAAATTAAAAAAACAAACAAAAAAAAATTATTAAATTAATATTTACTCTTACAAAATAGGTTCTTGTAAGTTAACAAGCAATTATGCAGATATTACTAAGTAAATGTACTTGCTTAAAATTCACACACGAATGTGGTTTTAACTTGTTAAATTAACTAACCCTTCTTATAACTCTTTCCACATGTATTCTTAGAGATGCTATTCTTTTACTTAATTGTACATCTTCTGGAGAACTTTTTCCATTCTATGATACACTAGGTGTGGCTTTACTAAAGTGCATCCCATGTTTTCAAGTAGCTAAATATTCTGAAACCCCTATCTGCCATTATATGGGATCCAGGAACCAGTTTGTTTAAATACCCACATTTTTCTATTATTTCTTTATCACTAGTTCTTCCACAAAATGATGAATAAATTCGGTACCTTCAAAACTTTCAGGAGATTCTGCATTTTCTTCCAGAAGGGTTTTTAGGTTATACACTTAAGAATTTATAGTAGCCTCATTTTCAATTTCCTGAAGGGGACAATTAGCAGAAATTGCTGCTACATCTTGATAATCCGGTGTATTTTTATTAAAAAGTTCACGAGAAACATCGCTAGTAGAAGGTTGATTTTCTTCTTTCCAAATTTCTAGGAACACTAATAAGGGTCCGGTAAAGGATCCTGAGGTGCGAAATTCACAAAAAATTTTTAAACACTCAAAAGTAACTAGTTTCTATAGTAAATTTTCGAAAAAAAATTTATGGATGAAGCAGTACTTTTCGAAAAAAATTGAATTAAAAATCCCAATTTTACAGGTTATAATCACAAAACAATTAGGCA
Source organism: Psylliodes chrysocephalus (assembly GCA_927349885.1). Lineage (NCBI taxonomy): Eukaryota > Metazoa > Arthropoda > Insecta > Coleoptera > Chrysomelidae > Psylliodes > Psylliodes chrysocephalus. Next base: position 11,742,278 of record OV651824.1, read on the forward strand.
TTCCAACGACCTATCAAACAATAGGTGCCAGTGGGAAATTCTTGTATATTTAAGGGGGTAGCGACATAGTCTTGCAACTTGGACGCTATTTTTATTCAAAGTAGTACTCGCCAAGCCTGCCAATTTATGAAAAAATGTATAGGTGGGTTTTTTAAATATTATTTTTATTGTGTTTGACATAAAATATTTAAAGGTATTCCATTATTCATGATTTTACGTAAAGTAGATAGAATACACCATATGTCGCCACCCTTAGATATATCAAACCTGCCCACTGGTAATTCATTTGTTTGGAATGCCTAATTACTCTAAATGACAGTTTCTGACGTTTCTGTCTTAAAAATAAGAATTGTAAATAATGCCAAGTTGTTAATAAAATTATAAGTTTAAGGATTATTTAAATTTATAATCATAATTTTTTCGTTTGGTTTAAAAAGATAAGTACGGTAATAATCGTATATAAAATGCAAAAATTAATATATCAACCACATTAATTTTAAAAATGCAGCTCAAAAATACTACATACAAAATTAAAAAGTGAAATTAATTAAATCACTCAACATGTAATGCATAGACAACTTTTTTTAAATTTTCTTTCACTCAAAACGAAACGACTTCCGGTAGCGTGGCGGCTTCGCCGCCACCAAAAAATTTTAACCCATACCTGGCTACGCCTACCGGCATAGACTCCAACGGCCTGGACACAGCTCAAATTTAAATGAAAAGTCTCACATAACACATTATAATCAAAAATCATACATTTTTCGTTTGCTTCAAAAAGATAAGCACGAATAATCGTATCTAAAATGAAAAAATTAATATATCAACCAAATTAATTTTAAAACTGCAGATCAAAAAAAACTACATACAAAATTAAAAATAATTAAATCACTTAACATGTACCTAATACCTAGACAACTTTTTTTAAATTTTCTTTCACCCAAAACAAAACAACGACTTCCCGTAGCGTGGCGGCTTCGCCGCCACCAAAAAATTTCAACCCATACCTGGCTACGCCTACTGGCATAGACTCCAACGGCCTGGACACAGCTCAAATTGAAATGTCTCAAATAACACATTATATTTTCACCTATAACTTATTTTCTTCTCATTCAAACAGAAATCGTAAACTTGGAAATTATCAGTGATAAAAATCAATATAGTATGGCAACGTTGCAAACTCGAGGACCCTGTGTCAAGAACTGACAATTTCATGGAATCACTTTATTTTAGGTTTTATGGAAGGAAATGATTAAAAGTTAGGTTAAATCAGTCCAAATATTGCATTTTATTATAATATAAATAAAAATAGCAAATGAAACGTATCCTTCCATATTTAATTTCAGTTAAAATATCATAAAAAGTAAGTTACTTCAATATATTAATGCTAAAATTATGAAATTCGCACCTCAGGATCCTTTACCAGAACCCACTAATAAATATTTTTGAAGATGAATGTGAATCATTAGGTCTGTTCTGGTTTTGAGAAATAACGATCCACAACTGTCGGGCTCATGCGCAGTAGATAAAAAGTGTTCTGGTTTTTCTGGGACTACTTCGGATCTCTCAGTCCAGTGTTCTGGTTTCGTATCCGAAATAATCCGTGATTGTTGTAAACAGTCAAAAAGTGTTCATGCTTGGGAGTGTGGATCGACTCGGACTGTTTTGACCGCGCATGCGTTTTTGAAGTGTTATGAATATTGTATTGGCTTTTTAGACCATACGAAACGTATACAATCCCAAATTGTTTATTTATATGTGGACGAATGTCTCTTGTTCTTGTTTTATTTGTAAATTAAAGCAATTTTAGAATTATTAATTTTTTAATATTCTGTTTTTATTTATTCCATTGAAATGTGATGATAATGATAAACATATACATGCAAATGTTATTTGAAGCTGAGCTTTCAAAAGGAACTTCATTATTATAATAAACAATAAACAAAACACCTTCATGACGTGTTCTGGTTTTCCAAGAATTTCAAACAGTCGGGGATTTTTTGCCTTCACGCATACGGTCCGGCGCAGTTTCAAAACAGTTTTCATTTTGAGAACCAGAACAAACCTATTATCACATTCTGGAACAAAACACTTTTTCGTAGTCATAATATTTATAAAAATTACAAAATTAAACACTCAAATTCCAAATAAATTCTTGATCGAGACACTATGATGACAGATGCCATACACAGTGCTGCCATTTTGCCATTTTCTGAATTATTAAGTGTCTTTTAAAACAATGAAACTTTAAATATGGTAAAAGTTTAAACAGAAATAATACTTTCAAAAAACATTTGATATTATATATTTAAAAGATATTTGTTTAACGATGTTTTAGAAGTCTAAAAGTAAGAAGGAGTACACAAACGAACGTACATCACTTCTCGTAAACCTTCTAGCTGGCAACGTTGTGCGCTAGCTCCTATTGGTCTATTCCCGGTGACGTCATAAATTTTAAAAAAATTCATAACTCCGGCAAATGAATAGATAAAAAAAAAATAAAAAAAATGTAGTTTTATTTTTAACTTTACTATTCATAAAAAAAATTTCAAAATTTTTGAACATGCCCCATTTTCAACCACATTAAAGATTTTTAATTTTTTTTAAATTTGTAAACAAACATGGTAAGTGCGTCTGCGATCAACTGTGCTCATAGGCGTAGTCTCATGGTTTATAGGGTATACATACTTTCATTTAAACAATTATTTTATGCAATTTTAAGATATTTTATGTGGTTGTTAAAATGAATAAATTATTGTTTAATTTAGATTTATAAATTGATTGCAAGTAAACAATTTTCAGATTTGTAGATTTACAAATTATATAAATTAATCCCAGGTAGACAATTTTCAGATTTCCTAAAGATTCTCAAAAAACAAAATTATGGCTTGAGTTCATGCAACAAACAAATTGTGAGCCAAAATATCTTAATTTTTGTGTTCACGCAATTTTAAAGTAGATTGTTTTGATCGAACCTCAAAACCAAGAATAAGACTTCTACCAACAGCTGTTCCAACAATAAAAGTGGCCCGGTTGAAGTATATAAGTAAATAAATTGTTTACTATCCAAGTAGCACCATAAAAACATTTTAGGTTTATTTCAGTTTTAAAATGGTTTTAATGTGGTAAATAAGAAGATACTGATTTTAAAGTTACCTTGTAGATATACTGCGGGCACTTAAAAGCCGTTTAGCATTTAATACTGGTTTTCAAGTATCTAATAAGATTCGCTAATAAGGGCAATCAATCTTAAAAGTTTGTATGTCTTGTTGTAGTTTTAAAATGATTTAGTTTGAATTAACTTTAAAACTAATGTTTAATTTTATGAAGGACTTGCAGGTTGTTTGGTTTTACTATATTCTAGATTGTGTCGTTTTAGTTTTAAAGTAGTTTTAAAAAGATTCTTAATGTAACTAATAAAACCTATTATTAAATCTGCTTCATCTTAGGATAGTTTGGTCAGTAAATATTTCGTTTTAAAATTATTTCATTACTTTTCCTTATAAAGGCTTTCTTAAATGCAATTAGGACCGATTCCACCGTTGTGTTAAACAAAGTTTAAAATTACATTTTTACATTAACAATGTCATTTTAATCTCCGTTTAACACAACGGTTCTTAACTAAGGGTCGATTTTGTGTTAAACGGAGATTAAAATGACATTGTTAATGTAAAAATGTCATTTTAAACTTCGTTTAACACAACGGTGGAATCGGTCCTAAATCAATTTGGTTATCGTAAAGACTAACTGTACTTCTTGTTAGAAACAATAAAATTAAACTCATATCCCTTATTTTTACATGTCAAACAGGGGTGGACCTACAATAATTAGAAAACTGAAAACAATATATTATTATTAATCTAAAAATACACAGAACACAAACGACTGATATGACACGGAGATTTTAAAGTTAGGTTTACATTAAAACCGAGCGGCATTTATCACAGCCGTATTAAAACTAATCCGTTTAAATCACAAGCGAACCTTTCTTTTGTCTAGGGTATGTGCTCTTGGAACAGTATAAAACTCGATTAAATAAAACCCTTTGATCTTAACGTTTCCTTGTCTATTAACTAAAGGTTTTATTTAATTCCGGCCATTTTACTTTCTCGAGATGGTGGAAGCCATGATAGATAAAAATATTTAGACTTACATAAAAACGACAGTTAACCACTTAAACGTATAATTTAGATTTCTTTTAATACAGAATAATCTAAGATAATAGATAAAATTATGTTTCTTTCTAGTTTGTTTTTCAATTTTGTTTTTTTTTTTTATTATAAAACTTCAGAAATTTTAAGGCCCCTAAGTTTCATAAAACTTTTTCGTTAACATTTATCGATAAAGTTGGGTGCGCAGTATATATTTCTACCCTGACACATTCTGAAATCACTACCTTACTTTTTATTATTTTATAGTTCATGGTTGGAGCGTCACCATAGGTCTTTTCCTTTGCATCGAAAGTGTAGCACTGAGCTACACCCATGGAGGAAGGGCTACACCACTTCTGAAAATATCGTTCCATTTATACAAATTGTATGGATGGAACGACATTTTCAGAAGTAACGTAGCTCAGTGCTACACTGTCGATGCAAAGGAAAAGACCTCATATTATCATCTTCAAATAGAAATTGCGGCCTAACGTAAAATGACTAGATTTTGGACAAAGTCGGAACATCTGGGGGGTGGTATACTTTATGGGAGGCCGTTTTTATATTTTATGGAATATATCTGTTATTTATGTTTGGAGGAGAAAATTCTTCAAATAAAAGTTACTGCTAATATAATTTTTGTTTTTTGCCAAATTTTTCTGAAATGGTCCGTATTCGAGAAATTTCACAAAATGTGCAAAATTCTGATATTTAAGAAAATTGTTGAACTAAAAGTTGTTTGCGATATCGATCTTTATAATTTTTGTTTAAACATGATTTTTCTAAAATGGACCGTAATGGAAAAATTGTAGGAAAAGTGCTATATTAAAATTTTTCAGTATTTCGTTTTCAATGAATATTTATGGAAAAATGTTTCGAGGTAGATATATGTGGAAAATATATATATTTAGTTTATTCTCTAAACATTTATAGAGGTGCTGCAATAGGTTGTACAAAATAACCAAGCAATTTTATTTGCTAAAAGAATTATGTATATAGTTTTAAAAAACTATTTTCATATGTTAACAATAAGATAAATTAAAAATTATCTTTAAAAGTGTACATGTAACTAACATTATTAAGTGCACTTCAAAACCGCATGTGTTTAAAATGTATTTAAAGTGGTTTTAAAAAGGTCTTCACAGCAGCTTTAAAATCAGGTGTTCAAAGGTAATATAGTTTTATGGTGATTTTTATTTTTCGTTTAATTGACCTCTTTCAGAGTGGGCCCTTTTATGCTGATGGCGTATTTATTGCAACCTTAGGGCTCCTTTTAAAACTAATTGGTTTTAATTGCAGTTTTATTTTACAATTTTAAAGCATCCTTGAAGTACTGAATAAAACCGTTCGGTGATACTTGGGTAACTATATCATGTGTCGTTTTTTTCGTATAATAGAAGTTTATTGTATGAATGTGGTGCACCCTATATAATTTATTAAAAAGTTATTTACAAAAACGAACACAAATAGAATTAATAATATCTCAAGTAAGGAAATAAGTAGCATATCGCATGCCTCAAGATACTGTCTTATGTCATATCTTGTTTAATTTTATTTTAAATAATTTGTCGTTTAAATACAGATGGAAATATTGTAAGTTTTTCAGACGACACAGTTATTCTGTAAACAGAGAACTGGAATTGATTAAAATTATTAATAGAAACAGATCATATAAAATTTTTCGAATGGTTTAATTATAAAAACACCAAAACCTTTGAAAAAACTTAGGTTGTTCCATTATACAGTTACAAAAAGATGGCCTCTTCCTATAGAAACAATAAAAGGTAACATTCAGTAGTTTCATATAAGTATTACAAATGATATAAAATACCTTAGAGTACAAATTGACTCTCATCATAACTGGACTAAGCATACAAATAATGCGTTGAATGTACATTTAAAAATAATCTATTTTGCACTCATAGAATCATTATTACGTTATAGGATCCTTTCTTAAAAAGGTGTTTTACCTGCTTATGCAAAATTGTCCTACAAAAAATATTACTAATAGTATTATGTAATAAAATGATCAGAAATTCTCTTCGATATTAGGAAGTTTTATATGTACTCCAACAAAAACATCTAAGAAAGAAATATCACAGCGGTGTTTGACCTAAATATATAAGTATAGGATATTTAATTTTTTTTTAATGCATATCTTCAAAACATATTTATTTTTCAAACCTTAATAATTTGTAAAATGTATATTAATAAAGACATTGTCATAATAAAGATGTAAAAAAGAGAATTTTTTTTTAAATACATTATTGCTTTGATTTTTCAAATGAAATCCCTCTATATAAATTATCCCAAAAATATTTTCCTATATTTATCCCACCCAACATGCAATTTTAAAGTAAAATTTATTCACATAATGAAGGTTAATAAAAAAAATGCAAACTTCTCGCAAGAAAATAGCAATTCGTTAAAATGAGAGAAATCGGTAAATTTAGATAATATGCAAATGAGAATTTATTATTTTCTTTTCTACGTCCCTTTATGACAGTACGTCACTGGTAGACCGGAAACACTTGTCGCCATATTCGTCTAGTTCACTGTCAAAATTTGATACCATCGCGATTCCAAGGTCGTTTAGGATTCCTCTTCCTGACTATATATATTCAAAGATTTAATCCCATTATACAGTGACGCGAAGCCGACCCAGTTCTTTGTTTACTTTCTTGTCCGTGGTATGAAGTCTAGCGCTGGCCATATAGAGGACAAATGCACTGCTTCGAGAAGCTACCGGATAGATCGATGTGCGGTGTTGAGTCATAGAGAGGGAGTTACCGAAAGTTCTGGGTTGCCGAGAGTATTCTGGTGCAGAGCTTAATGGTTTTATATAAATTGTCGAAAGTCGAAAGACGTTAAGTTTGAATATAAGTGTCGCATAGAAAAGATAAATTGTAATAAATAAATGAAAATTGTGAGTTATTAATGCCTAAAGTATTATATATAAATTAATTAGTACGTTATAAATAAAGTGTTTTAAATAAATAAACTATAAATAAATTAAACAAACGTTACATTGGTGTTTGAAGTGAAACTGTAAATAAATAGCAGGTATTTCTTCCTTAGAAGAAAAAGTTACTTCTGACATACCTATCTTCTTTAAAAACCGAAATTTCTTCAGATTTAGACAACAAAATGTCTTTTCTAAAAAATGAAATTTCTTTTATGTGGAAAATAAGATGACTTCTGTCGAGAAGAAAATAATGTCTTCCGTTGAGGAGAAAGTAAAACAAATGGAAAAGAAGATAGAATAACTGAAACATGCAGAACCGGCCAAGGACGGTGAAATAAAGTGCCATGAGGTGAAGTCAAAGTTGAAATTGGGAGAAACTGTAAATTCTGCTCATGTTCAGACGAGACCCTTTAAAAATATGCTCTAAATACAAGCGTCTGAATATCCGATCGCGCCCGGTATATATAGCACGTGTCTTGACCGTCTTGACACTTGACATACGCTTTCGTACCAACCACATACAAATAGGTATACGGCGTAAAACCCTCTGCGCATCTTTACTGAGTGTTTAATAAAAGAAGATAGAAATGACCGCCATTTTTATATAAACAAACTGAAACTTATGCAACCAATTTATCTTTCCATCTGTCAAAAGTGTCAAATTTTAATGTGTTTGTGAATTTGGTTAAATTTTTTTGTGTTATTTTAGAATATTTTGATTGTGGATATTATTTTCTAAGTGTATAAACGTTTCATTTATTTTAACATTTGTGAATAGACTTTAATCCCAGTATAAGTTCTCTATACTGGGCTTTATTCAAGATGTCTTGTAAGATCTTGCAAGAACATAAGAAGACTGTTGCCAATAGATTCAAATGTTACATTCCACAAGTAAGTAATAAGGTTTAGCAAAAATAAAGGATATGAAAGAAGTGTCTTTATATTATTTTAGGGTTCCAAAACAAGCAGAACGTTCCTTATTGTGGTTATCTACCATATAGAAATTGGACAAAATTTCTTTTAAGTTGTTAGTACAATTCACTGCAGAATCAATAAGGACGACCCGTTCACTAAAAATTTGTAGCTTTTAGAAATTATACAAGAAGAAAGTAAATTGTTTAAAATAAAACAAATATGCAACCATCAATTTAATTTTAAAGTATCCTGGAAATTTTAATATTTTTAACTTCCTCTTCTGTACTTTTGTCATTTAAAATTAGTATTTAGGTATTTAATCTATTATTTGTCGGCCTATTATTTATCAGCCTAACATGTATTTTTAAACATTAAAATATTTTTTTTGTTGTAGAAAATAAATTTAATTCAGATATAATATTGTATTACCTATTTCTTTTAAAAAATCTGTACAAAATGATGTATTTAAAAGTGAAACGACCTAGACATCTGCAACCAAGTTTTCATATTGCTGTATTTCTGGTCACCTATGTACTAGTAATCTTGTATAAAAATGGCCGCCCCTATGTTAAACAGGTCGGACGTCTCTCTTGCTCCGTATACCTATTATAAGTATGTGGTACCAACACGTCAAAAGTGAAGAACTTGACAGCAACGTCAACTCCTTATGATGGCTGCTGAAATTGAAAATTGTAAAATTTCTGAAAATATCAATAAACTAAATATAGAAAATGAAAATAACTCCAAAGTTAACAAATATAGTGCCATTGCAGCAAATGTAGAATACGGTCTACCTCTTAAAGAAGTATATAAATTAGCTTTCAACTTTTATAAAGGTACATTTTGTGTTTGTTATTATTACAAAATGTTGTTTTTATTTTTTTTTTTGTAGAAAAAGATGGCAAAGCCGTGCATTTTAGTTACGAAGATAAATTACAGCTAGCAGCGTTCTCTCAGCAAGCATTATATGGATGTTATGCAGAAGCAGCTCATAAATTAGCTCCCTTAGGGACTTTAGATGTTGTAGGAAGAGATAGAAGGATAGCCTGGCAAAAGTTGGGACAGTTATCCTGTGATCAAGCAAGAGCAGGATTTGTGGAATTATTAAGTAGAAAATGTCCTCTGTTTTCAACTTACATAGAAGCACACAGAAGGGAGAAAATAGAACATGATCGCCGACTGTTAGTATCAACTTTTACTAAATATGTTTATGGATATGTTGTTTTCTTCGATTCTGTAATAACTTAACTTCTTTTTAGTGAGGAGGAACGAGAAAAAAAGAAAATTGAAGAGGAGGAAAGGCTAAAAAAGTTAGAAGAAGAAAAAATTCTACAAGAAGAATTGTGGAAACAAGAAGCAATTAAAAGGCAGATACAACTAGCTTTAAATCAACAAACTTATGAACAGTTTAGAAAATATGCTGAACAACAATATCCAGGTAAGAAAAAGTTTTATTAATTTGTGGACATTATATGATTTTCTCATTTTTTAGGCGATCCAGATAAACAAGGTTCCTTAATAAAGCAATTACAAGAACAGCACTATATACAATATATGCAACAACTACATGCCACACAGAAGGAGCATAGAGATAATCAAACTGGAACTTTGATAGACAAAAGTATCAACACTGCACAGGTAACAGATTCATAATTTTTTGTATAAAGAAGAAATAATTACTACTCTAGAGGTACATTTTAAGATGTGTTGCTCTGAATAAGTAGACTAGTTGCTAGAAATCCTAAGTATTTAAATTTGGAAATCAGAAAATATTGATATAGTTACAGAACTGAGAGTAGTAGAGGATAGTGAGTGCAGATTCTGTGAGGAGGAGGACGAAACCTCCATTCACATCCTAACTGAATGTGTAGCACTCCCGAATCCAAGGGCACTATATCTAGGAGGATATCAAATAGAAGAGGGAGACTTACCTAACTTGAAGCCACTTAAAATCCTACACTTCCTTGAGAAAATAGGATTGGAAGGGTCGCTATAGGCATTGAGACATTTCCTTAGTGCAGTGGCGATAGAAGGGGGCACAATAGATCTTTTAGGTCGCAGTGTATTGTGTATTAACACCCCATTCTCAACATAACATACAGATCTGTCTACGATACTAATAACACAGTAAAACTGATGACCAATTTATACTTGTCCCCAACTGTCGTTCCAAAGCTTTACCCTATGACATTTTTGTATAACTTTAAATTTCATGACACAAAGTTTTTTATTAATGAATATTTTGTAAATAAATGAAAAGAAAGAACAAAAATAATATATTCAGACACGAAAGTAAATAGATTTAATAATGCAATCATCAAATAGAATTTTTTATATTAACCACATTTATAAAGTATTGTTAGTTGCATGTACAAAATACAAAACAAACTTTAAGAAAATTACAAAACTAAGATTAAAAAAATTATAAAATGCAATGCAAATAATACATCACAATCAATAATAAGAAAACGAATTTATTTTTAATATAATAGGTGCTCAAATAGACCTCTTTGTGTAAGACTACCTCAAACATTTGTAAAATTACCTTCTTACTTCATCCAATATATTGGGGCTAATAAGTTGAACGCTTTCTGAAATTTTCAGTTTCAGCTCATCTATGTCATTATCTCTTTTTTCTCTGAATCTGTATATTTGAGATTTTAAATAACCCCACAAAAAAATCACAAGGTGCGAGATCCAGTGATTTAACTGGTCACATAATTGTACCTCCCCCAGAGATTACAATCTGTTCAGAAATGTTTCATTTAAAAAGTGTTGCACAGTCACATGATTATGCCCAGAACATCCGTTTTTCTGAAACCTAATATTGTTGAATCGACAATAGGTGTTTAAGTAAATCCAAAAATTTTACACTATTTGAATTATCAACAATATAAAGTAGAACTAATTATATTTTCACCTAGTATACCCATCCAAACATTTAACTTTTGCGGGAACTGTGTGTGAACTGTTACAAATTTATGTAATTTTCTCGAAATCAATATTGTACTTGGGATGAATTATGCCTGACAAATAATGAAAAAGTGGACTCACATGTTGAACACAACATTCTAAAGAAAATTGTCATTGTTAACTTTTTCCATTAATGCCTCGCTAAATTCCATTCTTCTGATACTGTCAGTTTCATAAATTTCTTGACATTTTCAGCATTTTCTTAATTAATAAAATCGATATATTTAATTTTGTTAACTGTGGTTTCACTGGAACCTACAACTTCCACAACTTCTCTCTGAGACATCAGATTTTCTTCCACAGTTGCCCAAACCATAATATCCCTATCTTCTTGCTTATTCTGGTTACACATTAGGTGAAATATAGCTATGAATTAAAAAAAATAATTACTGTTGACAGTGATGGTGTGGGCTTATTTTGAAATGTCACTTCAAACAAACCACTTTTTTGGTGAATTGTGTTGCCTTGAAAATGTCATTTCACAATTTGTACAGAAAGTATGATGAATAGAAAATTCATTTTAAATTTTAGAAAAGCTTTTCACCCATGATAAAAGCACAAAATTTAAAGTGTGGATAAGCATAAATTGGTCATCATGTTTACCATGTTCCTAGTATGGTGGAAGGATCTGTATAATAGGTATGTTCCTAAGCAATAAGGAATCAACCCTGATCATTAGGAGTGTAGACTCATAATTTAAGTGTTCAAACACACACTTCTGATTTGGTTAAAAAATTCATTAAAATATATACAATATACATATCAAACATTAAAAATTATGCTCAAGTTTACATTTGAAAAAGTACCTAAATAAAATAACCATAAGAAAGAGAAAAAGAGAAGGAGTAGTGACAATACAACTTGAACTAAATCAGATATCACAATTATTAATATGTATGGTTAACATAATATGCTGATTTAAACATCTTTTGAAAGATTATAAAAATTCCATAGACAAGAGGAGATATAACTACAAACAAATATTGTGCTGTTAAGAATAAGACCTACTCTAAGGGACACAGGAAGGTATAATATCCGCTGTTGTCATGCCTATTTCATTATTCCCATTTTGTTTACACAATTATTTACGTATCTTAAAAAAGCTAAAATAATTCAACCTATTTTATTGCAACTGAACCCAAAAAAATTTGAATCATTAGTTATTTCAAATTTAACTAAATTAGATGTAATAATTTTCAATACATTCCAAAACCTAGTTAATGTTAAGTTGTATATCAAGTATTTTGTACTAGATGTGGCAACAGGGCTTCATTTTGTACATTGTTTATTATGAGAGTTCAATGTCTTACACATATATTCATTGATAAAATTGTTGTGTACGGCCGTCAAATCATTTAGATTATTGCTTCCCTTACCTTATACTACATGTCTCTTCACTCCTGATCTACAACTGGAGTGTATCAACTATAGTATCTATGTCGGCGTCAAGAATATTATATTTTATCAATGAAAAATTCCATTATAAATTCAATTCCAAAATGAGAATATGCATTACAAAATCTTAATAGTCATTGTAATGTTTAGTAACTGTGGTTTTGCTCTATTTAATTTTTTATTTAGAATAACATTTTAAGTATGTGGTTTTTATTTAATTCCGTTTTTTTTTTTAAGAAGAATGAAGAATGCTAAATTGCAATATAGGGCAAATAAAATTTAGGTAGTATTGAGATTGATTTCTTTTTATTTTCTGTTATTGTCTTCATTATAAATTTGAGAACTGTTCTATCAAGAGGTCAGATTTCTTTTTCTCAGCATAAAGGGAATCCTTATTACAATAAAACAATATACTAATATTATTTAAAATATTAGCAACTTTACTTCATTTTCAAAAAATGTTAAGTTAACCGAAAACTTATATTAAATAATATAAGTAAATAATGATTTTTAAAATTATAAAATATTAAAAATCATTATGAATTGGGAACATATTCAAAACAAAAATGCTTAGATACACCCATATTATTATTTCTTAAACGAGTTATTAGTAATACATTTAGAAAAAATGTTATCCAATATGGCGGCCATTTTGACAGCTGACAACAATTTCAATAATTAGGCATTCCAAGGACCTGTCAAAATGCTGCCAGTTGGAACTGACAGTTTAGATATGGCAACTCTGTGGGTCTGTTGTCATTTGTCGCTTTCTTTTTACCACAAATCTGAGCTAACTTACATCGACAAAGCTTAGTTGTACGTTCTTTTTGTGATTGTAAGTCAGAATCTTTCTTCCCCCCTTACCTATGCTAAGGTACATGGATCTTGACGTCAACCATAACAGAAAGTGAGTGTTCTGCATATGAACAAACATATCCAATGAATTCATTATTTTAGAGAGATTAGAAGACTGTGATAACAGGGGACAAGATCATAGTGTTGAATGTTGAAGAAATTATAAAATTTGATAAAAATCTCGATTGTTTTTAAACGGATGACATGGAACACGTCGCCTGTCAACTAAAATTCGCGTTCTTTTTACAACTTAGCTTAGATCAGGACATGCATTCTTTTGTGCATACTCAACACATAACGAATTGAATAGACAGACATTGCATACGAATCGCATTCTGTGGAATGAAGACAGGGCCGCCGAGAGCCAGGCCGGGCTCCAGGACAATTCTCTAGATCGGGCCCCGTGACAAAAAACAGCTCTTCAAACAAAAACTTTTCTTCTTTTTAGTTAAATTGAGTTCCTAAAAAAAATCCTCAATTCTTCCTCTACTTCAATTGCTATTAAAAAAAAAAAAAATTTAAGCAAAAACTTTTCCTCCCCTACTTCAAAAATTTTCCCCTCTCGTCTTGTGTCGAATTTCTCATACAAAATAAAAAAAAAATCAGTTGTGGGCCCCCTTTATACCGCTGCCGGGCCCCCATTTGAGTCCGGGCCCCGGGAATTAGTCCCGGCTACCCCCCCTCTAGTCGGCCCTGAATGAAGGTAGTCATCTCAACACGTGCCGAATTGAGAGGTGAGAATCCCAATGCAGAATCTAACTTTTAGTTAGTCAAGTGTACCTGTAAAAAGAAAACGACTATTGACAGGATAGTTATATAAATTGCTCTGAGCGGGTCGTTTGCGAGCGGCCATATTACCTGGCAAGTGTTCTTTAATTTAAATCGGTTTAGCAAAAATGTGTTTTTAAAACCAATTTCCAGCCTTTGAATATTAAAAAAAAAAAATAATTGCCTACAATTTTACTTCATGGCATAAGCTTATGTTTATTTTTAGAAACATGGAATATCAATCCATATAATTATCTATATCATTGACCCTATCAAACCACCAGGCCCACAGTCATTGCATTCGGTCTGCCAAGTTCCTTTAACTCCTTTAACAATTTTTACTCCAAACGACCCTTTAAGCGTTCGGTTTAGTCTATAGATTACTAATGTGAATAGATGGGAAACTCAATGGTAATATTCTGAGTCGATGTGCTGCCATCTATCAAATTGGAGTGGTACTAAAATTCAATATGGCCGCGTAGCGCGGGCTTTTTGAAATTTAACTTCCTGCTAGTCGCGCAAAAATATAATGAAGAAAATCAAACAAAAAAAATAAATTGGCAAAATATTTGACTAGTTTCAAATCATAAAACAACCATATTGACTGTTTTGTGATTTGAAACTAGTCAAATATATTTGATTTTCTTCATTATATTTTTGCATTAATTTTTAATATTTTATTTTTTTATTACAGTAAATTAACGACGCATCATATAATTTGTCTATTTAAACATGGAAATAGGTTTTCTGTAACAAACTCGACATATTTAAGTGCTCAAGACCAATATAACAGTTTTGCAACTTGGAGTGGCAATAAGTTTGAAAAAACTGAAGCATCATCCTTTTGGTGTTTTACAATCAAGGCGAATTTGAGGGTGGATAAAATTTGCCATATGCTTATTCAGCTTGAGTCGACTAGTTAAGTTGAGGAACATTTCTTCATCCGATATTGTTTTATTGATTTATTTGTACAGCACCTGTAGTTATCAAATTCTTATTCATCATCTGAGCACTGTGATAAATGAATTTAACTTTCGAGCTTAAATTAAACTTACACACGTTTGGACCTTTGAAGATTTTGGGGTGTTTTCTTGTTTGATGTCAATGGCATTGAATCAAATTTTGATATTGATGGCTAAGGCTCAAATATTTCATCGATCTACAGGGTATTTTGAAGGGCTAACATTTTCTTTATAACAATGATCATTTAAAAACTGAAAACAAAAAGAAATTTAAATAACAAACCAATTATTTTAACACTGAATCAAAAACAAGTTTGTAAATATTACTTACCATTGATATGTCAGTACAAGATGCATTTTTCTTAAGACACTTATTACAAATTGTATGTTTATCCTTTTAATATGACGACCGCATATTTAATATGTGGTATAAATTGCATCACTACCAATATCTGGAAGTGCTTCATTGTTCGTTGCTGAAATCCATGTTCCCATCTCTTGAAAACATGCTTAAAATTGGAAGGTGTTGAAAAATAAATCTAGATGAATCAAAATTCAATACACCTTCAAATGCGACAGCCATTTTAATTTTTCCAAGTATGAAGTTTTGTTGACAAGCTGACAACTGACATGACATTTCGATACGAGCGCCATCCCGTTAATTGGAGTGGTACTAAATTACCGTCCTCATGTTTTTCCATTTGAGTTACCAGCCCCTGGTTTAGTCCGATTAGTGACAGTTTAACACGCTTAAATGTCATTTAAAAGCGCCCTAAAAAACTCCCCTTTTGTCCCGCTCCAGCTCCTGACTATCCGAACTCGCCTAGTGTGTTGCCATATTATAACCTATCATGTGCCTGTCATTTCAAACGGATAGCCATTTTGTTTGGAATGCCTAATAGATTATTATCCAAAAATGTTCAATACATTCGAATTTTCATTAAAAAAATTGGGTTTCTTAAAAACATAAATCGCGATTTATTGGTATTTCTGGAAAAACCGGCGGTACGCCATGACGCCACAGAATAATTGAATCAGTTATAATAAAGTTCTTACTCCAAACTTAAAAAAAAAAATAATTTATATATTTCAATTAATAACGAAGATAAAGAGGGGTGGCCCTTTTAAGTTGCCACCCTGTATACTCATTTGACGGGCACTAGAAACTAGAAACCGTCAGAATGATCTGCCAATTGTAATTAATAAAACAATTTAAAGTATTTCCCGAAAGTGTTAGCCTTGTAAAGACATGTTAAGTTTAACAATTTTTTTGACCTTTTCAAAAATTTAAATATAGGGGTCACAACTGCAGCACCTCTGCTAGATCATTATTATATTATTCAACTTGTATTAGATTATAAATGTACAAATGTTCATCCTTGTGTTCAACATGTTACTCAAAATGACTGCTAGCTCTCAGTGTATAACATAAGCTGATTAAACCCCAGTATGGGTATTATACTGGGATTAAACTGTTTTAACCCAGTATAGGTATCGATCATTACTGGCACTCTGAACCGGCACGTTTGATCTTTAAAAGTATAAATTTTATTTGACACTTGACGTTTTCATGGTATGAAAAGTTTTCTTTGCACGGACTTGGTTATACCTGGTTAGTTGAATTATTGTTCTGCAGCTTTTCAAATTCGTGTGTATGAGTGAGATGTAAAATACCTTCATACAGACAACGGTTGAACAACTTAACTACTTTGAAGAAGAAAATCGATTAGATATCAGGGCTTATATCTTATTATCTTATCAGATTATAAGCTCACAACGGCTTACACATTTATTCATTGATAAAAATAAGTTATATCTGCGCGTAAAATTCTTTTTTTACCCTTTCTCTTACTTCTCACCTCTCGTCTCCTCGCCGCGTCCCTACAAATAGAGTGTGTCGATTGTCGCATTAATCTTTGACTCGGGAATATTATATTTTATCAATGAATATCTCTGGTTTTATATGAGATCTTATAAGGGTATGAGTTGTTTTTTATCACATAAAGGTATTGTAAAAATATATTTTGTACTTTTTCAATATAATCAATATGTGTGGCTTCCCAGGGCATCCATATTTGTGAAGTATACTCTAGGTGGGGTCTTACTAAGGCATTATATAATCTGATTTTGGTCAACTCGGGGAAGTGCATACCTTCAATTTCAAAGTTGACTTTAAAATCAAGATAAAAACTAGAGATCATCGTACTATATAGTTTTTTAAGCATACTAATATTTTTACAACCTTAAGTAATGATAATCCGAAAGTATTTTTACCTGAAAATTTGGATTTATTACAAAAAAAAAAAAAAAAAAAAAAATTGGTCGCAATCTCACAGAAATACACTTACCCCAGTTTATGGGGCAGACCTCTTTCTTTTTATTTAGATGCTTATGATGATTATCCGAGGCAAGAACAAAAAATATGTAAAATTTCGAGTCGGTCAGTTTTTGCAGAACTTAATTATCTGTAATATTAAGCAAGATATAGTCAAATTAATATTTTGGTTTTAAATCTTAAGATTTTATTAGAATAATTATTAAACATAAACTTTTAGAAAACATTTAGAATACAAAATAACTGTTATACAAACTTTGGTAGATACTTTTAACATAACAAATATTTATTCTACGACTGACACAGGTTCCTTAAATACATAGCGGCCTTTAGAATCCATCTCAAAGTATTCATAATCTCATCTCATAATCTCATGCATTGGGACAGTGTCTTGATCAGTCTTATGGAACTTGAAAGTCTTCTTCTCTTTATCTACAGAGCGTAAATATTTAACAAAACACTCTTCTGAATCATATATTTCTTTGATTGCTCCTAGGT
Source organism: Psylliodes chrysocephalus (assembly GCA_927349885.1). Lineage (NCBI taxonomy): Eukaryota > Metazoa > Arthropoda > Insecta > Coleoptera > Chrysomelidae > Psylliodes > Psylliodes chrysocephalus. The sequence continues at coordinate 11,760,095 of OV651824.1, forward strand.
AAATTTTCAGTGTTTCTGGTAGATTCATACTTGACTAGAACGAAATCCCCTGGTTTTCTTGGCACAACCGAAGCTTCAGAAGGATCTTCTTTATTATTGGAGTTAGGAACTTGATCAACTGTTTCAAACGAACAAATACCAGTTTCTGCAACTTCCAAAGTTATTGATCCGTTTGGTTTTAAGAACGGAACCAGATTGTTTTCGGGATCACTTATTTCCAATTCTGTCTCGAGACTCTGTTTCAGTAGGTATTTCTTCTCCAAAATCTTCATCAGATGATGATAACAATTCAAACTTCGATTTTTTCTTTTAATTCTCTTTTGTCTTCTTTGGTTGTTTATTCTTGGCTTTCTGTTCCTTTTTTGTTTTTTGTTGGTTTTCTTTGTTTTCTTTCATAGCTTTCTTTTGCTTTTCGGCGTCCTCCTTGTCTTTCAAAATTTTCATACACTCCTGAGATGTAATGACTTTTGACCCTAAACAAACTTTGGTTTTCTTAGCTGGCGGACCTCTCTGATTATGGGATGAAATAGTAAATAGTAGCAATTTTTCGAAAGTATTGAGAGAGTTCTGCACCTGCTCTAGGTTGCTTCCCGATGAGGTAGCGTCATGAATTTCGACGGCTTTAACATGGTCATTTTTGTCTTTTTCAAAACCTGCAACCATATTAGTTTTAGGTGGTAAGAGATGATCAATTTCGGATGCTTCAACTTTGTCCAGTTCGGGTGCTGCAACTTGGTCCAGTTCGGGTGCTGCAACTTGGTCCAGTTCGGGTGCTGCCATTTGATCAGTTTCGAGCTGCAATGATTTCCATCGTTCCAAAGATAGTTGGTCAAAATTTTTTTCAAGAATGATATGTTTATTAAACGGAAAGATGCCAGCTTTCCTGAATCCATTTTTAATAATGTCCGTATCGAAGTTTTTCCATAGTTCTCCTATTTTTATCGTCATTGATCGTTTATAAATTTTCTGACAGCTTTGTTGTCTCAACCTTTTGCAGAGATACTCATCCCACGATGATTTAATGGACTTGAAAACTGCCAGATCGAGGGGCTGAAGTAAATGGCTTGAATGAGGAGGCAGTAAAATAATTGTCACGTGGTTTTTCGCAGCCAATTCCATTAATTTTAAACCAATGTGAGTTGCATGGCCGTCGTAGATGAGAAGAACGGCATTACTAGGAGACGGCTTTGTTGCTTTTACAAAGGAATGTTCAAAATAATTCAGGAATACAGAAGACTCCATCAAGCCATTTTGAGTAGCGGCAAATGTTGAATCGGGAAATCCTTCATTTTCGTTAGGAACCCATTAGTTCCAAACGTTTTTTCCTTGAAAATAAACAATGGAGGACACTTGTCTCCAGTTGCACTACAAGCCAGTAGGACAGGGGTGTTTTCTCTGGCCACTAACAGTTCTTGTAGCAGGCAGTCCTTTTCCTCCTACTATTTTAGTTTTAGACGGATCGTGACTAAATGCCGATTCATCAAGGTTCCAAACATTTTTTGATTCAATATTGAGTTCTTCCAAAGTTAGTTTTAGATGGTCAAAATAATTGAATATGAGAAAAGGATCTTGAGCTTTTTTTCGGGCAACTTCCACATTTTGCGGTGTTTTAATGCTTAAGCGTTGTCTTTTTTTAAAACCTGACCACCACTCTTCTCCAGGAAGTTATTCTTGAACGGGTTTGGGATCTTTTCTTTAATTATGTAATCGCTCACCAGTTGTTGACAAGCCGTAGCCGTATTTTTCTATTAGTTTAATAAGTCTACCCAATTGATCTTCAGTTTCTGAAGATAAAGCTGTCGGTCTCCTAAATGTTTTTGACTTCACATCCCTTCTGTTTTTGACATGGTCAGTTATGGTAGCTTTTGGAATAGAATATCTTTCTGAAGCCTCTTTCAATGTCAGTCTTTTAGATTTTAAGCTATCAACTGCATTTTGAAGGTCTTGAGGGGTATAACTTTGGCCTTTCGTTTTTCTTTTGTAATTGCGCACCATTTTGGCTCTAAAAATCAAAAAAAGCACTTTCATAAAAAAATTTAAAAAAAGCGCCAAAATTAGACAAAGGGGGAAGTGCATACGCGTCTGCACTTTCCCCATGGTGTAAAAACTCACTTGCCTCTTAACCTATGTTGGAGGAGAAATAGCATATTTGCTAATTTTATGCCTAATATGATTAAACATTGTGAAAACAATATCAAAAATTAAAAACTTGATTTAAAATTAAGCTGCTTACCATATTTTGAAAAACAAAAATTCACTTTAGAATGGAAAAAAAAGTACAATAAACGGAGCACCACATATGTGTAGAATGAGATCTAAATTGAGACTGTTTTGACAGATGCACAAAGCTTGGTCACGTGAGACGTAGTGTAGCCAAACTAATTATCACACTAAAAGAAAGTATCCAAGGAACACACAAAAGTACCCATTGCTGCATAAAATGAACCGTTATTATTATCAGAGCAGGAAAATGCACTTTCCCCGAATACGCACTTCCCCGAGTTGACCTTACCTGTAAATGGGTTGAATGTAGACAATGTCAATGTTTTTGCTACTACTGCTGGCTAGGAGTGCTGGGTTGGAACACAAAGCAGTAGACAAGTTTCTATCACTTATACTCTTACAATTTACAACCATTCAAGTAACTGGCATGTTGTAAATACTTCACGAAAACATATTAAACCTAAATTAGTCGAATGCAATGTATTTTCTTTTAATAACACGCCTTTTTACCTTGATTGCTCTATTTATTCCAATGTCCTCAAATAAAACGAGTTATAATACGTAACAATAAGGATAAAACACACTAAAGTGTGTTTGTGGTATTTTTGATCTGAATCCATTATCAAAATAACAAATTTTCCGTTTTTAAGCTGTGAATGTATTACAAAAACTACTTCGATAAAATGTAAACAAAAGTTTGTAGTTTGTGTACGAAATATGGGTTGCCTGCGCTTGGTAGCGAGTTTTTAACCATAATAGATTATATCCCGAAAACAGCGCAATAAAAGTTGTGCGTCTTTTTCCCGCCCAGGGAGTGTCATTATTGCTAGAATACCTATGCTGGTATTTTAATGAAATTCAGTGATAGGTAAACGTAAGCTAACTAAACTGTTTTAATTATTAAATTCAATGAGAGGTTGTTCGAGTTCCTTAAGACAAAACCTAAAGTTTTGAAAGCTTTATTTCACGAGCGGTATGAGGAACAAATGATAAAGCAGCTCTAAAACTTTTATCTTATTAACATGTTTAAGAGTTGAATCTGCCATTGAATAATCAAATACAATAGATTCTTTCGTTCTTCCCACTGGTGTAGGAATGAATTACACCAACAGACACTAAACCTTTCGTTTAAGGTGTAAAATCCACTACACCTTCCTGTCGGCGATGTGGTGTCCACTGGTGGATATTTTCTCCACCAGCTATTTAGCAGGAATGAATTATACTCGACATGTATATAAGGAAGAAAGAGGAAGTAAATAAGGTAGTATAGACACTGGTGTACATTGCACCAACACCGAACGAATGAACCTAATCTTGTCATGTTATAGATATATAACCAATACAGATATGATTGTTTCTGAAGCCAACATCTAAGCGTCCTTGGCAGAAATGCAATTTTCTGATTGAACATTGCAGCCAAGTTTACGGAATTCTTAACAGTAGCTATACATATATGAAATGTGAAATCTAACAACAGCACAGTAAGAAAATCGATATTTGTAGTAGTTGTAAATCTGGTTATTTATTCATTATTTTACAGATTTAACTCAGACTTGTTCATAGGTTCATCGCATAAGCATACACAAATTTAAATACCAAAAATGTATTTACAGTAAATTATTTGTAGATTTATATTTAACGATTTACTTTAAAACTGTTAGATTAACTATAATAATTGTAAATAAGCTGGCGTATTAATCGGAAAATGCCTTTTTAATAATTTTTTTTATTATTGAAAATGTATCTTTGTTCTTTTATATAGCAATATGTCAGTTTCATTTTTCTTTACGAAAACTTAATTTGATCAAATATAAAAATATCACAAAGAAATAAAATCTACGTAAATATGTATTTTCAACATAATATAATAGTATCAAGTGTTAGACACTGGAATTCGCCTTTTTGGGGATAATTTCATAATAAAACTGTAAAGACGCACTTTACTAAAGGAATGTTTTATTTAAAATTCACGTTAGAATTTCTTTAAAAGAGGTCATAAAGGTTTCTTGACTTCACAAAAAAATACACTAGTTTGGGATGTAAAACGTAATTGCAAAACACTCGTTGATAATAATTGACATACAGTTCTTCACAGACCAGTCATATAGTGCATTAACATCAGTTTATAAAAGTTAGCAATCATTGACACTATTAATGAGCATTTAATATTTAGGTCATCTAAAAATAGAAGAATATTATATTTTGAAAATATCCAATACCATTGACATATAGTACAAACAATAATGGTCTTAAATGGGAACCCTGTGGAACCCCTGAGGGTGTTATATTGGATGGACAGACTACCATAAATCCTCATCATTTGAACTTTTTTTAAATAGCTTTCAATCCAAGTCAGAAAAGCATCGGAAAGGTTGTTTTTTAATTTAAATAGGAATAAAGTGTAATCAACACAGTCAAAGGCTTTACTAAAATTAGAACATATTGTTGTCAACTTGCATATTTTCAAAAAAATTAGAAAGATTGGTAACTGTACTACCCACAGTAAAACCGAGTTGTTGATTAAAAATGATATTACTGCAAAGGACAGATGAAAAGTTTTTCAAAAAGCTTTGATAACATACTGATAGGCCTGTACTTCTGTATATCACACCTATCACCAGTTTTAAATACAGGAACAACAAAACTCCATAATGTGGGAAAGTATTTTAATTCTAATAATTGTTGAAATACAATATGAACAGGGCGATTTAGATTTGATTATGCCATTTAATCAAAAACCGCATGCATTAATATGTAAATAGTCAGAAACTTATTTTTAACAGTTTTATTATTATGTATTAAGGTTTATGAAGAATCAACATCGAACGAAATAAATGAAGAACACGGTTCATCATCTGATGAACAAAATATGGTGACTGCCAGTATGTGGACCAGAGCAGAATTAGCTGCTTTTAAACAGAGCGTATCTAAAGGAGAAGGTGATGGTGTAGTAAGGGTGGGACATGGAGAAACAGTTACTGTGCGAGTTCCTACTCATCCCAATGGATCGAGACTCTTTTGGGAGTTCGCAACTGACCATTATGATATCGGTAAGAAATATTTCAATCATATATTTTTTTAATTCTTCAGATATAATTTTTTTTGAGACTATGGTTTAAATTTAATAGCATTACATTTCTAGTTTGATATATAACAACATCGCCATTCAAATTTTTCAGATGTGTTATACAACTCAAAGTTCCTCACGCTGAGCTTCGCAACTTTTACAATGTAAATGCAGTAGTGTTTTATTGTAATTAATTTCCTATTTCATATATCTGAATCCAATGTACCAATCCAATTTTCGCGGCTCATCAAGACAACGGTGCATTGTTGTTGTTGGAAGTTCTTCAGAACCCCTGTCATACAGTAGCTCACTGGAGATGCCGTTTCAAAAAGAAATGATGATTTGTCACTCAATTCTGCATTGACAAACACTAGGGGTTCTGAGCCGACGAGCGACACTACTGATCCTAAATTTTGTTCAAACGGTTTGATATGTTTTTCTGAAGTCAACATTAACAAACAAATGTGTAATAATAATAATGGAATTTCATGTAACTTTAACAATATTGTCATTTAAGAAAAGTCAACCACGTTGAAATTCATTGTACCATCGCTTTACGGTAGCGAAGGAACACGGCTCCTCACCAAGCACTCGATTGTTTTCCTCAAAACATTCTTTACGGTTTAAGCCACGCTTGAAATTGTAAAAAATCACAGCCCGATATTGCTCCTTATCCAAGCAATCAGGTATATTTGACAATTGTCACTAACTAAACTTATAAATAACTAGTTTGAAATGTCAGACAAAATTTGTTACAAAAATATCACCGCCTACTAGATAGGCTCAGAAAGAGAACATCTCTCGTATCTTGTTATAATTTTTAAGAGACAAACCATTGCTGGAGGATTCTTTTGACATATATTTTTGATATGATATGAAACAATTGTATATTTTGCAGGTTTTGGTGTATATTTCGAATTCGGCACGCCGACCACTGAAGAAGTGTCCGTCCACGTGTCTGAAAGCACCGACGAGGAGGAGATGGACGAACTGGACGATGACGAAATAGACGAAGAATTGATTCATCACACCAAAGACCTCGAATTGGGAGTCAACGTCTCCAAGCCCCTCTTGCATGAGATCGTTCCCGTTTATAGACGGGACTGCCAGAACGAGGTGTACGCCGGTTCTCATCCCTATCCTGGCAAGGGGGTGTACTTATTAAAGTTCGACAATTCTTATTCACTGTGGCGATCCAAAACGTTGTATTATAGGGTTTATTACACTCATTAGCTTGTAAATATCGTTTTTATATAATAAATATATTATCTTTTGTGAGTTTTATTTACGTTTAAGTTTGAAATTTGCTTTGAAAGGTGCTACCTATAAATATATTCCAATTTTTAATCGTTTTTAAGTCAGTTTTATATTTTCCCCCACATACTCCATACCCCAAAAAATTTTAAAATATATACACGCAGTATTAAGAGATATATACGAGCCCAGAATCATATCATTTGGCCCATTCAATATTATATTTTTTTATTTTACTTTATACAACATTGGTAAATATAAAAGAAAAATCTATTAAATCGAACTATTTTTATTATAATTTGAGACATGTTTATCAACATTTTTTATTAAAATTAATATTAGAAAATTAAAGATATGCCTAAAATAAAATTAAAAATATAACATTGAATGGGCCAAATGATATGAATCTGGGCTGGTATATGTTATAATATGCAACATGTCCTTTTCATACTATACACACATGCTATACATATGTCGAATCATATAATAAAACACCATAATTGTGCTCGGAAGGTTATAATGTCTTGGACATCGGAATCCTATGGTCTAGGATTGGATTTCCAACGACGCTGGTCGGGAATTTTTCTAATTATTTCTAAAACGGGTAGGATTCACCGTTTGATGATAATTAAAAATGCTGTTCCTAAAATGAAATTGAAGATCATTAGCAAAACTAAGGCTAAAAAAATTGTCTCTTGCAAACAATGACAGTATTTAAGCAATCCAATAGAAATAATAGTCATCAAAAATTATTTATTCTATGGTGAATGCAGTGGTGCACTCAAAGGGTTACTTGGATGTTAATAATTGCAATTTCTTTCTGTACTCAAACTTGACTACACTTGTTCAAAAGCGCATCCTGCATATATAAACTGCTAGCCACTCGTACTTACACATAGAGATTTGTAGGCAAAATTGAAAGTTCAACATTTTATCAGGAATGCAAATTTTTGAACGCGGCTTGCAGATTTTAAGAGCTAGTTTTTTTTTTGGAATAATCTGCATGTCGTATATATATCGTAGGACCATAGGTTTATTATATACGGGGTGATCAATGAAGTCATGCAAAAAATCAAAAAGTTAATACAAGTGAAATTTCTGCAAAAAATGTTTTTGGTCGTTGCAAATATGGTTCGTTACTAATAGTATGAGAGCCTACTGCAAATTTCGACCGTCATCTGATAACGAAATGAAATATGCTTCAAAGGCATGTAACAACATTGTACTTTACCAAATTGCACCTGTGCCAATCCCTATCATGAGCAAAGTTGTTAAAAAAAATTATTTTATATTAAAAAAATCACATAAGACATGACAGCGACAATTGCGTTTTCCCTGAATATTACAATCCTAATTCACTGTGAACCTAGCTTTTAAACCTGAATAACTACTATTTTTACCTACCTTTTAAACCATGTTTATGTATGAAAGGAAGAAGGATTGCATTGTATACATTTGCAGAGATAGTCAATAATAATTATAAACTCTTGTTAGACAATTATTTTAAACCATAATCATAGTAGTTTTTTTGTCGTTTCTATGGCAACCTGTAAAAATGAATCACAACAATAGGCACACAAATAAATTTTTAAATCAGCAAACATTGAATCATATTTTTAATGATTTTTACCTACTAATCGTGGATAGATGTTTTTGTTCGATGTTAAAAGGAAGGAAATGTTTCTCTTTAACGATATATATCAAGATATATTTGAATGTTATTTTCAGGAAAACTTTAAGGGCAAACAAAATTGGCGCTGTCATGCCTTATGTGATTTTTTTAATATAAAATAATTTTTTTAAGCCACTTTGCTTAGGATTGGGATTGGGACAGGTGCCATTTGGTAAAGTACAATGTTTTTCCATGTTTTTGGGGTATATTTCATTTCGTTATCAGATGACGGTAAAAGTTTGCAGTGGGCTATAAGGTAACATCAATATCTCTAGATATTTTTGAATTAAGCCTTAGGTCTTCTACACACTACCAAAAATAAAATTTGGGTAGTAAAATTTTTAAAATGCTATAATTTGACATTGGATTGACGGTTCTTGATGATTTTTGCGGATTTGGAATCCTTATTTCACGTAGATTTTCTATGGCCTAAGCATTTTATTTGAGGGTTGAAATTTACAAATTATACCGGGTCGATAATAGACAAAAACGTAGCGTATGACGCGCTCTAAGGTTTGGCATTATTTAAGTTTTTGTAAAAATAAATTCTCACCTCAAGTTGTTTTTATTTAATCATTGTTCTGTCAAAAACTCTCACCCTAGTTTGTTGTCTCAAAGAGTCAAGGCCGAATGTTGGTTTGGAGAGGGCCAAATTAGCGGTATTTGGAGGAAAATATGGCCCCTCAAGAAGCAACCGTTAACGCTACTGTTTATGAGGAGGAAATTTTGGAACCTATTGTTGTTTCCTTTTGCTCCAAATTACGGCCAAGAATTTCTATTGATGGATGACAACGCTGGACCTCAAAGGGCGCGAAGGATCACAGAGTTTTTGCAAGCACAGAATAACATCAATAGGATGAACTGGCCTGCAAAGTATCTGCATCTTAATGTCATCGAACACGTTTGGTCTTATTTAAAACTTAAAGTAAGATCGCGTGATGTGTACTCCTTAGAAACGCTTAATGAGGCCATTCGTGAAGAATGGGAGAATATTCCACAAGATTTTATAAATAATTAATCTTGTGAATACTCTACCAAATCGATGTCGAGCAGGAGGACCAACAAAATATTAGTTTCTCTTTTTCTTATTTAATATGCCTACTTAATTTCGGGAAAATTATTACCAAAAATTAGGTATTTTTGGCATTTTTCCATTGATATTTGCCGGTTGCTTTCAATGACCTCGTCCTTTTAACACGCCGATGCCAACAATAACCCAATTTTATTGTAAACTCCGAAAATGCAAGGGTGCAATTCTCATCTTAGACACAGTGGGTTCAAAACAAAAATTAATGGACAGACAATTTATGTTTTTCGAGCTATTATTTTTTATTTATTAAAAATTACCAATTACGACTAGGTATCTATCGCCATACCTAATCTTTGTTATTATACCGTGTTTTTTTAGGGATTGCAGGAACCTTTAAATTAGGTTTAGAATTAGAAATTTTGTAAGAATTGACTTTTAGCCGTTGTCAAGCAATCTTGTATATTGAAGAATATAATGTAATAAACTTGTTCTTGTCACTAGGTTTTTGTCTATTATCCACCCGGTATAATTCGTAAATTTCAACTCTCAAATAAAATGTTTAGACCACACAAATAAGGATTCCAAATCCGTAAAAACCGTCAATCCAATCTCAAGTTGTAGCATTTTAAACATTTTGTTACCCAAATTTTATATTTAGTAGTGTGTACAAGACCTAAGGGCCTTAATCCAAAAACGTTTAGAGATATTGATATTACCTTAGTAACGAACCATATTGCAACGAACAAAAAAAATTTTAGTGGCAATTTCCCAGACAACACACCAAATCCCAGAGATATCCACAGAATATCTTTTGTGGATATCCAATATATCCACAGGATATCAGAAATATTCCGTGGATCTTATATGGATATTCAAATGTCCGTCTATATCCAGAATATAGAAGATATCATATGGATATCCAGCAAAATATCTAATGAGTATCTTCCATAGACAATACAAGAAATCCCAGAGATATCCACAGAATATATTCTGTGATATCCAATATGGATATCCAACCAAATGTCCGTCTATATCCCAGGATATAGAAGAATTCGGATATTCAGCAAAATATTTTATAGGTATCTTTAGTAGAGTTCATAAGTAACCAATGTTTATTGAATAAAGTCGAAAGAAAATAGCAGAGATAAAAAATATTTTCAACACTCAAAATATTTTCAACACTGCCTTTGATTTTGCCCACTAAGGAGAAAGTTATCCTTATTAGGACTCTTCATAGCAATAAATGGAAATTCTCGACTCCAGTCTCTAATGGAGACTGATTGTGCCAGTGGGAAATTCTTGTATATCTAAGGGGGTAGCGACATAGTCTTGCAACTTGGACGCTATTTTTATTCGAAGTAGTAGTCGCCAAGCCTGCCAATTTATGAAGAAATGTATAAGTAGGTTTTTTAAATATTATTTTTATTGTGTTTGACATAAAATATTTAAATGTAATCCATTATTCATGATTTTACGTAAAGTAGATAGAATACACCGTATGTCGCCACCCTTAGATATACCAAACCTTCCCACTGGCAATTCATTTGTTTGGAATGCCTAATGTAAAAATTTTTCAATTTTTCTAAAGGCTCGTATATAATTTATAAGGGGGTTGCGACATAGCCTTCCATCTTAGACGCTATTTCGGTCTCCTCATCCCCGTTTCTAAGGACGCATTCACCGAATAAAGCGAGTTGACCAAATATTCTACTTATGAGTTCGCACATTAATTATTTAAAAAAATCTAAATATTATTGTTATTTAGTGGTTTTTATTTTTTGGAGTATTTTCTAGTGCTAGAGTTTTTATAATTTCAGTAGTTTGATTTTTCGAGAGACTTTTCGAGAAATATTATTGTGTGAATGGGTTATTTTAAACATTTTTCTATAGGTCTACACTCATTGCCAACGATAATACTGAAAAATTTAAATTTTATACTTTTCCTCCAATTTTTCCATTACGGTCCATTTTAGAGAAATTGTGTAAAATCCAAAAATTATAGAGATCGATATCGCAAACATCTTCTAGTTTAACAATTTTCTTAAAAATCAGATTTTTTTACATTTTGAAAAATTTCTCGAATACGGACCATTTTAGGAAAATTTTGTATAGAACAAAAATTATAGAGAATATATAATATAAGTAATTTTTAACCGACTTCAAAAAAGGAGAAGGTTCTCAATTCGTCGCGATATTTTTTTTATGTATGTTCAGCGATAATTTTTTAACACGGTGTTCGATTTCAATAATTATTTTGTTAGAAAGGGACTACTTCAGGGGTGGTCCCATATAAATTTGGTCAAAATCTAATAATTGGGTCCATGACAAAATCCTCAAACTCTTCATTTTTTATGTATGTTTAGCGATAATGGTTTACCACCTTGACCGATTTATATGATTGTTTTTTTGTTAGTAAGGGGGTACCTCAGGGGTGGTCCCATATAAATTTGGTTAAGATGTGGTGATGGCATCTGCACGTTTTTGAAGTCGGTTTTTTTTAATTTTTAATTTCTAATACTTGTGTATGAACAATTTTCTTCTCTAAACAAAAATAACTAATATATTCCATAAAATATAAAAATTACCTCCTTTAAGGTACCCCCTAATGTTCCGACTCTGTCCAAAATCTAATCTGTTTACTGCAGGTCGGAATATAAAGTTTAAGTTTAAAATTTGGTGTTTTTCTTTGTATCCGTTCATGAGTTATCGTGGATACAGACCCAGACAATACACCAAATCCCAGAGATATCCACAGAATATCTTTTGTGGATATCCAATATATCCACAGGATGTCTGAAATATCCCGTGGATCTAATATGGATATTCAAATGTCCGTCTATATCCAGAATATAGAAGATATCCTATGGATATCTAGCAAAATATCTAATGGGTATCTTCCAGACAATACAAGAAAGCCCAGAGATATCTACAGAATATATTTTGTGGATATCTAGTGGATCTAATATGGATATCCAGTTGTCCGTCTATATCCCAGGATATAGAAGATATTCGGATATTCAGCAAAATATTTTGGGTATCTTTAGTAGAGGTTCATAAGTAACCAATGATTATTCAATAACGTCTAAGAAAATAGCAGAGATAAAAAATATTTTCAACACTCAAAATATTTTCAACACTCTGCCTTTGATTTTGTCCACTAAGGAGAAAGTCATCCTTATTAGGACTCTTCAGCAATAAATGGAAATTCTCGACTCCAGTCTCTAATGGAGACTGATTGAGTTACCAATTTCGATCGAACTCAGTTACGGCGGGTTGAGCATGAGTAGGATATTCAACGAGCGAAAGTGGTATCGCCATCTATACTTAGTAAGCAAAATCAAAAACTACATCTAGTGGATATATATCCACCATGGTTTGCGTTCGCGCCTAGACTTTGATATATTTAGTGGATGTCCATGCGGGATATTGAATACACCTTAAAAAAATTAATTTTAAATATCTGAACGGTACTATTAGTCACAATGGCGTAATTTTTTAATAATTTGCTATATAATTACTATTATTTATGGACATTTGCATGTCTATAAATTACGGATATAAAATAGATACCCACCATGGACTGGACATTCAGTGGATATTGGGATGTCCAGTAGATATACAAAGGATTTGGTGTGCTGTCTAGGGACAGACACACACATACAGACATCATCGTGAAAATAGTCAAAACGGATTCAGGGAACCCCAAAACGTAAAAATGCGTCGAAAACTCGAGGTCGAAAAAATCATGATTCCTATACTTTCCTTATCTGTATACAGATAGGAAAGTAAAAAGTAAAACATTTGAAATTTTATGGAAATCATTACATTATTTTTCGTTGCAAAAAGCTTATCTATCAAAAAATCATATTACTAACACTAGTAAATAGTCCAAAAATAAAAATACGTGTGACACTCGGGGACTGCCGCGGTAAAGCTATTGCATAGCACTTATGCAATAATTATACCTAATTATTTATTTATTTTATTTATGCAGTATTTTTTCTTTGATATTAATTCAAGTTTTTTCTTTGATATTAATTCAAGTTAGACTTTTTGAGCGTGGTGACCGATAAGAAACCACTTTTTTTTCTTTTATTGAATGATTGAGAAGTTAATATTGTCTAAAATATTTTTATTATCTTACAATACATGTAGGCTATTCAGGAATTTTTATCATTGGAACTATAGGTTTATGGTAACTGAAATAAGAAACATAAGTTTGAGACTTGATATCCTCTAATTATCTGGAAAATACCGCGTCAATGGTGGTCCATATTTTGTTGAAGATCATTATTCATTTTCAAATTCAATTTTTCCGAAATTGTGTCTAAAAGAGATAGAATCAGTTATGAGCAGTTTTAGCAGCTAGTCTACACGCATACGTCTAGTCGCACGCACACAAACACCGTGCCGAAGTCTGCCGAACTGAAACGACGTTAGACGATGCACGGCATTCAACGCCGCATGCTGTGCCGGCCGGAGTGGGGGTGTTAGGTTTATTTTCGTTACGGAATTTCTTTTTAGATTTTTCGGTTTTTCGATTTTTCGATTTTTGGATTTTTCGATCTTTCGACCTTTCGATTTTTCGAGTTTTCGATTTTCTTTTATTGAATAAATGAGAAGTTAATATTGTTTAACGCCGCACCGCTGTGCCGGTCGGAGTGGGGGGGTGTTAGGTTTTTTTTCGTTACGGTTTCGTTTTTTTTTTATTCCGTCGCCGCGCTCAAAGCCCGCGATAAAAGCTATGCAATAGCTTAATAAACACCACTAAATATTAATAAAATATTAGATTTTTAAAAAAATAATGTACGAACCGCAGCAAAATATTTTCGTCACCTCGATTTTTCATTCTGTGACGTCACACCCTCGTTCCTACCAACCGAACGAGACCACCGTATTGTCTACGAACCGTGCGCCAATCCTTCCAATTTATGAAAAATGTATAAGCGGTTTTTTTTAAATAATATTTTCATTGTGTTCAACTTAAAATATTTAAATTTAATCCGTTATTCATTTCACGTATTATAGAATAAAATCGTATGTCGCAACCCTCCAGACATACAAACCCTTCCCACCAACAGTTCTTTTGTTTGGAATGCCTACAGCTACAAAATATGAATTAAATTTGCTGTATCATGATTTTGTTTTTTTATCAATATTATTTTAATATAAGATTGTCACGAACATTAATGAATTATGACTTGTGTTATTGATTTTATCGATCATCGTCACATGTGTGATCATCATGGACATTTGCGTCATGAATTCGGTATTTTGGCTATTTTGGTGTAAAAGTAAAAATAGTAAAATATAAAATACGTGTGTTTGGGCCTTTGAATATAAATAGAGTATTTATATTCAAAGGTTTGGGCAGAGACAACCCAGCTTTGGGTCTCTTGTTTTTTCGATTACTACTACTACTATCAACTTCGATTCAACCGGATAAAATCGATTCGCAATTTATTTATTGTTGATCATGTTGTCGATGTTTTATTTATATAACCTTATTTTGATTTTAAATAGGTACGTTTTACAAGTATTACGGCCTTTTTGGAATTGATTCGTAACACCAACATAATTTTATTTAAAAAATTCTAGGCACGCAAATTATTATTACGTATTAAGGCTGTATGTCACGATACTAAATTAAGTACTAAATTTAGAACTAAATTAATGCATTTTTTAAGTACTAAAAAAATTCACGTTGCAAACAGCAAATTTAGTACTAAATTTAGTGCTAAAAAAAGTCATTAATTAAGTACTAAAAGTGCGCCGAAATGTTGCGCAGAAGTTTTTCATAGAAAAAGTTGACACGACGGTATTTTCTGTACCCTTTTATTTTTAATTAGCGACAATTTTACATTATCGCCTTGAATAAAGTTCGCTTGTTTGATTTTGTAGGTTTTATTGTGTTTTTTTTCGTGGTTTTTATGCTGTATTTGGTTGTTGTCAAGTCAACTAGTGTCAAATTGATAATAAAAACACCATTTACTTGTCTGTTTTACACATAATATTTCATTTCTCTGTTAATTTTACGTATTAATACGTCAATGCGCCTGCGCCTATAGTAAATTTAGTACTAAAAATTGTTATCGTTGCAAACGGAAAAAAAAATTTTTAGTTCTAAATTTAGTACTAAATTAATAACTTAATTTAGTGCTAAATTTAGTACTTAATTTAGTATCGTGACATACAGCCTTTAGATAATATTCAAATGCGCATTTTCGCTGTTATCGATTTCTTTTTAAATGGTGGACGTGACGATTCACATGTGCGTTTTGTTATTGGAAATCATAAGACAAAAATCCCCCACCTCGTTTTTCTACCAATAACAAAGCTCGTTGTACCGACGTAGTGGACGTGGTATTTCAGATCACAATATATCCCCTATAGTAATGTAACTGGGATTCAAGAAATGGCTTTGAGTTACGCTGCGGCCAGACACAGGTCTCATGGCGCTAGTATCGTTATTGATTTTTGACTTCGGCACGTTCATTGGTTGACGACGAATTCAAAACAATCTGATCGGAGCGTTACTCACTCCCACTCCTTCTCTTTGTTTAGATACTTATAAAAGAAAGAGATACCAGTTAATAATTTCTATTTCGAATCATCTTTCATTCTTTAGCGTTGAGTTTTTATAAGTGAAGCGTGAAGTGTCAGTGTTGACAAGTGATAATTTTTTGATTTTTTCTTCTACGAAATTTAATATTAATTTTGTTTCAGCGATATTTATTGTGATTTGTGTTGTTGTATTAAGTGCTTTCTTATTTAATATGGGAAACAAAACGTACAACAAACTCAGAAAAAGAGGAATCGAGGAGGGATTGCTATCTATGGCTGTCATCCAAGGGTCTGCGCCCTAGATAATACTTTTCCAGTGGGTAAAGCCTTTAAAATTCAAGTATAACAATTTTATGTTTCCGTTTTCCCTTCTTTTAATGTAGTTGCCAATTTTGAGGCAAGTTTGTAATAATTTTTCAGTTAATACCTACCCTCTTAATATTATAATTTAACTATGATCTTATGCTTTCCTATGGACACGATTCAAGGAGGGAGTCCTATGGCTGTCATCCAAGCCCTAGATAATAGTTTTCCAGTGGCAACAGCCTTTAAAATTCAAGTATAATAATTTACTTTTTTCGAAGTAGATGTCCATTTAAACTAAATTTTTTTATTTCACTTATTGATTTTAGCATTTATATACAGCATCGGCTAATGAACACTTTCCAATACGCTTGGCTAGAATCGAAAATAAAACTAAAGAGTTAGCGCATTAGTTCGATCAGGAAACGAATAATATGAATGTTGCCTTGTGTGCTGTGTAATATGAACAGGCACACGGTGTGATGCATCCCCACGTAGCCGGCTGGCTACGTTCATAGTATTCTATTCCTTCTCCCACTAATGCTAACTCTTTGTAGTTTTTACTTGGACATTAGCAAAACGTATTGTACAACATTCGATAGCTGCCACTGTATTACCACAAACATCTCTTAATAACTAAATGATTTCATTTAATAGTTTCTTTTTTTTTTTTTTTCAGTAAAATGGATATGGCTAGAGTTATCTTCGTCTTTAAAATATATTAAATAAGTTTTATAATTTTTCAAATAAAATACTTTATACAATGTTTTGTTTTTTTTTCCAGAGCCAATTTTTTTTTAGATCTAACCTCTATAGGTAAAAAATAAGTGATTTAGGTAAAATTGAAAAGTATATTACATGTTCTTTTAAATGTGTTGTTAATACAAATGCTGCTCTTATTTTAATAGCTAATAATAAAAGAATTAGTATTATTTTTAGCTATCAAAATAAAAATAGCGCCTGGATTTACAGCTCGTTTAATCGAACATGCAATATACTTCTCAATAATTATTGCCGAATGAATATATTTAAAAATTCCCGCCATTCCGCGGCTGAAAATTTACAATTTTGGCGGGAAATTTAAATTTCGCCTTTAAATTATATTTGAATTTACCGCCATATCGAGTTAGTTGAGCGGCCAGACACAGACGCATTCTTGCGCTACAAACTTAGTGCCAACTCTTTAACAAGTGAGATGCACTACTATAGGGGATATATTGTGTTTCAGATGACATAAGACACCGACCTGTACCTGTAAAAATCGAGGAACAAGAAAGCAAAGCATTCGAGTTTGTTGTCAGAGATTGTTGTGTTCTAGTTGCAACGTGTTGTTAGCAATTTGTTTACATTTGGTGAAATCGTTGAATTTAGTGTTCTTTTTCGGGAGTTTCTTAAAATAAACAAACAAAATGGCGTTTATGATTCCTGTCGTAAAGAACGATTGGGATATTTATAAAGCCAATCGTTCAAGAAGGGTTTCTGAGTGTTCGAACGCCACAAATTGCCGTTCTAGAAAAGTGTCAGAATGTCGATCAGAAGGTCCAAGCCTATCCACATCACCTGGATCAGAATTCGTGCCTTCTCCTATACGAGACCGTGCTTCTGTGCCAGCCAATATGTCGTCATCGAGACAGTACTCAAGAGCCAGTTCCAGAACAAGCGAAAGCAATCTTCAAAGTCCTATCAAGAGCATGGGGTCATCGCCCCCTAAGAATGGTTCTGAACCCAATCTGAACAAGTTTCACAATAGATTGTTGGATAAACTGAAGAAATCGCTGAGAAGCAATTCGGAAAGCGAAAAAACCAGTTCATGAGAAAAAGAGAAAGATCTAAGAGGATCGCCTATTACTACAACTAGCAAAGATTGATTTGAAGAGTAGAAAAGACTAGAATTTGTTTACCTAACTGGGCTATGAATGCTACACTTATATGTTCAGGTATAGCAATTCAACTGTTGTTCCTGTGATATGTAGTTGTATCTTTAGCTTTTTCATATTTTCGATATTGTCAATCCAAAACGACTGCACAGTTGTTGAAAAATTCTAAATATTTTACAATCTAAAAACAGTTGTTATATATATATATACCTCTAGTTGTTTACAAAATCCAGCAGTGACATTGGAATTTTTGAATTCTCATACCAATTGGTTGGCATGTCTAACAGACATCAGTTTAAATTATATTTTTTTATTACATTAAATTAAGTATTTTATATTTTTGTTACATTATAAATTATATGTGAAAAGACATAAAATCGGATAACTACGACATATGTATAACCAACTCAATTTATTTGGCCATCTATATTATTTTTTGAAATGAGGACCTGACTGAAGGTTCTAAATTGTTGGATGAGCCTCACCAGAATGATGACAATTTTGAATAATAAAAAATTCAATTTCTGGTATCTAATAATAAATTCATGCCTAATTAAGAAGTAAATCCAATTTAATAACAAAAATAGGTATTGCCCAATGTTTTAAATCCACAATAAAAGGTAATAAAACAATAATATTTACTGTAGAATGTATAATGCATTTTTTATGTTGGGAATCTTTAAAATTAAAATGCAAATTTAACATTTTACTCATAGAATTGAAAAACAATTTCATTTGAAATACATATAAAAAATCTGTCATTGAACAATAGTTCATTATGTTACATATTTCTTAAAAACCCATGACGTATACAGGGCGAGTCAACATTATGACATCCTTGTGCCACAACATTTGACTTAGATGTTTATTTTTGTTATAAAAATAAATTATGACCCATCATAGTTTATCTATTACAAAACAAATCATCCAATAGCATTCTCTGGAATATATATTTTTTAAACATAATAAATTACACCATTTTACAACACATAAATTACAAGGATAAACAAATAAGTTTTGCACAATTTCCTTTTTTTACCAAATGATAAAATTATTCTGATTGATTTTGTGATCTAATATTTCCTTAAACCGTTTAGTTCAAAATGACTTTCAAGCTTTCCCTCAACCTTTCCTTAAAAAACACATCTTAATCAATATTCAGAAGTGAGGTTCTATATAACTAGTGAATGTTTGTTACAATTTTAGTTTATAAATAATATTTTGTTTTGACTGCTGTTGTTTTGAATGTCTGACTAGTTAATGAGGTTTTTCTTAAATAAAAAAACAGTAAACATACAGGGTGGTCCGAATTTAATTTTTCCATACAGGGATTTTGTAAACTAGCAGTTAAATAAAGAAAAAAAAATAGGTATTTTAGAGACTATATTTTGTTAATCAATTTAAAAGATATTGGTGTATTAGGAATTTCTAAAAAACAATTCTAATAAAGGAAAACTTATCTAATGATGTATATACTGAGTGTTCCTAAATTAATAGCATGTCAATATTGAAGGCCTATTTTATGACTAAAATTTAATATAAACATGTTCACTAAATTATTTCTTTTTTAAGTAATTACCTTCTTCAATATTGTCATGACACGGAACAATCTTTATACCAAACACATTTCTAATGATTTAAAAGGTATGATGTCCTCAAATAAATTTAGATTTACTAATAAATACCTAGGCTATTTATCAATATAGATAATTAAATCAGTTTATTACAAATATTTTTATGGATTTAAAAACATGGCTTCCTATAAAGACAGAGCTGTTTGTATTTTATATATTTACAGTAATAATTAATCTTTTATTGATGTTCTTTTCTACAGTATAGTTGGAAAATAGGTTATCATTGACACAATCTGTTAAAAGTATGTATTGGTTTTGAGAACACATTGTTCTCAATCGAGATTTTATTATTTGTTTAACGAAAAGACTGCAAAAAAATTAATTGTAAGTTGAAGTTGTAGAGACACTGCCTTTTAAAAGTTAAAGGGACTATTAAATGTTATTTTTGTTTTGTTCTCATGATATATTTAAGCATAGAAGAGTTAGTTCAATATATTTTTGCAGAGGTCCTTTTTTCTTTCAAAAGGTGATGTAGAACATAAATATATATTAAAATAATATTCATTGATTTATGCTTCTTATTGTTACTATAAAAAATATATATTAGAGTATAAAATGATCAAAACAAATGCTTCTAAAGACCTATAGGCCTAGGAATAAAAAAAGGCATCTTCTAATGAGACTTTGGATTTCATGTAGTTATCAGGGGCTCTGCTCCTATATATCTGTCTTTGTCATTCGTGGCCTACTTTAGAAACATTTTCTTTTTGATCACATGTTATATTTTGGAGGGAGATGTAATTTTTAGAGACATAAATTTCTTAAAAATACACAGTCCTCAGAATGTCAGCAGAGCATTCCGTAAAAAAATATTAAAGTAATGGAAACAATATCTAACGAATTCATGTACAATAACTAGCTGAAATATTATTTTTATGTAATGATGACGATAGTATTGGTGATTTTGTGATTTAAATTATTATTATCTTATCAAATATTCAATTATATACTCTGAAATAAAATAAATTATTAAAAAGCACTATATTACGTTTTACTAATTAATCTAAGCCTATTTTTAGATTTTCTAATAGTGTAGGAAATTGTGTAGGTAGATATCCATCAAGAAATAATGTGTAATAGATCGGTAAGTGTAATCAATAAATTTATTTATATCTAATTAATCTGCTCCAAACATCCGTTTTTGCATAATATCCTAGGTTTACTGCAAAAAGCGACCAAGTCAAATTTTATGTGATTTGAGTTAATATGACCAAATCGCTTGTTAAATAAATGACAGTCATATTGATTGAGTTTAGTTTTTTCAGGCAGTATAAATATGATTTGATTTTTTTGTATATCCTTTAACAAATGAATTTGTCATATTCATATTGACTCAAATAATATAAAATTTATCTTGATCAATTTTCGCAGTAAGTCGCCTCGATATGGAGAAAATCCATTTGTCATTAATTTTAATTTATTTGATTTGAAATTATGATTTTTGATTTTGAAGTATTGATTAGTAAAGAGTTCGCAGAAATGTTTCTAAAGTCGGCCATAAATCGTCAGAGATAATAGTAATATCCGTGAAACCGCACGGCTCTGAATTAAATCCAACCCAACATGACACTTAAAAAGAATTGAACGCTTTGACATGCGTGAATTTTTCTATGGCCTACCCTTTAGAAACATTTTTTTATCACTTCATATTTATATAAGTTCACACTCTAGGTTCACGTGATGTAAAGTGGCCATATTTTGAAAAGTAGAAAGCGGGACAAATCAAAAACCATCGACGAATTTTAATTTGACAAAAATTAAAATCGGGACAGATAGTCACTTTAACGTGAAACGTTTTATGGCAGAATTTGAAATTATAATTGGTTTGAAAGAAAACAGTCACTTTTTTGCAACTAAAATTATTATCTTCATCCATTATTTCCGAATAACATAATTACATAATAATAGTTAATGAGTTGCTTGTTATTTTTACTGAATGACAAGCCATTAAATGATAAGTAGGTACTAATATTTTTATAATTGCTTCCTATAATTAGCAATATTTTCCATTTAGTTAAAGAGATAATAAAACTTTCGCATTATTGTTGGTTTTGGCTTCCTTATATTTTACATTCTTGCATTTTCAAAGTATTTTTAGTAGTAGCTAACTTGTTTTTTAATAATATAAATACCTAGGAATATATAAGTTTAGGCGACAGAACGCCGGGACAGGAAAATTGTTTTTGTATTCAAAGCTATCCGACTTCGTCATCAAATATATTTGGCGAACGAGAATGGAAAATTACTGGCATGTATTGATGTAACTAAATATACATTCAAACAACACGTAAATAGTAAATAGTTATGACTTGAGTCGGCTAATCCCGGCTGTGTAATGCTATAAATAGATGTTGATATCGGAAACCAGGTCTTGTTTGTTCGTGGGTGTGTTTTTGTTTTTACAAAAAAGAAAATTATGGTAAACATTTGTCATTCAACAAACATTGAAGGAGGCCGGATAATTTTTCCAGTGCAGTCACTGGTCACTGCACCATAGATAAATTAATATTAATTTATCTATGCACTGCACTTAATCACAAACAAAACTACCATGCAACGTTGCCATAACTATTTTATCAATGCAGTTTCAATATTCAATAATTATAGTTATATCTATCTGAAAAAAAAAAAAAATGCATCGATAGTACCTACCTAAATAAATTTAATCATAATCATTATAATAATTACTTAGATCATAATTAATTTATTTAAAGTAGGTTTTACACATGAAAATAAATGTTTTATTTATTAGGTCAGTTCTGTTTTATTATTTTGTACTGTTTTCCATTAAAGGGGTAAATATTAAAGCGTAGTTGTAGCCTAAAACAGGTAGCCATATATGAGTCAAAGTTTACCGACAGCCTTTATTTTATAGACACATTTGATTCAGTGATGACTGTATAACTATTAATATATAATAGATTTTTTATTATCTAGGTCTAGCGTGGGACTTCGTCGAATGATGTGCAAACATTCTGTATACACACTAAATTATTCACCACCCAGTCTCAACAATTCGCGTCATACTGTGTGTGTCATATTAATTTATCTTTCGAATCTCACAATATATTATAATAACTTCCCTAAATCCCTGTAGAATACTTCAATATTTTTTTTATAAAGAGGATGTATATATTTTCCATTTTACAAAATACTCTAGTTCTAGCATAACGTTTCATATGCGCAACCCATGCAGCATCCCGAACGTTCTAAACATTGTAGATGGGAGGTCCAAGAGGAGGAAGTAACTGTAAACCCTCACAAAACCGCTATACTCAACTTTACAAAAAGGAAAGTACTACCCGGACTCGACATGATATGATAATGATGCGCTATATTACTGTGTTACACACTCATAAAATGCGTCTAGGCCTGGTTCAAGGGATATCTCATTCTAGGTCACTCTGCTTCTACCTCATCTAGAAGTATTTCTAAACTTTTAGGACATTGCTGCAAATATACTAATATCCTACTAATAATGTCCCATGTATTAGATTAAGGATAAACAGGGCCGCCGAGAGCCAGGTCGGGCCCCAGGACAATTCTCCAGATCGGGCCCCGTGGCAATTTTATAAAAAATTTATCCTCATCTTTACTTAAATTTCTCTTAAAAAAAATTAATTTTGTAAAAAAAGGTCTTCAAGCGAAAACTTCTCCTCCTCTACTTGAATTTTGTAAAAAAAAGTCTTCAAACAAAAACTTCTCCCCCTCTACTTGAATTTTCTTAAAAAAAGTCTTCAAACAACAACTCGCCACGGTTACCGGGCCCCCCTTATAGCGCTGCCGGGCCCCTATTTGAGCCCGAACCCCGGGAATTGGTCCCGGCTGCCCCCCTCTTATCGGCCCTGAGGATAAATACGGAAATCTTGGAGACTACGGCAATATATTCCAGCATGCCCTAAAATTTTTACAATTCTAACTAAATGTGGAGGGGCGTTAACTTGTTCAAAAATTATTTTTTCTATATTCACGCGGATATTAGCCATTGCGTTCAACTGAACGAATATATTTCATAGATATTCTACCAATAACACTGCAAAAAAATTAACTCCACCAATCACAGTTCATAGTTTGGTAAACCGGCTACCATTATTTTTTAAATTTACTCTGTCAAACTAATTGTCAGTATATTTTTACTTTCCTATCTGTATATAGATAAGGAAAGTAAAGGAATGATTTTTTCGACCTCCAGTTTTCGACGGTTTGGGGTTCTCTAAATCCGTTTTGACTATTTTCACGATGATGTTTTGTGTGTGCGTGCGTGTGTATGTGTGTGTGTGTGTGTGTGTGTGTGTGTGTGTGTGTGTGTGTGTGTGTGTCTGTCTGTCTGTCTGTATCCACAATAACTCATGAACGGATATAAAGATGAAAACACCAAATTTTAAACTTAAGCTTTATTCCGGACTGCAGTGAACTGATTAGATTTTGGTCAGTCTGAACATCCAGGGGTACTTTATAGAGGGTAATTTTTATCCACCATAACTCTTGAACGAATACCAAGAAAAACACCAAATTTTAAACTTAAGCTTTATTCCGGCCAGCGGTGAACTGATTAGATCTGGGGGGTACTTTATGGGGGGTCTTTATATTTTATGGAATATATCCGTTATTCACATTTGGAGGAGAATATTGTTTGAGTAAAAGTTACTTCGCATATTATTCTCTATAATTTTTGGAAAATATAATTTAGAAAATTTTCCTAAAATGGTCCGTATTTGAGAAATTTTACAAAATGTAAAAAATTAAATTTTTAAGAAGTGTCAAAAAAAATTGTTACATTATTTTCTATAATTCTTGTTCAATACATAATTTCTGTATTCCAGATATTTAAGAAAATGTGTAAAATTTCGAATTTTGAAGAAAACTCAAAAACGGATAGAGAAAAATACCAAATTTTTAACTTAACCTTTATTCTGGCCTGCAGTGAACGGATTAGATTTTTGGCAGAGTCGGAACATCTGGGTAGTGGTACTTTGTAGAGGGTATTTTTATATTTTATGGAATATATCTGTTATTTACGTTTGCGGAGAAGAACATTCTTTAAATAAAAGTTACTTCTAATAATATTCTCTATAATTTTTGTTCTATGCACAATTTTCCTAAAAATGGTGTCTCCATGGAGGTGAGTCAGGTCGTTTGACCACTATGCGAAAGGCCCGGGTTCAAAACTGGACTAGGGGCTAATTAAATAAAATCTGTGTTTTCATGTTTATTTTATTTATTAGTAAAAATCATGAATTATTTTAAAATTAGTTATTTTGTGTTAATAACTTAAAATAATTTTTAAAATTTGTAGATTTTAGTTAGCGAGTCGTAGAAAAAATATACTGTACAACTCAAGTGGAATGTCTATATCCAGAGTATTGTTGTACAAACTACTATTGGCTTTGGGAGTGCAAATCGTTGGTTGAAAATTGGCCTGCTAAAGATCTCTCAAAGCCTACATTAATCTGGGGCGGCGTCGTTTCCTCTATCTCTGGCTCTTTGTCAGGCCCACGATGGCCCTAACCTGCGCAAAATTCTAAAATATCCGCCAGAGGTCGGTAAGTTTATAATGCACCAAACAAATAATGGACTGCTGTAAGACATAATTTTAATTTTTATCAAACGAAAAATACATCTGTATCCAATTTTTTTAATAATAATGTAATTATTAAGGACTACTAATTATAAGTTTACATTTTTTCACACTCTGGGAATGGTAAACAAGATAGAAACAGGCACTACAAAAATAGGAACCTGTTCATTATGACTACAAATTTCATGCGACCTGTACAGCGAACCAACAAAAATAGGAATATAAAAAAAGAATGCCAGTCTCATAAAACATAGAACTTAATCTGTTTGAGTTGCCTGATTGTAAACAAAATATTATTGAATAAACTTATCTTTACTGGACGTTTTGGGTATGTTCAACATTGACCTTGCAAAAATGAGGAAACGGTATAAAGTATTAATTGTGCACCTGCAAATAATGTTATATCTTTAGTTCTGACGTTGTCTGTATACATATAAAGGTACAGGCACGGTTCTAGAAAAAAAAAACAGCACAAACCGCTGCAGAGGACAGCTATACTTCCTAGACAGAGTTTATTGCGAAACACATTTGCGAAAGATCAAATTGGACATAGTGTCATTACCAACAATTAAAAAGACAATCACAATAGATATACGCAAAGGTCCAAGTTGAGGAAAACTATCATAATTTAAAAACTTGCCTTAAAACATTTAATGAAATAAATTTAAATTGGATGAATCTTGCAGACTCCTCCAATACATATAAAAAGTAAAACATGAAAAAACGAAGTCAGGTCAGAGCTGTCAAATACAAGGTCTGCGAGCTGCGTGCAATATAGAAATATGCTTAAAAATTAAAATATACACAAGTGAGTCATTCTTACACCAATAATGAAATTAAATAACACATACAGACTCTGGGACGCTACTAGTGATTGATATTGGCTGCAACTAAGTTATTGGAAATTTTCAAGTGCTTGTTTAATTGTATCAGAAGCGGATCCAGACCCTTTCCAGGGTAGGGAGGGGGATTTGCTGCGTTCAAAGCGTGGGCTATTTTTTTCATTAGATTTAAAGGGTAAAAAGTATCAACTACTAGGATTATTAGTCTCAAGTCGGGGGCAATTGTCCCGTTGCCCATCCATTGGATGATCCGCCGGTGAATTGTAGTTATTTTGTTCTGATCAGCAACTCAATTTAATTGGGGAGCAAAGTATTGAAACATTTTTTTTATATTTGATTTTGTGAATGGAGAACCTTTTAAGAATATGTGAAAATTTGAGATGAATCGGAGCAAAACTAACGAAGATACAGCGGTTTGAGTAACCGCGCCTCATACATGACTCAGCGCATCAGAAAATACCTGCCCGGCCCGAGAGCGCTATTGTTACCTGGTACAGGCATCTGTGTCGCTCTATATAATCCCTAACCTAACCTCCTACTTTTCTTTATAGAAATTTTAACACCTGTACTGTATATAATTTAGTGCAGCATTGGCCTGACATGTTCTTTTGCTTTACTAACCTACATGCAAGACTGGGAATCAGTAGTAGATCAAGTGTTCATGAATGAGGATTCGTCGTAGACAGGAGCAAAAAAATGCTTTAGACATCATGAATGATAGCAACATCCTTTATGGACCTGGGATTGATGATTCAGTGTGAGATAAGCCGATAAAACTCGCTTATGAACGTTTTATTCCAAATTTTTTAGTATTTAAAACTTTAAAGCGTTTTCCCCACAACTCCCGTTTCCAAAATCATTGCCCCTCATAACTACTGCACCTATCCTTTTGAACACTATTTCTGTACATAATTTACGACATAACGCTGGAGTTTTTTTAAATTTGTTAATATATTTTCATTTTATTATAACAAATTAGCCTATTGTTTTCGCAAGAATCGCGTTTTTTACTTCAGCGTTCCCAAAAAGTGAAAAATTTAAATTTTGAAAAACCCTCCCAGCGTTACCTGGGGAAAACGATTATCTAACGAGATAACTTTGATTTTTTTATTTCTGATGATCCAGAACCGAGTTAGGAGGGGCACCACAATTCTACTTTTTTCCGAGACACTTCCGAATAATTGCTGTCATTTCCGTATTTTTAACGGACTTCAAAAAAGGAGGTTATCAATTCGTCGCGATATTTTTTTTTTATGTATGTTCAGCGATTATTCTTTAACACGGTGTCCGATTTTAATGATTCTTTTTTGTTAGAAAGGGGGTACTTCAGGGGTGGTCCCGTATAAATTAAGTTAAAATCTAATAATTGGGTCCATGAGAAAATCCTCAAACTCTTAATTTTTTTATGTATGTTTAGCGATAATGCTTTACGACCTTGTCCGATTTATGATTCTTTTTTTGTTAGTAATGAGGTACCTCAGGGGTGGTCCCATATAAATTTGGTTAAGATGTGGTGAAGGCATCTGCACGTTTTTGAAGTCGGTTTTTTTAAATTTTTAATTTCTAATACTTGTTTAATATTTGTACATGAAAAATTTGACAGAATATTCTTGATATATACTATAATGTACCATTAGTTTAAATAAACAGATTTTAACTGTCGCTAAAACAAAATTTTCACAAAAATGTGCCATTTTTGCACGAATTAACCTTACCCCCCCTTAAGATCGTTTAAGTGAAATATTTATTCGCAGAAAAAAGAAACAAATGAACAGCGAGTTTATAATGACCGGTGGAATTCAATCTATTTTAATCACCATAATAAATTTCAGTAATCAAATGTGTACCTAACAATAATAAACTTCAGTAATCAAGTATGTATCTATCAGTTCCTAATGAATACACAGGAGAAAAAGTTTCAGCTGTATAGGAGTCTAGAAATGAATAAGAAAAAACTAAAACAGAAAAACACATTTTTTTGAGAGCCTCGACACTGATAACGAATGCAGAATTGCTGCTTCTTAAAATTAGTTGGGAAAAATCATTTTGGCGATTAGAGTAGCTTATTAAGAATTTTGTAATCAAAAATGGCAAAACATACAATTCAGTGAATCAAAAATTGTCGAAAAATATGAGTCTTTTTCGCATCGAACAAAACCAATACGTGTAAACCACAGTAATCAATATGTATCCAAAAAAATTGAACGATACAATTGAAAATATTTTTCACTCTACCTGGACAAATGCACTGACCTATCCAAAATCAGCCAACTTGAAATAGTCAAGGATACTTAAGTGTAGCAGAGGAGATACTTGAAGTTATTCCTTATTGGAACCAAGGGCCATGAAAGTGGTTGTTAAAACAACATAATAGTGATTTGAGTGAGCATTTTTGCGAAATTATCTTTTACATGAAATTTATAGTCAAAAAATAGGCGTTTCCTGTCGGACAAGTCAGTTTCTTCGTTTGTCAACAAAAAATGTTAATATTGATACACTGGTTAGTGAAAACCAACATTTCCAATGATTTTTTTTTGTACATATTACAAGTCACTGATAAAGTTGCATATTTTATGAGATGGCACTCGCAAGCGCTATTTTATTAACAGATGCCCTTGGCCCAATTGAAGTTAGACAGAACTGAGTCAGGTTATCATCCACAGAAATTACACTGTTGATCTATGTGCTGCCACTGTGTATCTTAAGTGAGACGCCCTTGTAAACTTAACAAAAAAAAAAAAATAATAATAATAATATGCCAAGATACTTAGTGGTTATTATATTGTACCGCCACTGCCCTTCTGAGAAATAAAACAAAGGAGCAAAATACAATTTACATAAATTAGATACATTGTTCTAAGCTAGGAACAAGTCAGTTTCCCAATATAGCCTTTGTTTCCTTTATTCTTAATTACGGTCCAATTTAGCTTTGGATAAATCTTACACTAAAAAGTAAAATATACTATTCACTGGCACCCATCTAACTACAGACTGATTATTTTTTGGGCTTTCCAGAATCTTGCTAACTTTTAACTGACCTAACTTTATTTTTTAATGAGCATGTATTGGCATCAGCACATTTTGAAATAATTGTTAAATAGTTATACAGATTATGTTTGTTTACAGCAAGATCTACTTTCATTATTAAAATCTATGGTAAATGAAAAAACTATTTATACGAAATGATTTTATTCAATATATTCCATACAAAACAAATTTAGGAATTAATTAGTCTAAAAACTGGATGATGTAGCGACTACAAAAACGTTCACAGGTTCAACAAGTTCCTTTTAATAACTGACATAGAAACAACGAATTTCTATAACGAATAATAAAAATAATCTCAAAAAGCCAAGTAGAAGTATTATAACGAAATAAGGAAGATATTATTACAACTTTTTGAAGTCACTCTGAAGTAAATTGGGGAGCTGGCTGGGAGCGTTAATTTATTGTTGCTTGCAATTTTGTTGATCTTTATTGCCTTTTCCTCCTGTCTCCTTATTATCGTCTGACTCACCATCGTCTTCCTCATCGTCCTCTTCTTCCTCCTCTTCTTCAAAGTCATCCTCGTCCTCACATCCCTCTCCTGTGAAGAATAGCACAGCGCGTGGCACGATCCTTTCCCTGATGTAGTGGCCTATCTCGAAATCGGTGGTCAGTAAATTCCTCAAATCCTCGTCCAAATCCTCCTCTTTAGTATCCTCCGGAATGGTGGGCGGACTGAAGAAATTAAAGAACGAATCGTTTTGAATGGTTTTGGTGACAGTTCTGATCACGCCTCTACTCTTGTGCTTCTGTTTCTTCTTTACTGTCTTTACTGTAACGTTTTTGCCTTTGTTCCAGTTGATGACGCAGCCGGTGCACTTGAATATCTCTGGGCCCTCGAAGCTGAATGGGTCGTCCTCTTCGGGGGCGCATTTCATTTCGTATTCTTTCGTTAAAATGGTGTTGGTGAAGTATTCGTTTGGAGAAAAGTGGAATTCTAGGATGAAGTTCTGCAACAAAATGATTATTTATTTACGTGCAAGCACATTTCAATTACACATTACAATTTTAAAAATTAATTATATTATCACAAAAGACAAAATACACAGTAAATAGCATTAAAATTAGTAATTAAGTTTTTAATGATGAAAAAGCAATATTGAACAGCTGAGATCATTGTGCAAGTTAGCTAATCTAAGCATTCTTGGAATGCAGCTGCTAAAAGCTTGGTTTGATCTATAAAAAGGTACATAAAATGTTTGTATTTGCCTAGTTGAATGAGTTTGAACAAGATTATTGTTTCAAGAAGCATTTTTTTATAATATTAAATAGCAAAGGTAAAGTCTGTGTTTTTGCTAGTTTACAAGGAGGCAGTCCTGGATTTCTCAATAGGCCGTCTAGGCTGCGGCCTAGGGGCGGCAGCGTCCTAGGGGCGGCAGCGATTTCAGAGAATAAAAGTCAAACAAGTTCACTGGTTTTCTCATGTTTTTTTTTATACTAATACGATAAGTCCCTATAGAAACACATTCCTATTGAAAATTATCAATCCTAGGTACCTACTATTATTATACCTATTTTATCTACGAGGGTGGATCAATAAGTACCCGTGTTTGAAGGCAGGTGGCGTTGCTGAGAGAAGTTGGCATTACTGTCGTGTACTGTCATCTGTCACACGACACCATACTAAATTTCAAACTGATTCATAGATTGGTTTTTATTTGGCAGCCACTTGTACCATATGTGTTTCACATTAATCGATAAAATGGAAAAAGAACAATATCGATCCGTACTTCGCTTTTTATTTTTGGATGGAAAAACATGCGATGAATTAAAAGCAAAGTTGGATGCTGTCTATGGGGACCCTTCAACCTTCTATGACAACCGTAAAAGATATTGGTTTAACAAATTTAAACGTGGTCGTACATCTGTTTTTGATGAGGAGCGACCAGGTCGCCCGGCAGACGTTGTTACCGAGGAAATCTTTAAAAAGGCATGATTGTCGCAGATCGCCGAACGAAAGTGCAAGAAGTAGCAGAAGCCGTAGGTGTATCATACGGAACGACAATTAATATTTTGCATGATAAGTTAAACATGAGAAAGGTATCGGCCCGATGGGTGCCGCGATTGCTTACGGTGGACAAGCGGATACGGCTGTCAATGTCGAAGCAGTGTTTGGAGCTCTTTAATCGAAATTCCCAAGAGTTTTTGCGTCGAGTCGTCACCGTTGATGAAACCTGGATACATTATTATACGCCAGAGATCAAACGACAGTTGAAGCAATGGATTTTTCGGGGCGAATCTGCTCCGAATAAAGCAACGACGGTCCCATCAGCCGGAAAGATTATAGCCACGATTTTTTGGGATTCCAAGGGAATAATCCTCATCGACTCTCTGCAGAAAGGAAGTACGATCACAGAGCAGTACTATAGTGAATTATTTGACCAATTCGATGCAAAATTGAAGGAGACACGGCCTCATTTGGCTAAGACAAAAGTCCTGCTTCATCACGATAACGCACCAGCACATTCATCGAGAATTGTCGCGGTCATATTGCAAGAACTGCAGTACGAATTACTGCCGCACCCACCGTACTCGCCCGACTTGGCTCCATGCGACTTTTTTCTATTCTCCAACATGAAAACGTGGCTCAGGGGAAAAAAATTCAGCTCTAGCCAGGAGGTTATCGTCGAGATTGAAGCGTATTTTGCGGAGTTTGAGAAATCATATTTTTTGGAGGGGTTAAATAAATGGCAGAAACGTTGGGAAAAGTGTATAGCAATAAAAGGAGATTACGTTGAAAAATAGAAATAATTTTTTTTTGAAAAACTTGCCTCTTCTTTTCTAACACGGGTACTTTTTGATCCACCCTCGTATATTACGTCGATTTGGTTGCAGAATGTGTGCTCTCTCAACGTTTTTGAGGAATCAATCTGTATCTAATGTTTACCCTAACTTGAATATAGCTCTCCTTATCGCACTTTCCACTTACAAATTGTTCTTGGGAAAAGAGTTTTTCCTGTTTAAAACGCGAGGTCTTTATTAGAGAGTTATTGCAAGTTCACTTAAGGTCAGTCACTATTAGTGCCCTCTTATTTTGACATCTGAGCATGCGCAGATCACTAACTTTAATAAAGATTGTGTCTGTCCTTAATAAGAAAGTTATTGCAAGTTCATTTAAGGTCAGTCACTATTAGTGCCGCTCTTATTTTGACATCTAAGCATGCGCAGATGTTTATGTTTTAAAACTGACTTTATTAAGGATTGTGCATGTCCTTAATTGTGGATGTTTAAGGGTAGCAGGTAGTGGCGACTTTATAGTTTTCGGATGCGCTCGCCGACATTCGTATCCGTTAGAAGTTTTTTAATATTAAATATTTAATTTAACCGTCATTTAAACCTTCTAAAATTATAATTTCTAATGCCTCTTTAAATTATAGACAACAAAAAAGATTAACTATAATTTAAAGTTTAGTGGCTGGCTTTATAGAAATTTGCAATATCTCTCTATTAAGGACAGACACAATCTTTATTAAAGTTAGTGATCTGCGCATGCTCAGATGTCAAAATAAAAGCGGCACTAATAGTGACTGACCTATTGTCTGAAGAAAAAATGAATTCTTTAGCTTCTTTCTAAATGGAAGCAGAGATAATGAACACTATAAACTACAATGATATTATAATTGATTTTGCTATTAAAAAGTCCCCTAAAAAATTGTAATTCTTGTTTCTTTTTTACGCTCTTTCTTAATGACTAATTCATTCGTTTATTTAACTTTAGTGCCTCACTATAAATGAAAAATTATTATTTTAGAAAGGTACATGGGGCGGTGAAAATACAGTGGCCTACACTCATAAAAAATATAAATCCGACACTGCAAGGAGGGGATGTTCAAAAACTGTTCCATGAAATCATATTCACAATAAACACCTAAGCTATATGTCTGAGAAAGTTGTGCTGAACCCTGTAAATTTTTCTACTATACGTTATATAGTATAGAGACCAAATGGAAGAGCAATAGTCAAGGTGGAGTTGCAGTTGTGTCATCATGGGTCAACCTTATGATAAAACCCAGCATTTCATGGATTTGTGGACAGTAGCAGATATGTGTTGATTAAAGCTTAAAATTGGACAATTCCTATATCTCTATATAAATGAGTTCCTGATTGATTAAAACACCCCAAATTCAACCCACTGCCCAAATAGAAAGATCTAGAAGTGTGAAATTTTAAAGGTATAATTACACAATTTCATTGTGAAGTGTATATATCGCCGGTGTCGTTCTAATACCTCGTAAGCCCAAAAGTAACATTTTACAGGAGAAGCCAAAAACCGTTCTGTTTATTTATTACTATTACTATACGAGGTATTAGAAAAGTTCAATTTTTAAAGTTTTAAAAATTTTGTGGGGTACGAGGTTTTCTGTAATGGTAAATATGGGTAACCGCAACAATTTGACGTAAAAATCTAATTTTTGTCAAAATGAGGGTTACGAGGTATTATAACGACACCGACGATGTCAACCTCAGACAGCAGTTAGGCAAATAATAATAAAAAAAACGTATTTAATGGATTTAACCCCTGGTTCATAAACTAATACGATGGCATCTTTTCGTTAACAGGGAACGGGTGTGATGCATCACAAAATTACACAAGGAGGTGATATGTATTGTTGTATGGCCATTAGTTTTTGGAATATTCTGTTTTTGTTATTATTGAGTACCGATTATATTGATTTTTGAAATATTTTACTATTTATAGAAAAAACTACACATGTCCAAAATGTGGTTTTTCAGAATGCTCAAAAACATTATCACAGTGTATGTTCTTGAGAGCAATCGCCCACCGTAATTTTAAGAAGATTGATACTGAAAAATTATATTTTACAATGAAAAATAAAGGATTATTATACTTACTAACCACAAATAGTAAGTACTTTAATTACAAGAAATAATTTCATTATTTACAAACAATATTTTCTTGTAGCAGTGATACAAGGACTTTATTAATAATGAAAATAACTAATTTTAGGAAATCTAAATAAAAAAAAGTACATTAAAAATCAAATAAAAATTAAAGTTTTTTTTTTATTATTATTAATAAAAACGAGATAAATTTATAAAAGCTAAAACTACTGAGCAACATTTATTTTCATAACTATTTAGGTATTAAATCAGGGTATTCAACTGCTTGAATGTGATCATTTTCATAAACAAAAATAAATATAGGTACTGGGGGTGGGTTGGCTCAGTGGTTAGAGTCATAACTTTGAGATCGGAAGGTCTCAGGTTCGAATCCCACCGTTGGCCGGGATTTTTTCATTTAATTTAATTATTTGAAATTAATTCTGATGCCTTGGTAGGATTCCCCACTCGACCATTCACTGTTGGGTTCTAATTAACAGTGCTGTTCCTAAAGTGGCGCTGGGAAACAGTAACAAAGCCTACACAGAACACGAGGCGAAATAACCTTAGCAGTTGAAGCCGATGACACACACACAAAAAAAAAAAAATATAGGTACTAAAAATCAATACCCCAAAATGTTTTTATATAAATGTAATGTGGTAAGTTACACAATAAAAGATAAGACCTTTTGTATCTGACAACTCACTCTTTATTTCCGTCAGATCAACTGACTCCTGTAGACCCAGTAAGTATACATATAACATAAACTAAAACTAACTAAATATCATATATATATACAGTAGCTTATTCCCACACCTCCCTCTTGAGTTCGTGATGGCATATTCCACATCTCCCTCTTGAGTGCGTGTATTGGTGAAGCTATCTGTTATTTTCTATATCTTTTTGATAAATCTTCTGTTTCTAATTAGAATTCGCCCACTTGGAGTTTTGATGGTGTATTTTCTATTCTTCCCTAACTCAACTACCTCTCCAATTGTATTCCATAATTTCGTTCTTTTGTCTTGAATTCTAACTTTAGCTCCTGCCGCGATCGGGTTTAAGTTTTTGGCATTTTGGTTGTAATGCGAAATAGCTTGCTCATGTGCTTTCTTTTTAAAATCCATATTTTCAACAGTGTTCTGCCACTCTTTAGAAAATGCCTTGTAATGAGCTGGAACCAATGATCTAATGGGACGTCCAAATAATATTTGGGCTGGAGAACTACCATCAGATTTGGGAACGTTTCGCCACTCCAGAAGTCCGGACAAAAATTTTTGCTCATCTAACTTACCACTAACTGTACATTTTAAGATTAGGTGTTTCATGGCTTTAACGCCAGCTTCTGCATGTCCGTTACTTTGTGGGTACTGAGGACTGGAGGTGCAATGAACAATGTTCCATGTTTTTAAAAATGAACTGAATTCAAAAGAACTAAACTGAGGGCCATTATCGGAACGAAAACGTAATGGTATACCTGTATCAGAAAATATTCTCCTTAAGTCGTTGCATATCATTAAACTATTAGGATCTCTAGATCCATAGTGGCATACTATAGGCCACCCAGATAACCTATCTACGTAAACCATATAATGTTTTCCTGAACTCGAAAAAAAATCAGCTGATACATCTTGAAAAGGTAACGACGGTAACGGATCGCTCATGTATGTCTCTTTCTGTAGAGACGGTCTGACTAGCTGACATGACTCACAACCTTCTACGGTGTTCTTTATGTCATTATTAATATTTGGCCAGTAAACTGTCTGACGTGCTCGACGCCTCGTCCTCTCTATTCCTTGATGAGAGTCATGTAATCTTTCCAGGACAGTTTTTCTTGCTGTTGACGGGATGACGATTTGACATCCTTTCAAAATTAATCCATCGTCAACGCTTAGCTCATCCTTGATACTCCAATATGGTTTTAATACTGGATTTACGTCATTTTTCACTTCAGGAAAACCTTCTTTTATGGTTTTTATCAAGACCTGATAAACCTCATCGCTTTTTGCGGCTTGTTGCAAGCTCATTAACATAGGGTCCTGAAGGTGTGACATTCTTATTAATTCATCAGTGTTATCAATTAAAGCAATCTGTTGAATAATAAATGACTGAATATGAGTATTGACTTCTTCTCCCATTAAGTCTTCATCCTTTGGAATATCTATGGGTGCTCTGGAAAGTGCATCTGGGATGCGGTGATCCTGTCCTTTGATCCATTCTGCTTTGAAATTGTATCCACATAGTTTTTCTTTAAGCCGCTGTAGACGAGGATTTTCGACCATATCTAATGTATAAGCATTTAAGATAGGTAATAAGGGTTTATGATCAGTGATAACTTTAAAATCACTTAGTCCAAGCAGATACAGTCTACACTTTCTAATTGCCCATACTATAGATAAAAGTTCTATTTCTATCATTGAGTATCTGGTCTCTGTGTCTGATAAAAATCGAGACCCGCATTGGATCAATTTTAGACTTCCGTTATTATGTTTTTGCAGGAGTGCATAGCCTAGACCATTTAACCGTGACGCATCAGAATGCAATGTCGTTGGCAGTGATGGATCAAAATGGCTTAGTATAGGAGGTTTTATTAGAGCTTCTCGAATTTTATTAAAAGATTCATCATGGGCTGAACACCAAGTAAAATTGTTTTTTATTTTTAGCAATTCTCTTAGTGGACCGGCTATTTCGGAAATTCTATTAGAGAAATTTCCAAGCTGATTTACAAGACCCATAAATGATCGAAGTTCGGTTAAACAAGTAGGTTTTGGAAATTTTTGTATTGCTTGTACCTTCTTAGGATCGGCTTCAATTCCATTTACTCCAACGATGTAACCTACATATTCTACTTCTGGCTGAGCAAAGATGAACTTATTTGGGTTTAATGTAATTCTTTTGGCTCTGCATCTTTCTAAAAACGCTACTGTCTGTTTTACATGTCCGGCAAATGTTTCATCATATAATAAAACGTCATCTACTACTTTCTCCATGTTTTTAAAATCAGCTAAGGCTTCATCTCCTCTACGACAGAATTCATCTCCGGAACTAATTAGGCCCATTGGAGCTCTTAAAAACATGTAACGACCCCAAGGAGTGAGGAAAGTAGTTAACTTCTGACTATCTTCATCTAACAATAACTGCCAATATCCACTAGTAGTATCAAGAGTACTGAAATATTTAGCACCGCTTGCGATATTGGATACAGCCTCCCAAGGATATTTAAAAGGATGGATTGGTCTTTTTATAAAGGCGTTCAGTTTAGTGAAGTCTACACATATTCTAATTTTACCATTCTTCTTTTGTACTATTACAAGGGGACTAACAAAATCTGCGGGAGTATCGTCAACTAGTCGAATGATATTTTTTTTAACCAAATCATCCAATTCAATTTTAACTGCTTCCCTCCAAGCAAATGGAATTCTCCGAGGACATGTTATTGCAAAAGGAACAGTATTTTCTTTAAGGTGTATATGTACTGGCTTAGCATCCATAGGTTGAAGATTATTTTCAGAATTAAAAACGTCTTTATATAAATCTAAAAGTCTTTTCTTCATTTCCTCACGAAACTGAATTGACGGATTTTCAGGAATTCCGTCTAATTTTTGTAGCTCTATACTAAAAATCGGCTTTGGAAATTCTGAATGAATTATACCTAACTGTATCATAGATAATCTGTCGATTAGTAGTTCTTTTATTCCGGAACATATATACACTTTTATTTGAATGCAACTACGTTCATAGGTAATTTCACATTTTATTAAACCTAAAACTTTAAGTTTTGACTGGTCTGCTGATTCTAAATTTACTTGAGTTGGTTCTACATCAGCTTTAGAATATCTTAAGTGTTTCAAAAAATCTTCTCCTGCAGCACAGACTTCAGCTCCCGTGTCTGGGATTGCTTTATATTTAAATGTTATATTCGGATTTGATATCGACTTGACTTGTACGTCAATTTGTCGTTTTTGGAACCTGCTATTTGTATTGCCAACAGTGGTGATTTTCAAGCTTCCTATTTTAGAATCTTCCATTTGTTCCGATGTATCTTCGATATAGTGAATTCCCTTTGTCATGCAACATTTTGTAAAGTGCCCTCTTCGTTTGCACTTCTCACAACTGAATTTATATGCAGGGCAGTCTTTTATGCTTCTATGCCATGGGTTACTACATCTTGGACATTTTTTATTGGTCACAGTGTTAGGTTTATTAAGTTCAATCTTAGCAACGCTATTACTGCAAATATTTTCTTCATTGAGAGCGGCTTCTTCAGCTTCACATATTTTAATAATATCTTCGACGCTAGCCGTATCTGGAAGGATTCTACATTTTTTTCTTAAATTTACATCGAAAAGAGATTCTATAATATGATCTGACAAACAACGATCATAGCAATTCAAACAAGGATCTATTAATTGGAAAAGTTTCACTTTCTCCCTATAAAAGGACATAAAAGACTCTCCTTGCTCCTGCTTTCTATTCATAAATTGACTTCGTCTTAAACGACTATTCTCTTTCTTTTTAAAATACTCTTCTAGTTTATTTAAGAGATTTTTAGGTGTTTTTTCAACATTGTCATCGAATTTCAGAACGAGTCTTACTACATCGGAGACGTCTTGACTAAAAAAGGACTCAAGAAGTGCCAAAACTTGTTTTTCTGGTATTTTTTCCACGTTTTGAAATACTAAATAATTTTCAAATTTACGCCTCCAGTCTTTAAATTGCGAGTAACTTAAAGTCTCTACTATCTTCTCTGGGCTGGCAACAGCACTCGAAAAGCGAACAGAAGTATTAGGTGAGTTTTCACATGTAGGAACGCTTGTATCGTTCCCTCTATCATTTCCATTAAATGTACTAATGTTCTGTTGAGAAAGTGTCATTGCAGGTGCAGGCCTCTGAGTTTTTATTAGTTCTCGCATCATTTCTTGTAAACTGTTCACACCTTCTTCAAGCGAAGTCAGGCGACCCTCAGTTGACTCATCTTTCTCAGACGATTTTGAGCGCTTCTTCTTCGGCATTCTAAGTTTTCGTTTTTAGGTTTTCTTTTGGAAACGTTGGTTTATAATTATTTTAACTGCGCCATGGTAAGTTACACAATAAAAGATAAGACCTTTTGTATCTGACAACTCACTCTTTATTTCCGTCAGATCAACTGACTCCTGTAGACCCAGTAAGTATACATATAACATAAACTAAAACTAACTAAATATCATATATATATACAGTAGCTTATTCCCACATAATGTAATGTTAAAACATCTTCATTATATCTGTAATTACTTTAACAGTATTTCTAATAAGAGTGATATAAACTAACGGTAGTCTTTAGATATTTTAAAATGTTCCAATGTATACCTACATTTAAATAAAATTTAATCTGTGAGTACCCCTTTGATAAAAAGATTTTTATATAATAACACTAGGTTGTTTTATTCTAGTTCTTTTTAAATATATTGTACTCTTCATACTTAACAAACTTACAATGGCTGCAGCTCATGAACTAAAGATATCAGAAAATGCTTTAAACCGTTTCTAGGATTATACTACTTTAAAAATGCCTTTAAACGATATAAGTTATACCCCAAGGGAGTTTATACCATATTCGCATTTTGTCAACAAGTTACTGCGCATCGAAACTGGCGTACGTCCGTTGTACAATAACACAATTATATTTAAAATATAAAGTAAACAGAATAATTACAAAATATCTCAATAAAAATGTGTTAGTAGCATGCCAAAATAGTTTCACATTTTTTTATTTATCTATCGTAAATATTAAATATGAATTTATTCAATTATTTGTACAATGTAAATCTGACTTTGGATAACAAAACCCAAATCTCTTTAAAGCACGAGTCGACTCGATAGCCGAAACCCGAACGATACAAAATACAATAACAAACAATATGGCTGTCGATGTAAACAATTATAAGTGAGTTTTACTTTTATTTAATACAGTTTTAGGCATAAATTTAGTAATAGTTTACTGTAAGTAAACTTATTTTGATACTTTAACATGTCTATGTTTTATAAATGCATATATTTGATTGTAATAATAAATTGTTCTGGCCCATTTACACTGTTTTAGAACAAACATTTTTATTTTATTATCGACTGAAAAAAAAAAAAGGATTACTATTCGTATTCGTAATTGTGTTATCCCCAAATTTTGAAATCCTGAACAAAGCTTTAATTCTGATATTCATTTTGATAATAATTATTCTAGATATGCGAATTTAATTATATGTATTAACCAAGCTTTTTATTCTTGATAAGTCTTAAAGTATTTTCATTACTAAAGCAAGAAAATCTTAATTAGACCTTTATTATAGAAATTAGTAGTAAATTAAAAATTAGTTTAATCGCTGCAAATGCAAAAGTAATGAGTCACATTCAATCAAAATCATGTGTTTTAAGAAGTTTTTCGCTTTCAATGATTTTTTTTTTTGTTTCAGGATTTATGGATGGAACTCTTGTTTTATTTCGCACGATTAAAGAAAAATGTTTGTTTTGTGTTATTTAAAATAGTTGTTTCTTCAGAAAATCAGAAAATATATATTATGTTTATTGTTGTAAGCAATAAAGATTCTACAAATAATATTTAGTCAATACAATTTTGTATTATTTATTTTACACCTCTAAAATTATTTAACATAAAATTTTACATTTTTATTAGCATTTTTTAACACTCATGAGATTCGTGTTAAAAACATGCTATTGAAAATGTAAAATTCTTATATTTTGTTGAAGTAAATTCAAAAGCCTGCCAATTTTCTAAAATAGAATTACAGCTTTTTATATTACCGACTGAGTATTTATTAGTTGCGCAAAACTACCCCAAATTTCCTTCCTCCTTGTTATCCCTATACAGGGTGGTTCAACAATACAAAATTAAAAACCTAATTAATGGCCCTCCATGTTAAACCATACAGGGTAGTTCAATAATTAATGGCAGTTTTAGCTGAATTAAATCTTTTTATTCGAAGAGTACAAAATACTTCAATTCCCCTACAATTTCGGCTATTTTTTCTTGACTCGCAATTTACGAACTAGTCAGTTGGTTTTTCATAGTTTGCAGGCCCGCATTAGGAAACAACAAATTCATCTGGGATCAAAACAACATCCTGTATAACAGATTTAATACAAAAACAGAAGTCTGACGGACCGAAAACCACCATTTAGATTCCAGAAAACATGTTTTGCCATTTCTCCAAAATCAAGTCAATTAAGGATTGTAAAAATGGGAGAATTTTTTTTTTTTAATTTTTATCCTCAATATTCACAAAACCGAAAACGATACAAATGTGAAAATTGGTAAACATGGAGAGACCTATTTGATGATAATTGAAAAGCGTGTAAAACAAAATAGATTAAGCCTAAACACTTTAAATTATATTCATTAAAAATTACATCAAATCAAAATGAAATACTTTTACTACTGAAATGACTTTAAAAATGCCATTACATTTTATTTGTTACATTATAAAATACCAGCAATTGGCAGAATATTAGATAACCGGAATAGTTTTAAACTTAAACAAACGATTTAGATTTAGTTCAGAATTGCATATCATTGTTTTTGTCGCTAAATTCCAATGAGCAATGGGCTTATTTAAACACATTTTACATACCGTTATAACTGCAGTAATTAAAAGAATATAACTTTGGAATTAAAAAAACTAGATTGACAGTTTTACAGGAACATTGTCACAAAACCTAATGGTTGTATTCTGTTGCTATTGTCTATCATTGCCTTGATATTTAATCAGGTAGAGGTAGAGTACTGTACAATTTTAAAAAAAATGTTTTGATATAAAATGGTATTTTGCAGATATAATCTGGTATTTTTAAGAGCAAACCGGATCTCTCGTGAAAACAAAATGTTTTGAGGATTTTCTAATATAAAATTGTATTTATATGCGCGCCACTAGGAGTACTTCGCGATGTTATGTATCTCTAGAATATTAAGAGCTTTAAATGTGTGTAACAATAAAGCAGCACTCTACAGAGATGTTTAAAAAAAGGTTTGAGATACTCCCGTTTAAAAACTACTCTATATGGGTGATTCTCGCCTAACTGTGATTGTTTATGTCCAGTGTTTTATCGTTTAGCATAAGTTTTCCTCATCAAAAAGTTAATAATATTATAAATTTAGAGGTATTTTACAACCGACATTATGAATTAGATCATAAACCTTCGTAATTTTATTTAATTGTCTCGAACGCTCCCTGTGAATGTATAATTTTGAAACTTAAGATGTTTATTTTTATTAAAAAGAAGTAGGTATTTTACATAAAAAAAAACCGTACACAAGATAAAAACAAAAATTATTCATTTCAATTGAAAGAAATAGAAACCTCTAAGCCACTCCAAGCTAACTTACAATTCCAACAATTACAAGTAGCACGAACGAGAAGAGACGTTCAAATGCGCATGTGCTGATAAATTGTACGCGATGAAGCTCTGATCGTTTTGACAATCCACTGACTCATTCATGTACGAATCAGAAAATACGTTGGAAAGTTTTGCTGACAGTTCATCGGATTATCTGTGGCTTTGTAGGATAAGATTATTTTCAATGTGCATGCGTCTGACGTCCTTCTGATGATCAGATTCGCTGTTGGAACAAACCTATAATCTTCTGGAAAAATTTCAAAAACGAAGTTTTTTACTTCCATTCTGAGAAGTTGACAAATTGCAAAATATGGAGTGATCCAGGAAAAACGTTTCTAAAGTAGACCATGGAAAAAAGCATGTACAATTCTTCTTTATTGAATGACAGTAGTTATTCAGGGATGTGACTTGTTTCTGTCATAACATTTTTTTGGTTGTAGGTTAGGCGTTTTCGGATGGGTAAAATCTTCCCATATATACATAGCTATATAAAGTGATCATATTTTGAAAGGTAAAAAGCGGACATAAAAAAATCGAAAACTCGAAAAATCGTAAAAGGGAAAAATCGAAAAATCAAAAACCGTCGATGAAGACGAATTCTATTTTTTGCAGTAGTGTCGGTTTGGTTCATTGAAGAGCAAAAAAAAACGTTTACTATAATCAAAATTGTTTTTAATCGGACAGAAACGGAGAAAAGCGAGACAAATGTTAAATTAATCAGACAAAAGCGGGACACAATGGGGACAGATGTTAAATCGGGACTAATGGTTTAAAATCGTGACTGTCTCACTTAAATCGGGGCGAATGGTATAAGTATGACGTATGCACTTGGCCAGCAGTGGAAGTATTCTACTGGTGCGCATGCAGTGGCGTGCATACATGATGCTCGAATACATTCATATACCTGACTGTAAAGCACATGTCCAGTGTTGCTGATTTGTTTTCACTTATGTCGGCAGTCTTCAATGACTTCCTTATTTTTTTTCTTCTAAAGAACGAGTAATTTCATCCTTTGGTATTATTCAGTAAAAACTACGTAACGGCTCAGGGTATGATAAGGCCGCAAAATTAGTTTTTCTTTTTAAAGTCTTTAACAGTAGTGAAATGTCTTGTCAATAGTATGTTATTGTGAATCCCTCGTTATTTACAAAGAAAGAAAAAAAAAAATTTGGTATTTGTTTCTTTTTACATTTCAAACTGGATTTTCAGGCTATTTTTTTTTTAATTAATGTAAAATTGATTACTGAATGGCAAGCTCTATTCTTTTAATCAATTTAAAACAAATAAGATTTTAATATTTACTGTGTTATATGTATTTTATCGATTTATTTAGAGCCATTTCACAAAAGGCTGATGATGACTTTTATTCTATTTTGAAAAATGTATAATCATTTGTTC
Organism: Psylliodes chrysocephalus; assembly: GCA_927349885.1. Classification (NCBI taxonomy): domain Eukaryota; kingdom Metazoa; phylum Arthropoda; class Insecta; order Coleoptera; family Chrysomelidae; genus Psylliodes; species Psylliodes chrysocephalus. The sequence goes on from OV651824.1 coordinate 11,803,810, forward strand.
ATTAATTTATTTATGGTACTAGCTGTTGTATTTAAAATCACTTTTTTTGTGAAATTATAGCCTTAGGGCCGACCGCAGAAAATCGTAGGGACAGATTATTTTAGGCTAAATTGAAACAAAAATGATAAATTATTAATTGCTAAACAACAGACCAATCATTGCTCTGTTTTGGTGCTACATTTTTGGAGCAAACTGAAACAAAAGCAACCTTAGATATTGTTAAAGAGGAGACAGTCAGCTTTAACAATGATTAGGGTTGCCTTTGTTTGAACACTCCAAAAATGTAACGATTTATTATTTTGAAGGGTGGGTAAAATAAGAGCCAACTTTGGTTGGTCTAGTATTTAGCAATTAATAACCTAACTTCTTCTTCTATTCAGCGTAAAATAATCAGCTCCTTCGATTTTATTACAGTCAGTTCTCAGTCTATTAGTTTTAAACGATGAAAGATACAAAAACAGTTATCTTACCATGGGTTCTTCCTTGCAGATTGTTTTAATGTCAGTCAAATGCTTTAGAATGGGCACGTCGTGTGGCTGCACCATTTCAGATAACAAACAGACATTCCTGAAGATGGTCAACCAGAACTCAGGAATGCCTTTCTCATCTTTTATTTCAGTTTCCTTGGTGTCCTCGATCTTGATCTTTTCCTTGACAGCTTCAGGCAGATCAACTTCATCGTCGGATGGCCATTGAGATTCATCATCATTGGGCTCATACTGTCCATTAACTATGGTGTTTCTCTTTTCATAGAAGGGCACGTACAGCTGATTCAATTAACATAAATTATTTTAAACTCCTTTAAAGAAGGATGTAAAAGTTATCAAGTAACACAACAATTCACAAATATACTGACTTTTTACAGAAACATACTATAAGAGGTTGATTCAATGTCAATTTAAAATGCTATTTTCAGTCAGTATTTTGATTATATAGGGCCTTAGTAAATCAGCCAGTTTTGAATTAAATATGAATTAATACAAATAATTATTTTTTTTTTATATATTTTATAATTCAATATTTTAGTTGACTATTATCTGATGTAATATAATATGAATATATATACAGTATGTCTGAAAAAGTTGTTAACAAATGGAAAATTTAATTAATTTTACAAAAAGAAAAAAATATTTTTCATAAAAAGGTTCTGCATCACATAGAAATCAATAATCAAATTTGTAAGATATTTATTAGTAATACATGGTCAATCACAAATATTGATTTATGCTGAGAGGTACTTTTAAATTTAATTACAGAACAAAATGTCATTTGAAAATAATTAAGCCTAGTAATTTTAAAGTAAAAAAAAATAATAGATTTTCCCTGTACACCACTAAATATTTTACAAATTTGATTCTTGATTTCTATATGATGTAGAACTTTTTCAGATATACTGTATACTAGGGTGTGTCATTTTTGAGCAACTTTTTTTTTCAACTAAAAAACGGGCTTAAAACTTTCAGGAAGGTGAAAAAATAAGCCTCTAAAAATTTGAGCTCTTAATATTATCATTTAGTGGTGCCTGTTCCTAACTTTCCATTTTCCATCTAAATAACATTTCTTTTTTCTTATTTTTGTAGCTTGACATTTGAGCATTGTAAAAATAAAATGAAAAATTATTTTGGTAGGAAATTGAACGCTCTATAAAAAGTTCTAATTTATTTTTTTCATAGAGTGAGCCGTTCTAAAGATATTCAAACTTAAAGTTGCAAATGTATGAAATTAGGATTTTTATTTTATTAAACTAATACTGATGACTTTTTTGTCTTAAAAATTATTTTTAATCAGAAAACCGGTTTTGCGCTAATATTTTTAGAAAGCTAAAATAAAAACAATTACATCTTATATTATTTGATTAACTGTTAAACAAAAGTAATTATGAATTAGGTTCAGTAAAATTATTATTTTATAGATTAAAAAAAACTTTTTAACAATTAGCATACTAAAATTTTGAAACTAATAGATATTTTAATGTCTTATCAGAATTAAATAATGTAACTATATTTGTTGAAGTTTTTTTATTACAATTTGGATATTTTCGTCGGTGCTCCTTTGCCACTTGTAATAAATATTAAAGTTGTTCCTCATCTTTATCTATTATATTCTTCTGCGACGCCATGTCCTGCAACGTCAATGACAACTTTCAATTTTTCGAAAAACTCCAAATTCTCTTGCTAACTTTCATTATCTGGCCAAATTAGGACATCTGCATCCAGAAAGTCGTACGGCAAATCAAATTTGTCAAAAAGTTACAATGATTGTTTTGAAACAAAGTCACTCATATTTTTCTTTAAAAATATTTCTGGTGAATTTTTGTCTCCTGTGCGTCGTTATTTTCTTTCTATATGAAAATAATGATGTTTTCTTGAAAATAAAAGACATAAAAAGTCATCAGTTTAATAAAATAAAAGTCCTAATTTCATACATTTGCAACTTTAAGTTTGAATATCTTCAGAACGGCTCACTCTTCGAAAAAAATAAATTAGAACTTTTTGTAGAGCATTCAATTTCCTACCAAAATAATTTTTCACTTTATTTTTACAATGCTCAAATGTCAAGCTACAAAAATAAGAAAAAAGAAAATTTTTTTTCCATGTTATTTAGATGGAAAATGGATAGTTAAGAACAGGCACCACTAAATGATAATATTAAGAACTCAAATTTTTAGAGGCTTCTTTTTTCACCTTCCTGAAAGTTTTTAGCCTGTTTTTTAGTTGAAAAAAATAAGTTGCTTAAAAATGATACCCCCTTCTGTAAGTAGCTTGCAGATTTCAGGGTATACGAAAAAAAAAAAAAAAATTTAATGCGATACCCTGTACATTATTAAATTTTTGAATGATCTTTTTTCTGATTTCAAAAATATATGCCGTTTCTGAGTTATTAAACGTCAAATATCTTAGTTAAACTACTGTATGTATGGAAAAGTTAACATTAGAAATAGAAAAATTTTATTCTCAGTAATACATAATATAAAAATGTTTACATAGTCGTCAGTACACACATAAATAATGGTAAAATATACATTTTACATACATTAACATATAGCATATAAAATTTAAAATAAAATAAGATTTTAAAGTGATTGAAGGAAGTTGATTTCTCTTAAAAAAAAAAATCAGATGTTTAAGAATGCTAGACTATTTAGAATTTAGTAGGGTGAGAGCACAGTGTAAAAAATTAACACAGGAGTGTTTATAAGAATTATTTAAACAAATTAAATAGTGATCTGACTACGAATCCAAGAAATGTCCTGGAAATTTGTAAATAAAAAATGGAATTCCAAAAAATATGAATCTGAATAATGTAATGGCTACTGATGGTCAAGAAAACTAGATCTTTTTGCTAATCACTTTGCTACAGTCTTCTCAAATTCAAATGCGATACCTTCTGAAAAATCTTTACCACAAATTAATATTAACTGTCCAGTTGTACGTGTGACTGAGGTATTTGAAAAGTTGGGGTCATTGCCTAATAAATTAATGATTGGTGCTGATGGTAGCCCTATTTTGGTCTGGAAGCAGTGTAGATATTCATTATCTCAGCCTTTGTGTAAGTTATTTAACATAACTTTGGCTACTAGTGTAATTCCAGCCGTTTGGAAAAAAAAGTTTTGTTTCTCCTATATTTAAATCAGGGTCAAGAAATGGTATTAAAAACTATCGTGTATCTATACTATACAGTTTTCATTCCCAAAAGTTTTTGAAAGTTTAATGTATAACTATTTGAATTGGCAGAGTAGAGATTATAATTGATGAGCGGCATGGCTTTAGGGGATGTCATTCTACAGTAACCAATTTACTTATATATAATAGTAAACTGTCAGATGCCTTGGAGAGAGGGTATCAAGTTGATGCCATATATATTGACTTCTCCAAGGCATTTGACAGAGTTAATCACAGGTTGTTGACTGAGAAATTAAAAATGTAGGTTTTTCAGTCTAGCAAAATGGGTACATAGTTTTCTTAGTGATAGAAGATTGATGGTAAAAATCGGCAATTTTTGTCAGAAGATATCGATGTCAAGTCTGGGGTTCCTTGTCAACAACCGCAAAGATTGTATAAAGCATTGTGAATTTTTAATGTTCACTGATGATCTCAAATTATTTTTAATGGTTCTGAATGATTTTGATATTAGTTTAATTCAAAGGGATCCATCTAGATTTGTCTGATTGGTGTAAGTTAAACTTGTTGGATCTTGAACGTTAAAAAATTCTTTAAGATTTCTTTCAGTAAAAAGAAAAATAAGATCCCATCCTGTTATTCAATAGATGGTCATGTGCTGAATGACAAAGAATTGGCTAAGGATTTGGGAATACTTTTTGATTCTCAAATGATGTTAGGGTTTACTTTAAGAAATTGTTGTGAACTGTCTCTGGAAGCTGTGAAGTCAGTGTATGTTGGGTTGTTCAGATCACAACTTGAATATGGTTCAATTAGTTGGACGCCTCAGTATAACATTTATAAAGCATTACTAGAGAGAATACAAAATAAATTATTGAGATATTGTAATTATAGGTTTAACATGGATCTTAATGCTGATCATGACTAATCGCTAATTCTTCATAAACTAAAATTGCTTACTCTGGACAAAAGAAGGATTATGTATATTTCTCTCATTTATAAAATATTAAATGGTATTGTCTCATGTCCATCTTTGCTGTCTAAAATAAACATTGCAGTGCGACAAAGAATGCTACAGCAAAATAAATAATTTATTTTCATAGAATGAATTATGGTAGACATTCTTTTATGGACAGATCTCCAGAGTTTTTAAATATAGAAGGTAGGCTGGATGTTTTTAATAATTCTTTTCAAGTGTTTAAGAGCACTCTACTAAGGATACTTTGATGCAATATAATCGCTATTGAATAGGCTGTAGGCACTGAAATATTGTCATTGTATATTAGTATTAATATTCTTGTGATTTTTTTTGTTATTTTTGATAAGACTATTTCCTATATTTGGGAGCGTTCAAGTATTACGAAACGAATTGAGGGGGAAGGGGGGTTTTGAACTACGCGTTACGTACCATTATTATTTTTTAACCCTTCAGAAAAGCCGCGTAGAGATTCTCTCACGCATTTTTTAAAACATTTTTTTTCTCAAAAATTTCAAATGAAGTGACATAATTGTGATTTGTAGGTAAAAATAGTCACTTGGTGGTTACGTAACCTTTTACTGGGGGGGGGGGGGGGGGGGGGGGAGAGGGGTACAGAAACACGTTACGGCGCGTTACATGGGGGGGAGGGAGGGTTAAAAATATCCAAAAATTGCGTTACGTAATACTTGAACGCTCCCTTTCTAGAATTACTTATTTGTTAAATTTAATAAAATATCATGGTTGGTAATAGTATTAAAAAAATATAAATACAGTATTAACAAAAATATTAGGTGACATGCGAGGTGACATGTTTCACTCTTATAAAATAATGTTATATATATATATGTTTCTTGGTAGATTACGGATGAGGGGCGGAAGCGCATTATAGAATGAAATGCCTATTGTTTGGGACTTATTCTAGTTCTTGTTTGGATAAGCTGATTTTTTGCTCTGGTATGGTATGTATGATTGTCTAAGTGACATGTGAAGTTTCCCAAATTATTTTTCATAGCTAGCAAGTTTTCAAAAACTATTTGTGAAAACAACTAAGTTGTTTAAATAGTGGTTGGCATGGTTCATTATAATTTACCCACAGAATAGAGAGAACTGCTGATTTTTGCAAGATAAAAGTCTTTGTAGTGAAGTGAAGCTACTAGCATTTCCCAAAGTTAGAATCCCATATGTTAAATTGGAATGGAATAAGCTATAATAAGTAGTTATTGCATAAGTTCCATGTAAGTTGTGTATCAAAATATATACCGAGAAATTTAATGTTCATTGTTTCACTAATAGTTTGGTTTAACCTGAAGACACATATTTAGCTTCAGTTATAATCTTACAGTTTTTGATAACTATGTACTATGTCAGATGTGTTATTGCAGTGATAGGAGAAATTGGTATCATCTGCATACATAGTAGTTAGTATTTCGGCATTCTTTGAATTCATATACGATGGAAGATCATTGGTATATATTAAAAATAATAGAGGGCCTAGTATGGATCCTTGTGGGACCTCTTTTCATTATTAAAGGTTTACTAAGTTTATTTCTGTAATATACACATTGTTGTCTGTTTTGCAAATAAGAAGCAATCATCTTATTTGCAATTCCTTTAATGCCATATTTGTTTAGTTTGTTGATTAACAATGTATGACTTACACAGTCAAATGCTTTAGACAGATCAGTGAATATAGCTACGCATTGGGATTTATTTTGACTCCTGAATGTTATTCATTAAAGCTAGCATGGCAGCTGAAATTGTTCTTCTGTCTAAAACCATATTGTTCCACAGAAAATTAAACTATGAAAATGACAACTATTATGATAAGTGACAATTCTTTAATGAAATAAAATGGTTTACCATGAGGAAAAAAGTCCAAATATTTATACAACATTTATTTAGGAAATATAAATAAATGATAACTTATGAAAGATGTTCAATATGTCCACCATTATTGTCAATGCATAATTGATAGTCTTTTCATATTTATAATTGCACCAGAAATGGTTTCATTAGTGATATTCAGATTGTTTATTTCAAGTAGAATCCTGTCTAAATAGCTTGAATACTATTATTATTGACAATGTCTTTTAAAAATTCCCAAAAAAAAATAATACATAGGGATCAAATCCTCTATAGGGAATACATTCAAATGATCACTGTAAACCATTTACCTAATTTCATATAAGGATTGTCACTTGTCAATCAGAATAGTTGTCTTTTTCATAGTTTACTTTAATAATGTTACTTTTCCATGTACACAGTAACTAGTTTAACTAAGATATTTGATGTTTAAAATCTCAATAACGGATAAGTAGGGGTAACATATTTTTTAAATCGTAAAAAAGATCATTCCAAAAATTTAATAATATACAGGGTATCCCATTAATTTTTTTTTCGTATGCAGCGTGTACCTTTGAAAATATTTTAACAAAATTCGGTAATAACTACACAACTTTTATTTATAACTTTTTTTCATAGGCAATATTAAAGATGATAAGTGGTCAATAATTTATAATGAATACAATATTTTTTTCAGCTTTCAGTAGAATATATTAGATGGCTTTAACTATTAGTTAATAATCAAAAACAAGTATGCACAGGGCAATATTCAGATTCAGACGCTGCAAGCTTCAACCAGGAGGACAAAATAAAGACATTTTTTAAATGTATTTTAGTATTGTTACAACTGTGTGATATTTTGTAAATTATTATGCTGTTGACATTTGATTGTATTTTTAAATGTCTGTCAGTAATGGGAGTTGACCGTATATATAAAAGAATAAAAAACCTATCGACATCAAATATAATGTTTATTCCGATTAGTAACACCCTTAGTATTTCGTAAGGGCGGGTTGCAAATAAGGAATAATTTTATTTAGCACTTCAAAAACACCACAATTACCATTTAATTGGTAATTATGTGAACAATTAAGTGCAAATTTTACAACATGACATTCAAAATAGATTTAGAAATTGTTGATTATTTATATTTAGATTCTATATTGGGTTAGACTATATTTCATAATACATTACAGAAAAAAATTCCAAATAGTATACACAAAAAAATAATGTCATGATATCCCTGTTCCGACCCTGTGCCTGTGTACGCACGCGGCCTTCACATGGCCAACCAACTCGTGATCGAAGCAACGCTGACGTGTGGAAACAGCCGGACCGCGTCCCGAATATACAAGAAACGACAAAATGCCTGCCGCTGATGCCCTAGAAACAGCTGGAACAGCGGAGAGTGCCACTTAGTCATAAAAAAGGAATGTTTGAGAGTCTCTCGTATCTTCCAGTAGCGGAGTTGGACTAATATAAATAGCCGACGTATCAGCGCACAGTTTAGTTGTAATAGACAGTTGAATATAGAACATTGTATTGAAAAGTTAAAGTGTAAGAAATAAATTAGAATTGTTAGTTAGTGTCTAAATATTATATAAATTAAATAGTACGTCTGAAATAAATTGTAAATAGTGTTTTTAAATAAATTAGACTTTTGTCACAATAAGAAAGGTAAAATTGTATAATACACTCATAAATGAGACATACAACAATATTGCACTAAAATCACAAGTAACAGTTAATTACATATTATATTGATGTTTACTGCATTTTGTGCTCTTAAAACCACAAGGTCATATGTAAGTTTTTAAGAAAATTAATGGATAATATTAACTAGTACTGTTAACTGGACAAAGATTGCATGTGAAATAAAATTCTAACTCCATTAAAAGCTGAATGTGCATTTGAAACCAAACTTGGATTAAAAACTGAACAACAGGAAAACCTCGTTAACCTAGAATTGTACAATAAAAAATATAGTGAACCTCTGCCAATAAAACAAAAAGGAAAACCTTTGCAGCAATGTACCATAATTTGTACACATCTCTTCCATGTAGTTCCTACATGGTCAATTGACTTCTAGAAAATTATCAGAAAGAGGATATGATGACATTATTTAAAATACTTTTTTACACATTAGTTATTTTTGTATTTTTAATTAAATAATATCTAATAAAGTTTGCATTTTTTTACTACATATTATGTAAAATTATTTGTGAAATTAACCAAAAGGCCTTGTGTAGCTCCTTATGCAAAAAAAATAATTTAAGTACATGATTTTAATTAGAAATAACTACAAAAGATGCATTTGTAATGGATTAAAAAAAATGGATTTCTCAATTTTATTTTAATCTTGGTTAATGGATTGTTAAGTACTATGAAATGGCCACCCAAAACAACTGATTTGTAACCTTTTATAGAACCAATGTACTTTGTAAAATAGCTGCCATTTATCAAACTAAGTAGTTAAAGAACAATATATAGTTATGCAAATAAATGCAGTAAAATTTCTCCATAAAGGTCCAAAATATTTGAATGTAGAACGTATTAAGTTTCAAAAGTAGTTATCTAAATATTACCAATCCATATTTAAAACTAAAAAACTTTATACAATTTTATGTAAGTAAAATTCATTAAAAAATCAATCGCATATTCTGCATACCTTATGATATTTACACTCTAAATCGTGAACTTCTTTAAAAAACTTTGCTTCAATGTGGGTAGTCTCTAACTGGATTTTTTTTAAAGCTTTGATTCTCCTTTTAACAGCTGGAGGTAATAGTGCCAGCATTTCAGCGTTTCGCTGTTGTTGTAAAGCGGCATAAACATTTGGGAAGTTTTCGATATGCTTGGATATTTCCTGTCCGATTTCTTCCTCTTCTAAAGATTCAACATCATCGGGACAATCTCCAGCCTGTTCCTGATCAGTTGCCATCTTGCTGTAACAATCAAATAAATATTTAAATAAGCGTGCTTAAAAACAACATAAAAATTTCAAAATTTATTTCAAGTGAATGCTGAAAATTGGAAAAACGAATTTGAAATTACTTTATTACATACACGTGCACCTAAGAGCAGAAAATAAAATGTCAAATAACAGTCAAGTTTAGAAGCAAATCAAGAAGTTTCTTAGCCGTCTACGAGTTAAAATTGAATCAAATTTAAAGACAGTGCGATAAGAGATAAATTAAATAATTTTTTACCTTTACAATGTAAATTAAACGTGGTATACACCAAGCTATACCGACGGCGTCAAATGGAAGAAAGGCAGAAAAAATGAAAAATTTGCCGATGCGACAGTCGAATTCTAATTTAATGAAACGTAGTTGAATAATCGATTCTTTTGTTGAAAATCGTAACCGATTAATTTTTCGATTTTTGTAAAACATGTAAAAAAAGCTTTATTTTAACAATATACATGTAATATTATCACGAACTATGTAACTGATGCTTATTTATTGGCTTTAATGTTCATATACTTTAATATCTAAATGCATACAGGTAAGAAAAATTCAAACTGAAGTAATCGCTAGTTTACATCAAATTCAAGACCATTCAAAATCATTCGATTTTTTTTGTTACGCTGGCTGCCGGTCCATTGTTCATTTTCGCCAAATTTTTGGAGGTACATTTTTCGCCAATCGAGATCTGATTCCTTTCATCCTTCTCTTTTTTTAAATATTGCCTGGTAAATCCAATCCTCTATCTTTTTAATCGATTCAAGTTTAGAGTGAATGCGATTTTTTGAAAGTCGTATGACGAGTATAGATAGGTACATAACTAATTGATTTTTATTAATATGTATTGTACATAAATATATTAAATTTGATATGTTTTTATATTTATAATTGTGGTTATTTTTTTAGAATTCATGACAGGCAATCGCCAATGGACAAAAAAACAAGACTTCAAAATGACAGTGTATTGACTTATTGACATGTAGACAACAGCGTACCCAGGATCTGAACGGGGGCAGACCAATAAAAAAAAAACAATAGTTATTATTTTCTTTTTATTAGTTACTAATACCAACATTCTATAAATTTGTAGTACAGTAGTGGTTTATTTTTATTGTTTTTTATATTTTCTCTACTTTAGGTGTCTGATTTTTTTGATTTATTATAAAATTCTAGGGTCTTAAGGCTGTATGTCACGATACTAAATTAAGTACTAAATTTAGTACTAAATTAATGCATTTTTTAAGTACTAAAAAAATTCACGTTGCAAACAGCAAATTTAGTACTAAATTTAGTGCTAAAAAAAGTCATTAATTAAGTACTAAAAGTGCGCCGAAATGTTGCGCAGAAGTTTTTCATAGAAAAAGTTGACACGACGGTATTTTCTGTACCCTTTTATTTTTAATTAGCGACAATTTTACATTATCGCCTTGAATAAAGTTCGCTTGTTTGATTTTGTAGGTTTTATTGTGTTTTTTTCGTGGTTTTTATGCTGTATTTGGTTGTTGTCAAGTCAACTAGTGTCAAATTGATAATAAAAACACCATTTACTTGTCTGTTTTACACATAATATTTAATTTCTCTGTTAATTTTACGTATTAATACGTCAATGCGCGTGCGCCTATAGTAAATTTAGTACTAAAAATTGGTATCGTTGCAAACGGAAAAAAAAATTTTTAGTTCTAAATTTAGTACTAAATTAATAACTTAATTTAGTGCTAAATTTAGTACTTAATTTAGTATCGTGACATACAGCGTTTAGGGGGCAGCAGCGCCAGCAGCCCCTACCTGCCCCCCGACCAGTACGCCCTTGCATACAGATTCGATTTTCACATGGTTTGAAAATAGAAAAATAATATCCCTATGATGGCATTTCGGATATGTTTGGGATTTCGGCTCTTTTAATTTGTGATTGTGATTTGTGATGTGATCAAATTTATCTGGACAACATTACAAATAACTTTAAATCTCCTCAAAAATTATTCAATTATGAAATAGTATTTTTTCTTAAATTTTCTTTACAAATAATACAAGATGAGACTGACAAGAAAGAGACGATTAATGATGAAAGCAACAAAAATTAAGCCACAGAAACTGGATAATTTAACTCAAAACGAACAGGATCAAGAGGATGAAGATTCTGAAGAAACGGATATTAAACAGGAAGAAATACCTTCAACAAGTACTTCTGAAGAACATATTGAAATTGAAAAAACTCGAATTAAAATATGCAGATTATGTTTAGTCTTTACAGAAGAACATTATATTTCGCTAGATAAAACCCTTGCCATGCTTCAAATTGTTCTTCCAGAAGTGGTGAGTATTTGACTATCATATTCTATAGAATTTAATTTAATTATTTTAAAATGAGCAGTTTTTTATATTAAATATAATAATAATAATATGTATTTATGTTAATTTTTTGTTTAGGATCCAAAAATTACTAAAGAACCAGTCGTTTGCCGTAACTGTTCTGAATTTCTTGAAAGTGCTTCAACTTTTATAATAAATAGCTTAAATGTTGAACAAAAAATTAAAAATTACTATGACACAGTTAAAACAGAAGAACAAATAGATTTGTTCAATGTATTGGAATTTGCTTTTCCAAAAATTGAAATGGACAATGATCATGAAAATTTAAATGGAAATCCAGATTTTGTCCCTACTGATTTGTTAGAAATAAAACAATCTAATGGTAATGGATCAAGCAGCCAGAGTTCTAAAGAGAAAAAGAAGTCTCCTACGTAAGTTTTTTTTGATTCATTCAATTAAGTTTTGCACAATTTGTAAGGTTTATTGAATACATAATTTAATTTTCACTTATAATATCACTAGTGCCTATATTATTTTCTTTATAATAGTTATGCCTAGGGTAAAAGAGATAGAATCTTTTTTAAATCACTATTGACTTTTAATACCTCGACAATAGTCTAAAATCTACAAAATTTGGTATTTAAGTATTTTAGAAGAAACAGGTCAATATCAGGTGACCTGAGGGCCTATTTCATAAAACTACTTTGCAAATTTAGATAAATTTGTGTTTCATAAAAGAGAAATTTGAAAAGTTAACGATATTATTTTATGACACACAAATATTTTGCACTCATAATTGTAAAAAGTACAAAGTGAAATTTTGTAAAGTAGTTTTATGAAATAGGCTCCTGATAGGCCATTCAATATTTTTCAGAAAAATAATTTAGTTTTACAAATTTTACAATTACTTTCTAGAAAAGTATCAATTATGTATTTATTTTTGTCCCATATTGAAAAACTTATTCGACCACAGTCATCTTAATTGTTTTGAGAAAAGATTGAAATACTAATTGTTATTTCAACAGCAACATTTATAAATTTTATTGACTCTTTGATTACACTACTACTACCTACTTAAGATTCTTACATTTTTTTACTACCTACCTCTGTCAATAAAAAAGAAACATTAATTTATTTATTATTATACTAATTTAATTTTTTATGATTTGTAATGTGTTCTGTAAGTAAGTGTGTTTACCTGTTTGGGCGCTATTTCGATACATGCTATTTTTATTTGGTGCTCAAAAAATAGCACTGACTTGATAGGGTCAATGATATATAGTTATATAGATTGTTCATCCATATGTTGTTTAAAATAAACATGAGCTCATGTCTTGAAGTAAAAATGTAGGTAATTAAGTTTATACTATATTCAAAGCCTGAAATTTGGTCTCAAATACATTTTTGATAAGCAGTATGGCCACTCACAATGTGCTCTGCTTTTAGCAATCTATATAACTATATATTATCATTGATCCCCTCAAAGCCAACACTCAGCCATTTGAACAGGTTGTTGCCAAATTGTTTCTGCAGCAGTTTATGACAGTTGGAGCAGTGGCGACTCGCGATAATTTAAAAAGGGTGTTCACTTTTTCCAATAATATTATCATTTGTAAGTGTGGTTCAAAACTTTGTACAAGCGCCAATATGGCTGTTCTTTTTTTATTTGGGTTTATATTAAGTGTAGTTATTATTATCAATATCGTACTGTTTGCAAGCACTACACTTATTAATGAATATTTTAATTATTGTGATATTTGTTTTGTTTTTAATACGTTGAAAACCATTTATAAACATTATTAGTTATAGTCAGCTGATTATATGAAACTTTACCTACTGCTTTTCGGTTTTTATTGTAAATTTAATCATTTTCACAATTTATCGGGCATGTCAAATAAAATAATATATTTTTTAAATACCTTTTATTACTAAAATACACTAAAATGTTTATTGTATAAGATCAGTCCCATCACAATACATAACATTACCCACATACAAACCAGAATGAAGATAATGAGTGGCATTCTAAATTATACTCTTCACAGTTTATTAAAACCCCCTTAACTCCCATTTTCAATCAGATTTTTTCAGAATCAATAGGCTTATTGAGCTTGATTTTTACTAAAAATTTCATGTTGATTTCGCTTTTCATTTTTTAATTTTTTTTTAATTTCAACCCCCTTTAAATCCCCATTTTTAATCAGATTTTTTTTAATCAAAGGGCTTCTCCTTATAGAGCTAGATGTTTGCTAAACATTTCATGTTATTATCACTTTTTGTTTTTCAATTTGATTTTTTTTTTTTAATATCAACCCCCTATTTTTAATCAGATTTTTATTAAAATCAATAGGCTTTGTTCCCTTATAGAGCTTGTTTTTTGCTTAACATTTTCAAGTTGATATCATTTTTCGTTTTTGACTTATCGTGCAGACAAAAAATGTGACATTAGACAAAGTAAACCTATAATACTTCTTCACAGACTACTATGTGAAGAGTATATTAATAATATAATCAAGGCTAAAACAATAACATAATAGACTAAAAAAATAGGTACAATAAAAAAATATTAAAGTCAAAGTTTTGAAAATTATTAAATGGATAATCCAGTGCCTCGGAGGTAAACTGCAGTCATTCTAGTCAACTTTTTAGTAGAGCAGACTGAATGTTGTTTGAACACTGAACGCTTCTCACTCATTCGGGCGGCTTACTTATAAAAGAGCGCCACGGATACAGGATTAACCAGTGCGCAGTGGCGTACCCAAAAATAGATATTAACACATGAAAACAATAAAATTATTAAATTTTATGGTTATTTATTTTAAAATAATGTGTTTTTATGAAATGTAACTGGGTGTTCACTGCACAAAGGAACCAATGGAAAAACCGCCTCTGGTCTGGAGTATGCACGTGCTTTTTATGGCATTTTAAAGCTCTAAGGTCTTCAAAAATTGTACTTGATGTGACAAGTATCACCCTATACGTTTAAAGTGTTTGACTACGAAAAGTAAAAAAAAAACTTATTACAATGAGCTTATTCAAAATATATATTTTTTTTAATTCAAACATTGAAAAAACATAAAAGTTATTTCACAAAAAACATATTTTAAATAGAACAGTAGCTAGTACCTTAACATCCATATCATTATATTCAAAATGGAAAATTTTGTTAATATTACGTTTGGAAAAATTTCGACATTTTTTGAAAAATCGTTCAACAATTTTTTTTAAATCGAATTTACCAGAAAACTTACGTCAGTAACTAACTTTGACATGGGCTATTTTAAGAAGAAGAATCTTTATTTAAATAGCACATCCTAATATACATATAAGATAAACAAAGTACTTTAAATATAATATTTGAAAATATATATTCATAAAAAAAACACATTGGATAAAACTTACATACTAACTAAAATAAAAAAAATGAGTATATCTACTAAAAAGTAGAAGTCAATCAAAATAAATTTTTTTAATTTTTTATAAACATTTTCAAATAAGTTTTAAAAGCGTTTATGTTACAGGCTTTTAAGTGATGTGGCAACTGATTATTTTCATGAAAACCTTTAATAATCAATGAATTCATTGAACTAGTGAAGTTAGTTTAATTTATGAAGATATTTATATTTCTAGTGTTATGTTAATGTACTTTGTTATTAAAAATTAAATATTGTTGAAAGTATGCCAATGATTTAATTATTTTAAATATAAAAATTATGGTGAAATAATATTATGATTTTTGGTACACTGAAGACTACCCAAGTGACTTAAGCATGGAAGAGATTGGTGAAACAGATATAGTATTGAGGCGCAATAATCGAAGTGCGGTGGAAATATGGTGTTATAAACAGTAATTTTAGTATTAATTGATAAATTCCCATAAAAAAGTAAGAGTTTTTTGATATCTTTTGTCAATATAACTAAAATGATCATCAAAAACAAAATAGATTGTCAAGTTGAAAACTTAAATTTTTTCACTGTTGATTTGTAAATCAATGTCATCAATATTATTTAATGAAGTATATTTATATTTAGTACAAAAAATAAGAGAGTAGTTTTGCTGACTTTTAATTTTATTTGTTTAGTTTTAAATAATTAAACTGTTTAAGTAATTTGTTAAATTTTTATCACCACTTGCAATCATGGTATCGTCACCAAAAATGTTTAACAAATTCACAATCGACAAACAATTCCAAATCATTTAGGTAAAGTATAAAAAAGAAGAGGGCCTAGGACACTACCTTGTGGAACCCCTACATTGATTTCCATTTCAGATGACACCGAGTTGTTAAAACACACTTTTTGTTTTCTATGAGTAAGATAGTAGTAGTCTAGCCAATTCCATATTGTTGAAGTTGTTTTATTATAAAGTTTCTATCAATGGTTTCAAATGCCCTTTTTAAATCTAAAAAGACACCAACCGTGTACATGTTTTCATCTAAATCATGTTTTAATTTACTTATAGTCAGTTGTCATGATTCACATGAGTATTTTTTTCTGAAACCTTATTGATTATTTATTAAAATGGAGTTATTTTCAACATGTAGTATTAACTGTCTATATACAACAAGTTCAAGAAGTTTTTGATCGGCGTTAACAGGTCTAAATTCCTATGCTTTTGTAGAAGCATGTAGAAGCATACTAGAATCAAGGGAAGTATTAACTATATTTAGAATGACATAACCAATTGTTTAAAAAAATTCTTTCAATGTTTTTCCATTTATTGTTTCTAAAACAGAACCTTTACCGTCAAGCTAATCTTTGCCTTTTCAGGATAAATATTTGTGTAATATTTGTTAAAATAAAGATGATTTTTTATTATTAATATTATAAAAGAATTCACTATAGTACGCAATTCTTTAAAAGGTTTTAAATAAGCTGAGGTGATTGCCCTACGATGTTTTTTTCCAATCGTAATAATAAAAAATTCCAATATAGATCCAACACACACAATGTATATAGGGTAGCGAGAAAGTCTGGCAACAAGGTATTTTCTTTGAAACGAATGAATGTATAGTTAGGAAATTATAGAGTTATGAATGGGACTGTTTTCTGTATTTTTTGAGAGGAAATTTTTGTGACGTCAGCGTTTAGCGTACCGCCGCCAACTTGATTTTTTTTAAATAGCCACGTATGTCGAGTGATATATCAGAGAAAAGCTTATTTTTTCCTCTTTTCAAGAATACTAAAAAAGTACCACATTACTAATGTAATACAGTCCCATTCATCGCCCTAAAATACCTTGTTACTAGACTTTTTCGCTACCCTGTAAGTGTAAGATCAGAAAAACACAATAATAATGTAATACAGTCCCATTCGTCGCCCTACAATTTCATAATAATTATACATTCATTCGTTTCAAAGAAAATACCTTGGTACCTACCTTTTCGCTACCTCATATATCCAATTTCAATGGGAGGCAAAAGCGGTAGGAAACACCTTTATGGTTTTGTGACGTCATGTACTGTACAGTTCATCAAATTTCTAGAGGTGTTCGACGCCCAGACAGAGAACGCGCTACGTGTGACTAAGATAGCTATTGTACAGTCTGCTAAACAAGTTATTTTAAATAGTTTTTAATATTTTTAGGTAATTAAATTTTAAAAGTGTGGAATAGTTTAGGGATTAAATTGGTCTGATTGGACTTTCTTAGAACGATTTTAAAAGCAGCTAAAGATAGTATGTAGAATTGAAAATAATTATTATGCCATAAAAGGTGTTTTGGAATTCCTTCAACCTTTTGAAATTCCTTCAACCTTTTGAAATTGAGTCAGAAAATATAAATTTTATAGGATAGCGGAAAATACCTATAATTTTTTTGTAGGCCTTTGTAAATCGTGGAAATAGTTTATATTTTATTTCTACCTCATTAAGGAAAATGGTACCTATTATTAATAACGGTTGTTTCTGAAACATTACTAAAATTTTCGAAATTTTGTTTTTCTACAAAATAATAAACTATACTATTTAGAAAAAAAATTATTTCTCTTATAATTTTATAAAAAATAACAGGGGAATATTTACATTTCTTGATCTATTAAACAAAACGATAAATTATCTCGACGAATGACACCATGTTCTAGTACGGAAGCTAGCTTTACATTTTTGTTGGTGGTTTCATGGGTTTCATATAAATTTTTTGTAATTGTAGTTTACACGTACATATACCTCTTAACACTTGTTTGCTTTATTAAAAAAGTGTGTTGTTGTGATTTACGTCGAAATAAGTCAAAAACAACTTGAAACCCCATATAAAATCAAAAAGGAGAAACGGAAAAAAATTGAGCCTGTAAATGAACACAACTCAGAAACAAAAATAGCTATCTAATAATAAAAAAATAAAATTTGATTCTTGTGCATCTTCGTTGTAAAAATAGATAATACTTTTTTGATCTTAGGTACAGATATAATTTTAATGGTCTTCCGAAAAACTTTCTTCAGTTTCCATATCAGATTCAAAATCAGTCTCACTGTCACTGTTTAAGTTAATTATAAATCTATCAGTTGCCTCATCCAAAGTAACTTCTCTGTCATACAATTTAGATTCCCACATTTTAGCATTATTACAACGAGATTGCCACTCCTCTTTAGAAAACGTATCAAAAAAGTCTTCACACAACAGTTTTACGTCTTGCCTCTTAAATGTAGTGTTGTTACTAGCTACATATTGTTTCAATGATGCCCACACTAATTCGATCGGATTAAGATCGGGATGATACGGTGGCAAACGCAAACAACTAAAACCATGTTCATTTATCATTTCTTCAATTGCATACCTCTTAAATCGTGACTTATGCAATAGCACTAAACTGTATAATTGCGTTTTGAGCATATCCTCTTCGTAAGCAATATTATGATTCCTTAACCAATCCTGCATGTCAGCTTTTTTAGAAGTTGACGTTGGTGCTTTATTTACCTGGACATTATGGTAAGGAGCATTATCAACAATAATGACGCTTCTTGGAGGGAGGTTCGGAAACAGCTTTTCTTTCAACCATTTAGAAAAATTATTAAAATTCATTTCATCGTGGTTGTCTCCACTTTTGGTTCCAGATTTGAAAATTAACCGGGCATTCGGAATAAGACCCATTTCACCTCCTGCATGGACAATAATTAGTCTATCACCTTAATTAATTGGTTTCTTTAATCCCTCATTTGAATTATCACTCCAAGCTTTCTGGTGTGTGTGGGAGGCATGAATGTATGTTTCATCTAAGTAGACAATTGGACGGCCCTCTGCTCGATAACTTTTTAAACGAATCAGATAGTCTAAACGTAGCTTTTGAATATCAAACCTTTCCATTAATATTTTTCTGTTTGTTTTTGTTTTCCGCCAACGAAATCCTAGCGACTTTATTATTTTTCTTAACTTTCATAGCTTCCTTTGTACCCTGTAGCTTCTCTAAATTTAGTCAGAATTGTTTTTAATGTTGGAACAATATTTTCCGAGATTAACATGAACAGAATAATTCTTTTTAAAATACCTTTGTCAGCTTCATCTATATCATTAACTGTTTTTGGTTTTTTAATGGTTTTTCTTGGTGATGAAAATTCCGATATCTCACGGTTATCGATTCTTTTTTTTCTCTCCAGAAATGCGGACGACAGTGTTTTTAGATACTCCTGTGGCTGCAGCAACACGATCATTTACATTTTTAAATGGTATTGAAGGTGAATTAAAGTTTCCTTCTCTTCTCATAAACTCTATAACATTGGCTATTATTTCGCGAGATTGACTGTTAATCACGCGGCCTCTTAATTTGCTATTAAACTCCATACTTAGGTTCTATTAAACTGTAATGAGCAAAAAACACAAACGAAAATAAAAGAAATGTTTTAGCGAAATTTACATCTGACATTTACGTCTGAATAAAATAGTGAAATACTTGATGCGCAGAGTGTACTTTCATTGCGTAAATCCGTCGGCCCCGCCAACCGATGCCTCTCAGTAGTGCTTTCTCTGTCTAGCCGTCGAAAGCCTCTAGAAATTTGATGAACTGTATAACGGTGGATCTGTAGGCGCGTTATTCTAGAAAACTAAGTTTCGATCTAGTATTTTTAATTTTTTTATTTAAATAATTTTAATAACTGTAACGCAATTTAAAATATTTCGATATGAGTCAATTACGAATGTGTATTGCTTTTGTAGAAAACTCCAAGTAAGAGCCGATTCGCACGGCATCACCTTCTACAATTGCGCGTTCTGTGATTTCACAACAAAATACAAATACAGCATGAAAATTCACAAGGAAATGATGCACACCGATCCGGACGACATAATCATGTACTCATGCGCCATGTGCACATTTAAGACAAAACACAAACGTTATCTCGAGACCCACATGCTTGTCCACAAAGATCCTGAGGACTGCGAGATGCACAAATGCAAAGTGTGTGAGTTTAAAACAAAATTCAAGAGCTACATGAAAACCCACATGCTCATCCACAAAAGTCCCGACGAGATCCCGATGCACAAATGCGAATATTGCAGCTTTAAAACCAAACATAAAAAGTATTTGGACACGCACGTGATGATCCACATGAATCCGGATGATATTCCGATGCATCGTTGCACAGTATGCGATTTTCAAACCAAATCGAAACCTTATTTGAAAACACACATGCTCACTCACAAGAGTCCGGAGGAAGTTCCGATGCACAAATGCGAAGAATGTAGTTTTCAAACCAAATTTAAATACTATCTGAACAGACACATGCTGATCCATAAAAATCCGGAAGAAATCCCGATGTATCAGTGCGAACAATGCAGTTTTCGTACCAGGCATAAGAAGTATCTGGAGACGCACAGTATGATACACAAGAGTCCCGATGAATTGACGATGTATTCGTGTAACCAGTGCGAGTTTCAGACCAAATCTAAAGCTTATCTATTTAAGACGCACATGCAGATACATAAAAGTCCAGATGAGCTTGTGATGCACAAATGCAAATTGTGCGCGTTTAAAACCAGACACAAGAGCTACTTGGAGACACACATGCTCACCCACAAGAGCCCCGACGAGGTAACTATAGATTTATTTTATTAAAACAAAACATTGTACTGTAAAATCAGAGATATGCTAGATAAGTTTTTTGTCCAAATCTTTAAGTATTTGTTTTCACCTTTGTGGTTCAGGGGTGGTCTTAATAATTCATAGGGGGATTTTTGAGATTTGTTTCCGAATTTTCAAATTAGTCAGCCACTTATTTTAGATATTTTCTCTGACTTCGGATTTCGATTTGCGATTTTACTATAAATAAATTCACAATTTTCACACTCAGGTTTACGTCTCAACGCAGACGAAGATATGGGCTTCGTATGCATAAATGCATTCTCATATACACCGATGCTGTATAGAGGTATTTATAGATTTGAGAACAAGCTTGAACGTCGTCTGTCTCGAATTAGCACATTAAATTTCTGTCTAGGAATCTCGACAGTCAATGTCGTGATGGTCTAGAAGGAAGGGCACTTGTCTAGTATACAAGGATGTCCGGGTTCGATTTCCGATTGCGACAGGCTTTTTCCAAATTTCCAAGTATTTGTTTTCACCTTTCAGAATTTTGAAACATATTTCTTCAGGTGAACGTAATGGCATACTTTTTCGTTTAGTATATGAGTACAATAGCTAATATCCATGTGTGTGTGTAGAAAACATTACACATTGCTCCTCCTAGATTAAAAATGAAGTATAGGCAGCAGATGTTTGAATTTCATAGCCAACCATGATTGAAAAAAAAAACACTATGATATGTATAGTTATATGGTGATTTCTGTAGATGTAAGTTTTTTTACTGTGTATAGGTGACCATGCACTACTGCAACCAATGCCAGTTCCGCACCAAATTTAAGCACTACCTCAAACGGCACATGTTGGTCCATTTGGCGCCTGACGAGTGTGTCATGTACAGTTGCTACGAGTGTGATTTCGAGACCAAACATAAGAACTATCTGGACACACACATTTTGTACGTTCACAAGAGCAAGGACGAGGTGCCCATGCACGCGTGCTCGGAATGCGATTTCCGTACCAAGTCCAAAGGATACCTGAAAACGCATATGCTATTGCACAGGAATCCCAGCGAGGTTACGATGTATAAATGTAAAAAGTGTAGGTTTAAGACTAGGCACAAGAGCTATCTGAAAACCCATATGACTCACATGCATAGCCGGAAATTGTAGTTTCTTTTTTTGCAAGTATGATTGAATCAAATTTTAATTTAATACAATATCCAGCGTTACATGTGCAGGGTATGAGACACCCCTTTAAATAAAATAGCAATTGTTTGAAGAAAGTTCAACTCTACACATAGGTGAATTTTCAGAATAGTACAAGTTTGGGGTTTCTTAAACCCCAATCACAAGAATAGTATTATTAAAAAAAATAAAAAAATTGTGTTGTGTTAATGTGTTATAATTTTTAAACCATGCATGACATTCTTACCTTATTAGTAGAAAAATCTAATTTTAAAATTGAAACAAGATATTTTCCAATTAAATAAACGTATGGGTGTGAGTTACCCCATTAAATAAAACTGCTATTTCTGGAAAAAAATAATAGGTGACTTTAAATCAATTTACGTGTGGGGTGAATAATAAGCCAATGATTAATATTTTTTTTTATTAAAATAAATGTATATATGTAATCATGGTGTATTTGTGATGAGTTTTAAATCGTTTTTGGGGTGTGTTGTGCTTAATTGTTTTAAAAATAAAACCCATTATTTTTAATCGTGAAATTTTATCAAATTTGACAATGATGACGTCGTTTATAAGTTGGTCTAGAAACGTATCAAATAATTTATTTACCTTATTATTAATATTAATAAGAAAAAATATGTAAATTTAAAATTAATACAAATATTCCAATTCAATAGATGTAAGGGTGTAGACCCCATTAAATAAAAGTGTTGTTTATAGAAAAAAATAAGTTTTGCTTTGCATGGGTGAGTTTTTAAATCAGTGTACGTGGGTGCGTGCGTGCGTGCGTGTGGGTATGACAAACCTCGATGATAAAAATTGTTGAATTTAAAAATAATTCATTTTTACCTATGTGGGGGATGTCGTAGTCTCCAACGGGGTGTTTTTAAATCAATTTGCATGTGGGGTGAAACATACCCCAATGATTATTTTAGTAAAATAAATATAGAGTATATATTATTTTGTATTAGGCATAGCCATGCTTTCACAGTGAACACGTGGCAACTACGATATCCACGTTATCGCTATACACACTGGTTTTGTCACCAATATTCGCTTCGGTTAATATCCTACCACCATAACTTCTTATTCTAGTCGACGACTGTCTGTTGCCATTTTATTAACTTATATATATATTAACTAGTCATGTGCCTAACACGAAAAAATAAATACTGTATATATCCCTACACGTTGTACAAATTCATTAATTAAAAAAAGCCCATTGTATTCAATTGTGAAATTTTATAAAATTTTACATTAATGACGACATCTATACGTTGGTCTAAAAACTTATCAAATAATTTACGTTTGAATTAATTTTCTTGAGTGGCTTGTGTGAGTTTTTTATCGTGGTTTCCATTTTCATATGTTAGAAATATTAATAATAATAGATAATTGAATGATATTTATTCAAACTAATAATCAGGAGTTTTTGGCGAAAAATACTACACTTCCAATTTATGCGATTGGTAATTTAAAAAATTAAAAACTCCTGAATTGACAACAAAAATTAGAGGCTCCTAAGATACATTAGGTACCTATGTATTTGTAAAAAAATGTTTATTGTGTATATTCTAGTTATAGCATTTGACCCGAGAGATATTCGTTTTTATTTTAATTCCAAAGATAACGGTACCAAATCAGCATCACTCTAGTCCTAACTTTTATAAAATGTTCTACAGGTGTAGAAAAAAAATATTAATGATCTCATCTTTAGTTTATTAATTGTTTTGTTTTTCTCGTTTAGCAGCTTACGCAGCTTCGTAACGATTTATTTATAAAGAGTTAATAATTTTTCATATGATAATTATGACGATTTAACCTAAAACACTTAGATAAAATATTCCTTCTGAGATGCAAAATTCCGTTAGAAATAGCATCCAATAATTTTTGTTCATACCTGGAAACATTGTAGAAGATAGTTTCTTGCTAGAGGCATACAGTCGAGTTAGAGACAATTTTCCCACTCTACATTTTCTAAATATTGTCCTCTTATTTCATTGCGATAATGTCTCAAGAATTTTACGTTCAAATAATATCTCTAAATAATGACATTTCAAATTTCTCAATATGAACAAAAAATATTGCAAGGTTTAAGACAGTAATCTTATTTGTGAAAATGACAGTAGTCAAATGTCGTGGGTAGAGTCCGATTACATTAAGAACACTACGTATGTATGTTCATCGATAATTATTTACCACGGTGTCCGATTTCAATCATTCTTTTTTTGTTAGAAGGGGGTACTTCAGGGGTGGTCCCATATAAATTTGGTCAAAATCTGATAATTGGGTCCATGAGAAAATCCTTAAACTCTTAATTTTTTATGTATGTTTAGCGATAATTCTTTACCACCTTATCCGATTTCTAGGATTCTTTTTTGTTAGTGAGGGGTACCTCAGGGGTGGTCCCATATAAATTTGGTCAAAATCTAATAATTGGGTCCATGGGAAAATCCTCAAATCCTTCATTTTTTATGTATGTTTAGCGATAATTCTTTACCACCTTGTCCGATTTCTATGATTCTTTTTTTTTGTTACTAAGGAGGTACCTCAGTACGATTTTGTAGTCGGTTTTTTAAAATTACTTTTTATACTTTTCGATTTTCAAATACACCGTGTTGATTTAAAAAAAAAATACAGAGAATGAGTGAAAATTGGTAACCTCTTTAGAATCTTCAACTAGTAAAGTACATTGAATATCTTATTTTAGGTCTAATAAGCACTGAAAGCTTTTACTACTTCTTTTGCTGTTTAAAATATTTAGGTAGACAGTTGCAGTGAACAGAATATAAAATATTATCATGTATGTGACAATATTTTCCTGTGTAAACGCCTTTTAAATGTTTTGGGTTAAATTGTCGTATTTACTGCATTTACAATAGCAATTGTTAATGAAACACCCTGTAAATAGTTTTTAGAGCCTACTCTGCAGTTTGCAATTATTCTAGCTGAAAGTCAAATTGCTGCAATAATTCCTATTGAGTACAAAATAAATTGTTGTTTGTAGTAAAGCAAGGCAGAAGTTGAAAAGGCTTTTGGTAGGTGGAGAGGTGATAAAAACCAAACCTCATCGGACGACTTCGAGAATTTGGCGGTCGTCAGTGTCGTATTGTAAAATAAAATTAATACCAATAATTTTAAATAATTGTTATTGGCAGAACCAGGCAATCGTATGTATTTATGGGCTACAAATAATTATTTAAACAAGTATTAAAATATCCAAAATCATAAGTCTACAAAATGTTCACAGTTATTCATAATTTATTAACTATTTACATGAATACCCATGTTCACTTCAGGTAGCTCCTCAGAAAACTGTAAACTCCCGTGTATGAAGTGGGAGAACTACAAAAAGCCTGTCCAATTTCTGTTTGTGTTCTATGCTGTGCAATTCATGGCAAAAAGTCGTCAACTTAAGTCACTGAACAGTTACATCAACTGGAAACAGCTTCGCAAATATAACAAGCAAATTAGGTATACTTATTTAATAACTAAATAAAACATACAACATTGTTATTTATTTCATATTCCAGTAAGTTAGTTTACGGACTTTTCAATTGGATTGGCAAATTTCAGCTATTTTTGTTCAGAATTGTAGCTGCAGGGTACCCGTAGCTGAAATGCGTAGCTGCAACACCACTTTTACTTGTGACAATACATTTACAGTCACTATTTTATGAAATTGCAAGAAAAGTGGGTCTTTTTATTTTAAAGTGCCAACAGCTGTTTTTAAAATGTAGATAAATATCTATATGATGTTCCTTTAATGCCATATTTTAACGATTTTATTTAGGATAGATTTTATCCATGGATTATTTATTTTGTTTAGTGTTTGTTTTTGTTTTTTATTAAGCATAAGGTGATTTACGAAAATGTACGTACGGGGTTCTATCAAAAAAATCCTGAGAATTAGGAACTACTTTTTCAGATGTCAAACCTCTGAAAAAATGTAATAGACCTCGTATATCAAATTCATAAGAGGGAATATGGTTGTAGTTTTTTTTTTATAAAAACATACATAGTACCCACATAAGGAAGTAGAGCATGGAAATGGCGTAAACTTATTTAAAAGATATTTTTGTAATATTGCCAATATGTCAATAAAACGGTAACACCTAAAAAATCTGATGTGTCCAACACATGACTTTCCTATCTAGTTATTACATGCTTTTTCCGGTTATTTTGTACAACCTATTGCAGCACCTCTATAAATGTTTAGAGGATAAACTAAATATATACATTGTCCACATACATCTACCTCGAAACATTTTTCTATAGATATTCATTGAAAACGAAAATACTGAAAAATTTAAATTTAGCACTTTTCCATTACGGTCCATTTTAGTAAAATCATGTATAAACAAAAATTATAGAGATCGATATCGCAAACAACTTTTAGTTCAACAATTTTTATAAAAATCAGAATTTTGCACATTTTGTCAAATTTCTCGAATACGGACCATTTCAGGAAATTTTGACATAAAACAAAAATTATAGATAATAATATTAGAAGTAACTTTTATTTGAACAATTTTCTTCTCCAAACATAAATAAAAGATATATTCCATAAAATATAAAAACGGCCTCCCATAAAGTAGGGCCGAAATAAACCTTAAGTTTAAAATTTAATGTTTTTTTCTTTATCCGTTTTTGAGTTTTCTTCAAAATTCGAAATTTACACATTTTCTCAAATATCTCGAATACGGTCCATTTTAGAGAAATTATGTATAGAATAAAAACTATAGAGAATTATATTACAAACAACTTTTATTTGAACAATTTTTATAAAAAAATATTTTTTTTACATTTTGTCAAATTTCTCGAATACGGACCATTTTAGGAAAATTTTGTATGGAACAAAAATTATAGATAATTATATTAGTAACTTTTATTTGAAGAATTTTCTTCTCCTAACGTAAATAACAGATATATTCCCTAAAATATAAAAATGACCACCCATAAAGTACCCCCCCCAGATGTTCCGACTCTGCCCAAAATCTAATCAGTTCATTAGACGCTGGAATAAAGCTTAAGTTTAAAATTTGGTGTTTTTCTGTGTATCGGTTCATGAGTTATGCGACCTACAGACACACAGACATCATCGCGAAAATAGTCAAAACGGATTCAGGGGACCTCAAAACGTAAAAATCCGTCGAAAACTCGAGGTCGAAAAAAATCATGATTCCTATACTTTCCTTATATCTGTATACAGATAGGAAAGTAAAAAGTAATTTAAGAATTCCGTTTGTTTCCTAAATAACTCGAAAATGGTCCTGGACATGTGAAACCTTTTCACACCATGACAGTTAACTTTTAACAAAACCAAAACAGTCTGTCATTAAAATTGACATAGCTACGTTTTTAGTTTTTTTTTATTGAGTCCATTAAAGAAAAAGTGAAACCATAAGGAGCAAATAGTTTTATATTGATCGAATACATAAGTGAATATACACGATGTTTCAGGTTAGCAGTCATACATTTTCAGAGGTATTTCTATATAAAAAAGTTCAAGTATACATGGTTTTGAAAATCCTTGTTAAGAGCAGCGGCCATATCTCGAAAACTGTTTATCTGGACCATTTCTTTTTTTTTACAAAATCGTTAAAAGAAAATACTTGAAAATGTTTTTAACTTTGTAACTTTCTGCTATGTCACGTAATATATCACATACAAAATATTATATAGTTTTAAATCTAGCTTTCAAGAAAACTAAACAACATCGTTCATGTTGCGGGACCTCGCTCTGCTCGTCCCGCAAATATTCACTCATTACATAAAATAAGGCATTTCGCAACTGGTTTAATAAATAGCTAGTGCAGGTCCTAAAAAGGTAGTTTAAAGGTATGTTACTAAATTATTTTTAATGTTTAAACGAAAACAATCTTGAAAATAATAGAAACAAAAAGTTAATGAATACATAACCTCTATTTGTATAAGTCTACTGTCATTGATCATTGGAATTACGTCATCACTAATATAGCATATAATCGTCCTAAATGACATTAATGACATAAAAATGAGCCTAACAAAGTTGTTTATTCACTAAAATTACAGTTTTGAACTGTTATTTCATTTAAATGATTTTAGATTTTAAAATGCATTTCTAAAGTATCAATTTAAATTTTATTTCTGTTATTTTTAAGATTGTATTGTATATAAAAGCATATAATGGAGATAACTACTATAAAAATAATTTAGTTACATACTATGTATATTAAAAAAGTTTGGTTTTGTTTGGCTCATTGACTAACACTAATGCGGCATACATTCAACTTTTATATGGTTACGAGATCCCCATGATGTGCATCCTTATGTGGCGCACTCTGTATACTAAGATTTTTTTATTTGTTAATGTTCATTTTTACATCATTTAGCTAATAGAATGATTAGATTTTTATTATATTGTTTTTTTTTTAACTAGTTTTTATTTAAAAATGTACCTTTAGTGTGAGTGCCATATATATTTTTTACGTTCATCGTTGTTTTAATTGATGTACGAAAAGTTGTAAATTTTGACTTTATTTGAATTTCATATATAGGGTGTGCCATAATGAATTGTACATAAAGCTGTAGTAGAATCCCGACGTGAAAATACGTTGATTTAACGGAGGTAATTTATTTGCTAAATAGCCGTATTTTGATGTCCGAATTCTACTACTGCGCCACGTACAATTTATTTTGATACACCCGGTATATTAAAGTTGTTTACTTTTTTACTTTATCGTTTGTTTTTGTTTTAAATAAATTTTAACCTGTGGATTAAAATTTGTGATAGAATTGAATAAAGATTGTTCTGCATTTTGAAATAATCAAGTTTTTCTTCACTATTGTATTTTCTTGAAAATGGTTAAATTTGGATTTGATATTTGTATATTATTAAAAATTGTGATTGTATGTTTTATTTCAATATTGTCAGAACGATTTTTCTTATTTAATTTTGAATCGATGTAAAAATTGAAAAATAAATATTAAAGTAAAATTTTTTTTTTTTTTTTAATTTACTTAACCCGAAAATGTTTTATTTTAAGTAATCATATGCCCTTATTGTTTCAAGCGTCAAAGAAAAAATGTGACTTAGTTCCTTTCAAGGCGAGAGTTTAATTGCATTTAATTTTAGTTCCAAATAAAACCGTCTTGCTGATTCACTGACCAAGGAAGGAGCCAACCAAATACTTTTTGGACCTGGCCCTTCTATTGGCCTGACAAAATCGGTAGTAACAGACCTAATTAAAGAACATTCCCTTGTGAAATTTAAGGAAAGATGGGATGAAACAAGAATCTGCAGAGTTGCTAGGGAGCTTTTAAGTTATCCTGACAACACTGCAGCAAATAATTCTTGACTATGACTAGACAGAATCTGCGCCTAGTCACAGACATTCTGACTGGTCATTGCCAATTACGGAAACATCTCCATATCATGGGGCACCACACTCTGCAGAGGATGCTCGGCGCTCTCATTTATTAGTAGAAGATTGTGTTCGGCGAGTATCGGCTAACACCAGCGCCATCGGCCTTATCTTCCAATCCAATCGCCCAGTCAATTCTTGGTGAAAAGCAAAATTACATTGAGTTAACCGTCTCTCTGCAGTAGTATAATAATCCTTCCTCCATGCAGTAGTATGAGTTGGCCATAAGCGGCAGTCGCCGGTTGTATTCTGACAATAAAATGAGTTTAATTGAATTATCGTGTTTAAATATAATTGAAAATGAGTCTGAGTGATCTAATTTCGATAAACAAATAAATAAACTTAACATTTGTTTTTCGTTTTAGTCATAACTTTTCTATATACTTCAAATATGCTACGGAAAAACAGTTAGCCGAGCTAGGCCAATAAAGCAAGGTTAAATATCGGGGAGCTCTAATTTCGAACCGTTCTTTTTTAGGTATAATTTACTTTTTAAAGTAATAATTAATTTTTTCCGTTGTAAAATGCTTATAAAATTTGAATACTCACAGTTTTAATTGAATAACTTTAAAAAAATAATAATTACTGTTTAAGCTCACTCACATAACAGCAGCTATCAAGAATATAGTATCTAGGCACTCTTACAGTTCACGGCCAGTTGAGTTATAAAGAATGTTTAATAAAATAATTTCAAACTTAATTTTTTTAATTTCTTAAATACATTCGAATAAAAAATAACGTATGAACCACGAACATTTGTTTTAGGACTCCTAGTAGTCGTCCTAAAAACTCAACTATTCGTCCTTGGTACATAAACTACTATTATATAGTTACCTTTTATTCAAAACAAATTTCTTACATCTATATTAGCTTGTTGAACGACATGAATCAAAAACATTTGTTAGGACAAAAGAGCCAAGTTCTTCACGCACAGACCAAAGAAGTAATTTCACGACCGATTAACTTCATGAAAGACGAGGCTGAAAATGGTGTTAAAATACCATTGAACAAATACAGAGAGAGTTCTAGCTGCTACAGGAATATCTTTGAATAGTTATTGTTCAACGTAGCATTCCGCGTGATGCTAAAATGACAAAACCGGAACTTTACGAACTCATCAAAGTTCACAAATCACCACCAACATTTCTTTTAAAAAGTGTTCTACAAGAAAGTGGACACGATGTTCTGCGTTTGCCTCCATACCATCCCTAATTAAATCCCATAGAGAAAATATGGGCCCAAGTAAAAAACTGGGTGGGCCAACACAACATTTAAATTGAATGACGTTGAAACATTAACAAGAGAGAAATTTAAAAATATAACCCCCGAGGAATGGGCAAAACGTGTTGATCATTGTTCGAAATATGAGGATGCGTATATTCATCAATGGATGGATGTACAGATTCCTTGATATTTAATGTGAATACGGAAACATCTGACGAGTGGGATTCAGAATTGTCGGATATTGAAAATTATAATTGAAATAGATAATCACAAATATATTTATTATTAAGTAAAATTTTCAGTTGTTTTATTAATTTACAGTTTATTAACAATTTGACAAACAATAGTCTGACTAATACTTTTCATTTACGAGTATTTCAGATTTAAAACATTTTATAAATGTACACACGCCACTGCTAAAGAAAGCGCTGGGTGTCAGGTACCCCTACCGTAAGGGATTTTAGATCAACGTCGTCAAATAAGCTTCGCCTGGCTGCGCCAAATTAGACATTTTGTTAGGCAATATAAATATACTCTTCGGATAGTAATCAAGCTTTAAACATAGATATTGTTTTAATTAAATATATAAATAAAAATTTCATAGGTTCATTCGGTCATGTTTTTATTTTCTATAGTTTAGCACAGCACTACATATGTTTCGGAAACATGTTTTCCATCTTCGGGTGCATTCAAAATTTAATAAAAGTTGGGGACGATGACAAACAGTTTAATTTTTTTTTAAATAATAGAAACCCCGTCTTTCTGTTTCAGCGTGTGAAGGTGTATTCGAAATAATGATTTGGTTTAACACGATAACGATAAAGTAGGGAAACAAAAAGATGAGTTTTTACAAAGTTAAAAATTACCATTTAAATAAACGTTTGACAAATCTTTTATGTCCGTTTTATTATTTAGAGAGTTATTTTTTTTTAATATGTATCATCTCAAGGATTATTTTGTTGAGATTTGGTTCATTTTCAAGAATTCTTCCATTTTCAAAATCGAAAGGGTGCAAATTTTCTAACGCGTATGCTTTGTTTTCTAGACACTATAATAACGATAGAAAAGTTCATAAAGTTAATTTTATTCACATTAATTTTCTGAAGAAACTACAGAATGAATATGTAGCCATTCTATCAGTCTACTGAACGGGTATAACTTTATATTCATTCTAGAATGTATACGAAATCCACCAAATGTTAAGTAGCCCGCTAACTAAAATATTCTACACCCATATACCAGGAAATTTTTCTTTAAATAGGCGAACAACTTCAAACTGTGTTCTTATTTTATCTCCTTAACCAATCATTTGTAAAATTGTTATTTTATGCATTTCTGTTAAATTAACCATGTTTCTGATCTGTAGTTAATAAATTCAGATGACAACCTACAACACGGACAGCAATTAATGTAATGCGGTTATACAGCAAGTTGCTACGATGTTTTAAACGAAATTAAGAGTGCCCACTATGAAGAACGTTGATAACTTTTTGTATTATTATTATTATAGTAAGAATTTTCTGTCATTAGGACTTTAGTATGTCTTATGCACCAAACGACAAAAATTGAGTAATTTTCATACGTTTCCCAGTGTATTAAGTTCCCATGCTTTGGTACATATGAAAACTCATTCAGTTTCGCTTCTTGGGTAGGTATTCTTTGGTATAACTGATAAGTTCCCGTGCGAAAGATTCGTGGTTCAAATCCAGGATAAAGCAAAATTCTTTTTTTTATGTTATGAATTAATAAAATTTATAAATTTAAATATTTGTGTTAAATATATTTAAAATTATTATTTTATGTTAATATAAGCTCTAAATTACTTTTTAAAATGTATATTTTTTCAACGATTGGTAGAAAAAATATACTATACAATTCAAGTGGTTTGCTCATATCGCACTTCCACTATGTGGCGTCGTGCTGAAACTCCGTCTCCGTGTAATTTGGTCATCTTACCTATCCTCTCTTATTGCACAAACTACTATTTGGCTTGTATAAATATTGTATCCATTTTTTCTTTCAGATCGTATGTTTTGAAAATAACATACGAAAATAGGTACTCAGAAAATCATATTATCGTTATACTTACGGTTTGCATTACAAAAATTATACACAAAACAAATGTAGTATAGGTAGTCTCGAATCAATCCCCTTATTTGTTGTTTTTGAAATATTATTTGCATATTTTAATAGTTCCGTGCCTACCATACCTATTTCGATTTTAACAAAAAAAAAAAAAAAATGTGGCACTCGGGGACTGCCGCGGTAAAGCTATTGCATCAACTTATGCAATTATAATTATTTATTTTATTTGTGCAGTATTTTTTTTCTTTGATATTAATTCAAGTTACACTTTTTGAGCGTGGTGACCGATAAGAAAACAATTTTTTTTTTATTGAATAAATGAGAAGTTAATATTGTTTAAAATATTTTTATTATCTTACAATATATGTAGGTTATTCAGGAATTTTTATCATTGAAACTATAGGTTTATGCTAACTGAAATAAGAAACATAAGTTTGAGACTTGATATCCTCTAAATATCTGGAAAATACCGCGTCAGTGGTGGTCCCATATTTTGTTGTGGATTCTTGTGGATCATTATTTATTTTCAAATTCAATTTTTCCGAAATTGTGTCTAAAAGAGATAGAATCTGTTCATTTTCGTTACGGAATTTCTTTTTTGATTTTTTCGATTTTTCCATTTTTCGGTTTTTCGAGGGGTTAGGTTTATTTTCGTTACGGAATTTCTTGATTCGGTCGCCGCGCTCAAAGCCCGCGATAAAATCTGTGCAATAGCTTAATACTGAAATAGTTAACACACTGATATTTGACGTTTGTCCTAGGTTCCCATGTAATTGTTTTAGTTGTCAAAACGTATTAAATTTTCATAGATAGCTAAACTTCGATAATTATAATATTAAAATGTCTGATATCAGCGATATAGAAGACTTCTCCACACATATCGGAGAAAGCAGAAAATACACTACATAATATTTTGCCGCAAAAATCTAGGAAAATACCAATACCCGAAGTAACACCATTAATTACAATTTTGTAGAATTTTTTATAGAAATACGAGTAATTACTGTTATTGTGTTCAATACCAATATAAATATAATATTTATAGGTCTTGATTATTTATCGGGTGTAGAAAAAATAGCGTATGCAACTCTCATGTAATGGTTATTACATGATCGTTGCATAATATACTATTATATCTCTTGCAAAAAAAAATAATATCTAATATTTACGCCAGCCGGGAACATTTGTGATACCAATTTATTAGAAGCCAGAGAAAGCTCTTCTAGTTCTTGTATTGGATAAACGTTCCAGTCCGCAGACGTATATTTAACTCCGCTTCATACTAATACGAATAGGGTCGAATAAAACCTTCTACGGCTTTCAAAACGCCGCACCGCTGTGCCGGTCGGAGTGGGGGGTGTTAGGTTTATTTTCGTTACGGAATTACGAAATTTCTTGATTCGGTCGCCACGCTCAAAGCCCGCGATAAAAGCTATGCAATAGCTTAAAAAAATAAAGATATACCGGAATTTGAATAAAAACTGGCATCGCTGTTTGCGTTTCTATCATTCAGCCCTTTGACCTAATATTCGCCTAGCGAGCGAACTTAGAGAAAATAGTTTTGAGCAAAATACTTTGCGATATGAGGTTCGTGTCTTAGATATGTAACAGCTCAGAACTCTAAATAGGTCAGTTTTAAACGGCCGCCTTAACAATAAGCGATTCAATTAAATGTTTTTCTTGGTTAATTAAACTTTTACAAACATTTATATTCCTCATAAAATTACCCTTAATTTGAGGTATCACTCGACCCATTATGTTATTTCTAGCAGAACGATACTGGTCCGCATTCATGAAAAAAATAAACAGAAAAAAAATAAAACTAGTTATAATTAAGGTTGTATATATGTTTAATGTTTTTATTTTATATACATTTGAAACTTTAAAATAAGTAGATAGATATTTGTACAATATAAACATAATAAAAAATGATTTTCAATCAATCATTTATTTACATTATCTCTAATAATTCCTCTCGTTAGTCATCATCAATATACATTATAAACTTTATTTTTAATAAAATTAGATCAAAAATCACTGTTTAAACAAAATAATCACAATAATAGAATACAATCAAATAAACTAATAATCATTATGCAGTACATCAGGAGACAAAGTTAAACTTATATTACATACAAAGTGTTTGTTAATTACTCTACTAAACTAGTATGAAATAAAAATATTTTAGAGGTGCGTCATATCCTTATTAAAGAATATATATGTATATTATGTATTGTCAAACTATCACAATGAAGCCATAATTGAACCATTGTCAAATACTCGCACCTACAACGCATGTCCCAATTTATTTTTCACTGGACGATTTTTAGAACAAAAAAAACTACTTAAGAACTATCTTTTCTAGACTTTTAATATATATATAGTCATTTTTTATACAAGAGCTCGAAAAATTAAGAAAAAAAAAGGTCTAATATCGAATTAGATGAAAAAAAAAAGAATAATTTAGATATGTAGAGAGATTTTTGGAGTCTCAATTATTGATTAAAATTAGTGTCGACTATACAAGCTCGCAAAAAGTTATAGTGCGCGTAGATAAAAAGTCTTAAAGCTACCATTTCGCAAGCCGAGGCAGAAACCGACTTCAAAACGTGCCGCGACAGCAAGAAAGACACTAAACGGTCTCTTTATGTCTGAACCCATGTAATTATATGAAACAAATTTCGGTAGAAGCGACCGACGACATCAGATTTAGTATGGCAAAATTTGCCGCCTTACTTCTGTCTCTCTCTCGCGTCGCTTGTCGCGCGTTGCCAAATGGTACCTTTAAAGCCAAATCCATAATTTTTTGGTACATAAAATAAATTTAACTAAATTAAATAAAAACAAATATTGATAAAATCAATAAAAATGGACGGAATGTTGATTATTTATATCCAAATGCCAAAAAAATATATCCTTGTCATTTACTTTTATCAATTATTGTCTTATTTTTTTTTTGTCGGTCATCATAAACCAATTCAATTATGACTGTACTGTGATACATAGCTGAACAATATTCATATCTTTTAAAAGTGTCATAATTTCTTTTTTTAATACAAAATATACTGTCCCAGTAAAAAGTATCTCATTTTACCAGCGAATTAGTTTAAAACATTTGAACCACAAGCTTTGTCCCAACGATGACATATTTTTAAAAAATTGACATTCATTTCAAAATAATCCAATTTTATCTAATGGAACACCCTGTATATTATATTTTGGTGTAGTGTGAAAGGTGGACTCTTCCATTTAATAACATTTAAGTATTTTGATTTGAACAATAAGTGATAACATTTTGACACATCGGTGGGGACAAAACTGTTGAAATGGGATACTTCTCACTGATAGGATATCCCTTTTATTTTTCTATGGGATATCCCGTATATTTCAACTTATTAAAAAACGACTTTAGCTAATATAAAATTGATATTAAATTTTTTGTTTCAATTCGTTAGAAACTAATTGAGTGAAGTATTATCAAAAGCAATCTATACATCGCTAAAAATTAAAAATATATATTCTCCCATGTACTGTAACCTAACTTAAAAATGAATATTAATAAATTAATATCACCAGTTCTATTTAGCCTACATTGCGGCATAATTTTTTTCGTTTTTCTCATTCCAAAAATAAAATATAGATTTTATAACGCTGCAGATTCAACAATTCATCATTTAAATTTATAGTGTGCATATCATAATTACGTCTAGATATTTCAAAACATTAAAACGAACTTAAGATAGATACACTTTGTATATTTTCATAATATATGTATTAAAAAATAATAGGAGAAATAATCAATACTTTATACATCCAAAGATGGTCAATGGTCAAAATAAAGAGTGTTGAAAATAAATTTCTATATCGGCTGTCTCGATATAACTTAATGCCTGCCGAGGGGCATAGCCAGAGGAATAGTTTTTCTCTTATTATTTTGCGACACATGACTATGAGTTATTGTTTTTTTGCATTTTTATGATTTAATGTCATTAATTCTTTACCAAAGACCGAATACTAAATAAAATGTGGAAATGAAGTCCAAAAGGTTTTACGATGAAAGTAGTTACATTTTTCATTTATCCCTCAGAGGGAGCTTTGACAAGACGTCAGACCCCGATCTGATAAGTAAAAAAAGTTCCTTTTTTTCTGATTTAAAATTTAATACATATAATAGAATAACAAATGAATGGAAGAATCCGCATTTTTGATCAATTAAACGTGCAGAATGTACAGATATAACTACAGATAGACAGGAATAACAAAAGCCGCTACATGCGCCAACGTTAAAATATGGCGGAATGAAAAGTTAATGTCATGTTGCCAAATTTATTAATGTTATGTAACTCTGTTTACATAAAACATTAAAATAGTAAATGGAGGCATAATTATTGATGATTTAGTTATAATATATTTATTACAAACCATATTGAAGTTGAAATGTTTACGTAATTAATAAAAATCCTTATTTGGTTTAAATTTTTGGTAGGCAACTCTAGTTAAAGATTAATAAGTAACAATTATATCAAGTACTGATTGTACGAAGGTAAGTTTCTTTAATACCATGACTTGAAACAAGTAATTTTAAATATTTATCCTACCTTTTTACTGCACTTATATTTAGCAACGTCTCAAAATGTACAGCTTCAACTATAGTGAATTAAGATCCAAGTGATCGACTCGAAAAACAGGAACATTGTGCACATGAGCTTGGCGGCTTCAGCTATATGTCGTATTATAATACAAGATGGTTGAAATTGTAACGTGACTGTTTCGAAAACGACAGAAACGTTTGAATTAAAAAAAAATATTGCCAAATCTAGGTATTATCGAAAAATCTGCACAATTAAGTGATACATTATAGCAATATAATATACCTCCACAAATGAAATAGGACCGTTGTTTTTTTACCATACAATAATATTGCAAGAAATATCAGGAAATAATGTGTGGTTGTCATACACATACAACATAAGGTTCCAGCAAGAGTCCAAATTCGTACATGACCATCAGGATCATGAGCAGTTTTACTTTAATGCGTCCCAACAAACTTCAAACCAAATAGCCGACTGCAAATCCAGTGTTCCAACAAATATAGAGCGTTCCATAAATATACTGAGAAACTTTTAGGGGTGGCAGTGTACATCAAAATACAATTTTTGCAGAAAAAAACCTGTAGAAACACCTATGGGATGATGCCCCCTACCACCTCTAAACTAAATTTACGACACACCCTGTATATTGATTTCGGATCGGGATCAAACCATCAAACCGGTTTATGTAAAAACTTACCATTTGGTTTGGGTTTGTAATCAACATTATTGACTGTTCATGTCATAGTTAAAAAAATATATATGCATGTAAATAGACTAGTAGTCGGATCTGTCATGGATTATAATATGATGGAACAAACCAATATTTACAAATACGGCTTTTCAAAAAGAAGAACATGTTCTAATTTTCGTCCAATAATTTTACCTTGAGGTTTTCAGAAGTATAAACCTATCAATCAACCAAACTAAATACTAAATAGATGTTTTGTCATTACGTTGAACAATTTCGTTTTGTTTTTAAATTTTATTATTATCCTGGTCATATTACTTTTAACGCTTACAAGGTTTTTTGTTGTGTTGGTACATTTGTTAAACTGACATATATGACACAAACCTTCATGAAATTATTCACAAATGATTTTTGCAGAGTCGAGATGTATAATAATTTCTCAGATTTTTAAGTATAGGAAAAAAGTGTGTTTGTCAGAGGCGGCTCGTGGCTTAGTCTACGAGGTGGCTACTTAATACAAATACATATTTCTAATAGAATACAAAAAGCAGAAATATTACATTGTATTCCAAGTATATAGGGTGTGTAAGCCTCCTCGTACACTAGGCCTCGAGCCGCCTCTGGTGTTTGTTTTATGAAATTCTAAGCCATAAAAAAAGACTAAATTTATAAAACACACTGTATTTAAGTAAGTTTAGGCAATCAATTTCTACAAATTCTTTGCTGTACAATAAATAAATGTTCCGCTTTTCTTATATTGGCCCTAAATCGTTATTTTCCTATACATCCTCTGTATAAATAATAAAACAATAGCCCTACTACATGCATGTTGGTAATTCGATTTAATACATACTAAATAACTTTGGATTTGTAGAATAAAAGCATCACTACTTGACCTGCCAAACGATTATCAGAATAACAATTAACAAAATAACGGCCGCTATGGCAGCCAAAATCAATTTCTTCCTTCTTACTTTGCTTTTAAGCGTACTGGCCTCGCGCAGCTGCATGGCGCCCTGACTCACGAAGTCCGTGGTACGTTCCACATTGGCTTCTATGCTGTCAACGATTTCGCCTTGTTCGTGAACCAGCGAGCCGAGTTCTTTGAATATTTGATTCACATCGTTGATGTCGCTCTACAAACAAAATACCTGCATGTCAAAAGACGTAAAAGGTGAAGATGAAAAAACTTTCAGAAACTAATCAAACTTCTTGGGTATGATCGGGATAAGTCAATTATAGTTTTTATTTAAATATCACTATATATGTTTCGGAAAAACTTTTTATTTCTATCTTGTGGTGCAGTCTTAATTCTTTTTTAAAAACATAACAATTTATTACCAGTGACGTTACAGTTAGTTGATTCAATTAAAATAAATTTTTGATAAGTCTTTTGTCTGGTTTAATATTTACAGAGTTATTTTTGTTTAAATATTTATTATCTTATCTTTTATAACAATTGGGCTTTTTCGAAAATTCTTACATTTTCAAAATCGAAATGGTACAAATTTTCTAAAGCGTGTTTTGTTAAGGAAGTATAATTGTAATTCTAAAATAGACAAGATTTGTAATCTATTTAAGCTATTTAATTTTTTCTGTAATGGCACTGATAATTTTTAATGACAAAAATAATTATGTGGGATTATAAATATGCCCTATATTTTAAGTAGTAATATAGTTCCCATGGCCTGATTAAGAGAGAGTATATAGGGAATATGAAAATATGTTTAAAAATTACAGTACGGACCTCTAAATACACCTTAGAGTGGAATACAGGCATAAAAATAGAAACGTATGAAAGAAATATTTATGAATTAAATTTAGTTTCCACTGAATAATTTTGATTAGTTGATATTATAAAAATTCATAATATTCCATTTTTAACATACCAAATGTGTAAACAAATTCATAATTTAAATAATAAAATTGTAGGTGGAATACTAAAACGTATACTGTTTAAATCATGCTCTTTTCATAAAAATATATTTTAAAAAGTTTGATGTACAGGGTGTTGTTTCGAGGCCGCAACAATTTATTGAATTTTTTGTTAATCCGGACCTAGATATTTCTTCTAGAACAAGTTTCAAATACAAGACATATTTTTTTGAATATACATGGTGTTACGTTTTTGCCTGGCAAATAAAAATGTATATTTTTTAAATACAACGCTGTATTTTATTTAGATTTTAGAATGGTCTGGTAATACTGTATTCAACCCTAGAATGCTTTTAAAAAATATTACAGGGTTGCCAAACAATTAGTTTTTTGTGAAATTAGAGACTGATGCAGACCTAAAATTAAATTATTATAATTAGGCAAGGATTTCAAAATATTTAAAATACAGACTTATAAGCTACCAAGATAACCAATAGTGCTGATATAACTTGATTATTTTATACAGAGTGTCTTGAAACATGTCTTAAGTATGGGTATAATTTTAAATTCAATTTACTCAATTTTTTCAAATACACCGCTCTGTATATTATGTAGCATAAAATTCCTTATACATTTACCTATCTAACCATAGCAACGGGTTAGCCAATTATACATATACAGGGTGTCCCATCAGTGCGTAATTGATCATTATCTGTTTTATTAAAAATAAGAAGAAATTTTTAATATAAAAGTTGAATAACCATATTTAACAATTATTCTTAAATATACAGGGTGGTCCATAAAAGAGGAGCTGACCAAACTTATACCTTTTTAAAGCAAAATATCTGCAAGTAGTCACACATATACAGTGTGTCTACTTAAGTTGGAACCATATGGAAAACATTTTTATTATTGATTTTAGGAAAAAAGTTATTTTTGAAAAAGTCCTGCATGACCCAAAACCCAAAATACAGTCATCACATATCAAATTTTTCAAGCCGTATACGAGGTTTGTCAAAAAATATGAATTTTGCACAAGAGTAAAGTACGTTTATTTTTGACAAAATCGAAAATTTTCATTAAGAAAAGTTGATTAGAATTGAATATTACATTCAAATATGCAATTACACCGATCTATCTGAAAAAACAGATTTTCTTATTTTTTATAAACTCTACACATTGATTGTAAATATCTGAAAACGTTATAAATTACGTTAGCTACTATAAACATGATACGCTTTCCTTTTGTTGATGTTTGTGAAGAATTTAGCAAATTTCTTAATGAAAATTTTCGATTTTGTAAAAAAATTAACGTACTTTACTCTTGAGCAAAATTCATATTTTTTGAAAAACCTCGTATACGGCTTGAAAAATTTGATATCTGATGACTGTATTTTAAGTTTTGGGTCATGCAGGACTTTTTATCAAGAATAACTTTTTTTCCTAAAATCAATAATAAAAATGTTTTCCATATGGTTCCAACTTAAGTAGACACACTGTATATATTAGACTGTTTTCACATCGTCAAACAATTTTAATAAACTTCATATGTTATACCACCAATTAATTAATTTCTTTGCATTCCTTATACCAAAACAGATTTATTGATTTTGAAAAATTGCTTAACAAAACTTTTTGTCATGAAATTTTACCTTTAAACTCTGTAACCTAGAGCTACTGATGATAATAAGAACACCAAACACATTTATTTTCAGAAGAATTAAGTTGAAAATTGGATTGTTTTATTTGAAGAATTATAAAAATCAATTAGATCTACCTATTTGTAGTTCTGTAACTGACCAAGGTTTCTAAAGCCAATTATAATTAGAAAAATGTTTATTTTTATAATAAAACCATCAAAATGCGTTTGGGTATAGGCAATGCCAAACAAAATAAAAAATTAGGAAATTTATTTATAAATTGGTGGTATAAAATACAGCGTATTGCATTTGAAAAAATTTAAAATATCGTAATCTCGCATTGCCTAACACCCTGTATACATAATAAGAAATGGATGAAATGGAAAATAATTCAGCAATTTTAAGTCTATTGTTAGAAGTTAAAAGAATTAACTTCAAAATTATTGTTTTTAAATTATTTATAACCCTGTATACTATAACACCCTGTATAGCCACTTCATAAAACACGTGTTAACATGGTTTTATAACGTTTTATTAAATATTTCGTAAACAATGTTTGTAATGTAATTAATTAAGGAACAAAATAAAGAATGTCTTTAAGAGGAATACATACCCTCGCTTATTTGAAGTTAAAGTCAAACGCCGTTATTTACCAAGCGATTTTTTTTAAATTTTGGGAGTTAATTTACTTCATACTTCTAAAAAAAAGTATGGGAGCAGATTTTTTTAAAAAGTCTAATTTTTGAGAAAAAAATATTTTCACTCCGATTTTATTTTTTTTCAAAAATCTGCTGCCATAACTTTTTAGATATTAGTTAGATGTAACCATTCCCAAAATTTCATGCTTTTATCTTTAGCCGTTTGAGCGCACAACAAAAATAAAGGTTTTTGTTCTAAAACTTGCTAAAAATAAATAAAATATTTGTTAGCACTGGTCGAAACTCTCACCAGTGCAGTGGCGAGCGAGCTTTATGTTTTTGACAGTATGTCTGTTTTACTTTTCTCCTGCATTTTTTAAAATAATTTTATAAATTTAAATGAACATTTAGTGTATATTTTTGTCAATATATTTTAAAAGCGGATTTGTAATTATTATACAAACTTCAAAGGTAAAAAAAGAAAATACAATATATTTGGCTGATGCAGACGCGTTTATCAAGAATAAAGTTTTCCGAGAAATCAACAATATCTTATTCCAAAACAACAATCTTAAATCTTTTAATCCCCTAATTAAAAAACAATTATAGTTTTATAAAACTTTATAAATCGGTTAATAAAGCTAATTCTATGTAGGAAATTAGGTTATTTTAATATTCAATAAAACTTTAAAGTGTTATTGATTGACACTTATCTGGTTTAATGACAATGTTTTGAAGAATATTGATAGGGGTTTAAGTATCAGCTACCTGCGAATCGCAATGGGAAATATCTATCAAGGTAGGTGATTCATGATCTAAATGTATATATATTTCGTGGCTCGGATTGCATTGTGCATTATGTAAAAGATATTTGTAGAATGAAGTGATTTTTTTTGTGAGTTTTGAACTTTTATTGTGAAGAAATTGGAAAAAAGAAAAGTATTGCCAAATTAGGCAAACGGCGACATGTCCAATCCAGAATGCGGTAAGTAACAATTTTACATTTTGATATTTCTACCCCTTTTTACTTTCCCTTAATTATATTTTTTGAATTATATTATTGAGGGGAAGTATTGTGATCGCCCAAAATTTTGACCTCGAGATTTTGATTGATTTTCACGTTTTGGAGGGCCCTAGGTCCGAAAAACATGTCTGTGTGCCTGTCTGTCTGAAATTTACGTCAACGGTTTAGAAAAAACGGCTAAATAGATTTTCACCAAAAATCAAATGGGTAATAATCTTTAGGTATTTATAGTTCCGGTGACAATGCCACCTTATGGTATTTTTAAGTTTCCACCTCCCCATTGTCCACACGAGGGTGGTGAGGGGATCTTTTTAACTTCGTCCGATTTAGTTTAAAATGGTGTGTGAGGGTATTCGATATCAATAGGTATAAGTTTATTTTTTTACTTCTACGTACGTAAATTTGATATAAATTTATGGTTTTGGTGACGATACAATAATATGGCTCAAAATTAATAGGAAAAACGCCTTGCAACAATGACGCGTTACCCGAAATGCAAAAATTAAGAACCCTAGCCTAAGTGTGCGTGACTAAAAATTTAAAAATAATTTTTATAAAAAACTTGTTAAGCATAAGCTTTTATTAAATACACTCAAAAGTAGAAAATAATTTGTTTGATTTCTGATACCATAATAAAAGCGATGGGCGCAAATTGAAACAATTTCATATTTTAAACCTACAATTTAAATTTTAGTTTGCGCCCATCGCTTTTATTATGGTATCAGAAATCAAAAAAATTATTTTATATAATATCACGAACAAATAAAAAAAAATCACAAGTGAAAATACGAACTTTATTAGGAAGTACATACCTGCATTGCATAGGTCAAAAACCATCTTATTTTTTTCTCTTCGACTACATTATTATCAACCCTCAAAAATGAAATCGAGGACCAAGACCTGTCACCATCTCTCAGTCTAGATAGGAATGGATATAATATGTAGGAACGTTACATATCAACTGCATTACTTATGAATATTTGTTTGCTCTTTACAGGTAACACTTGTATTGGTAATGGACAATGGCAATTGGAGGAATTTACTTCTGTTTTAAATATGCCAGCTCTAAATCCCGTCCAGTACAACACAGTTCATAATAAAATGGAAAAAATAGTTGACATGGTATTTCTAGAGGAGTTGAGAAAAGCCGGTGAAGAAGAAGGAATAGCTCAAGAAAAAGGAGATGTCGATTCGACTGGCACGCCATATATAACAGTTATTGCAGATGGAGCATGGTCTAAAAGATCATATAAGACAAATTACAACGCATTATCTGGAGTAGCTGTTAATATTGGAGAATCCACCAAAAAGGTTCTATTTATGGGAGTCAAAAATAAGTTTTGCACAATATGCTTAAAATTTGAAACTAAAAACGAAGATGCACCTCAACATCAGTGTGCCAAGAATTGAAAAGGGTCATCGACATCTACGGAGAGTGCGACGTAGCGTTGAGATGCATGGATTAAAGTATACAACGCTAGTTG
The DNA here is from genome assembly GCA_927349885.1 of Psylliodes chrysocephalus. NCBI lineage: Eukaryota > Metazoa > Arthropoda > Insecta > Coleoptera > Chrysomelidae > Psylliodes > Psylliodes chrysocephalus. The sequence continues at coordinate 11,848,381 of OV651824.1, forward strand.
GTGATGGAGCCACTAGGATAATTAAAAAATTGTCTTCACACAAACCTTATCGAGCCACACCTATTCAGAAAATTGAGTGTGTAAACCAGTTACTAAGGAATTTTTGTAATAAATTAAAAGATTTGTCAAAGTCAAGGACAAGTCCATTAAGCCATCTAATAATTCCGTTAAATTTGAGAAAAAAATTGGAATCAAACATATTAAGATTTCCAATATCAATAAAAAAGGCGGCTGCTTTTCGTATTCAGATGACTGTACCTCTGGCTGAAAAAATACGATTGTTTCAGAATGACATTAAAAATTCTGTGACCCATATATTCGAAAAACCGAATAATCGACAAATCAAAAATTCGAAAAATTAAAAAATCGAAAAAGAAACCCCCCACTCCGACCGGCACAGCGGTGCGGCGTTGAAAGCCGTGCATCGTCTAACGTCGTTTCAGTTCGGCAGACCTCAGCACGGTGTTTGTGTGCGTGCGACTAGATGTATGCGTGTAGACTAGCTGCTAACTGCTCATAATTGATTTTATCTCTTTTAGACACAATTTCGTAAAAATTGAATTTGAAAATGAATAATGATCCACAAGAATCCACAACAAAATATGGGACCACCACTGACGCGGTATTTTCCAGATATTTAGAGGATATTAAGTCTCAAACTTATGTTTCTTATTTCAGTTACCATAAACGTATAGTTTCAATGATAAACATTCCTGAATAACCTACATGTATTGTAAGATAATAAAAATATTTTAAACAATATTAACTTCTCATTTATTCAATAAAAGAAAAAAAATGTTTTCTTATCGGTCACCACGCTCAAAAAGTGTAACTTGAATTAATATCAAAGAAAAAACTTCAATTAATATCAAAGAAAAAAAAATACTGCATAAATAAAATAAATAAATAAATAATTATAATTGCATAAGTTGATAAAAAATGCTATACAATAGCTTTACCGCGGCAGTCCCCGAGTGCCACACGTATTTTTTTTTATTACGATGCTTATTTAAAAGAAATAATGAAATATGTCATATAACTTCTATGTGGTTTTTGAAACTCCTATTTCCTATATTATACCGTATTTAATTAAATTTATATAATATACATAACTTATGGTAGCAATTGAAAGGGATCGTATTTAATTTCGTCCACCTTGAATGGCAATATAAAGCGTCCACCTATTCTATCGTTTTTGACCGCGGTAAATTTCAGGAACCAAAATCGTGCATGCGCTGGAACAGAAGCAGAACATCGAAGAGTCAGAATGCCGGTGATTAAGTACAGGTGATTTTTAAAAAAGGTTTTATTTGTGACTAGCTATTGCCCGCGGCTTTGCTCGCGACTTTGCTCGCATACAGTCGTGTTAATATAAAAAAATACATGACTTCCTTTTTTATTAATTTTTATTAGTTTTATTGATTTTCATTTTATTTTTTTTTTATATTTATTTATATTTATTCATGTTTTAATTTTTATTCATTTCTATTCATTTTTATTTAATTTTATTCTTTTTTATTAATTTCTAAAAATTTTTATTAATTTTTATTTTTATTAATTTTTATTAATTTTTATTAATTTTTATTAATTTTTATTAATTTTTATTAATTTTTAGTATTTTTATTAATTTTTATTAATTTTTATTATTTTTTATTAATTTTTATTAATTTTTATTAATTTTTATTAATTTTTATAAATTTTTATTAATTTTTAATAAATTTTTATTAATTTTTATTAATTTTTATTATTCATTTTTAATAATTATTATTAATTTTTATTAATTTTCACTCCCGTTTTCCCCCCTTAAAATGTGAAAATCCAAAAACCCTAAAACACGTCATTATTAATTTGTACTCATTAGCTGCAATTCCAATTTTCATTTTTCTAACTTCAAAGAGAACAAAAAAAGTTATATTCCCATACAAACTTTTGCCCCCGTTTGCCCCCCTCAAGATGTAAAAATATAAAAACCCTAAAACACATTATTATTAATTTGTACTCAGTAGCTGCAATTCCAATTTTTATGTTTTTAACTTTAAAGAGAACCAAAAACATGGATACTCCCAAATAAATTTTCACCCCCATTTCCCCCCTTAAAATGTGAAAATCCAAAAACCCTGAAACACGTCATTAATAATTTGTAGTCAGTAGCTGCAATTCCAATTTTCATGTTTCTAACTTTATAGAGAACAAAAAAATCGATAATCCCTTACAAACTTTTACCCCCGTTTCCCCCCCTTAAAATGTAAAAAATCCACAAACCTTGAAACACGTCATTATTTATTTATGCTCAGTAGCTGTAATTTAAATTTTCATGTTTCTAACTTTAAAGAACAAAGAGTTTCATTAAAAGCTCCCTCCCCCTATTTCCTCCCATTTCCCCCCTTTAAAGTTAAAATTTCTAAAAATCCTTTCTTAGCGGATGCTTAAATTATAAAATAAACCTATGTTCCAAATTTCAGCTTTCTAGGCTCAGTAGTTTTGGCTGTACGCTGATAGGTCAGTCAGTCAGTCAGGACAAACAATTTTATATATATACTAGCTATTGCCCGCGGCTCTGCTCGCGACTTTTTAGCATGTAGTCGTATTATTAATATAAAAAAATATATGACTTCCTTTTTTTATTAATTTTTATTAGTTTTATTGATTTTCATTTATTTTGTTAATTTTTTCTGTATTTATTAATTTTTACTCATTTTTATTAATTTTTATTAATTAATTTTTATTAATTTTTATTAATTTTTATTAATTCTTATTAATTTTTATTAATTTTTATTAATTTTAATTAATTTTTATTAATTTTTATTAATTTTTATTAATTTTTATTAATTTTTATTAATTTTTATTAATTTTTATTAATTTTTATTAATTTTTATTAATTTTTATTAATTTTTATTAATTTTTATTAATTTTTATTAATTTTTATTAATTTTTATTAATTTTTATTAATTTTTATTAATTTTTATTAATTTTTATTAATTTTTATTAATTTTTATTAATTTTTATTAATTTTTATTAATTTTTATTAATTTTTATTAATTTTTATTAATTTTTATTAATTTTTATTAATTTTTATTAATTTTTATTAATTTTTATTTTTTTACTTTTTATTAATTTTTAATAATTTTTTTTTAATTTTAGTTTATTTTTATAATACTACCGTGCAAAAATCTAACCATCATTATTTATTTATGCTACAATTACAATTTTCAAGTTCCAACGTTCAAATATACATCTATACAAATTTTTACCCCCTTTCCCCTCCTTAAAATGTGAAAATCAAAAAACCACGAAACACATCATTTTTGATTTTTAATCAGTAGCTGTAATTCAAATTTTTGTTTCAAATTTTAAATAAAAAAATATATACATACTATTAAACAAATTTCCCCCCTCCATTTCCCCCCTTAAAATGTTAAAATGCAAAAATCCTGAAACACTTCATTATTTATGATGAGAACCTACAATTCCAATTTTCAAGTTCCTACCTTTAAAAAAATCGATGTCTCCAAATAAACTTCCACCCCCCATTTCCCCCCCTTAAAATGTGAATATCCAAAAACCCTAAAACACGTCATTATTAATTTGTATTCATTAGCTGCAATTCCAATTTTCATGTTTCTAACTTTAAAGAGAACCAAAAACATAGATAATCTCAAATAAATTTTCAGTCCCATTTCGCCCCCTTAAAATGTGAAAATCCAAAAACCCTGAAACACGTCATTAATAATTTGTAGTCAGAAGCTGCAATTCCAATTTTCATATTTCTAACTTCAAAGGGAACAAAAAAAATCAATAGTCCCATACAAACTTTCACCCCCGGTTTTCCTCCCTTAAAATCTGAAAATCGAAAAACCCTGAAACACGTCATTATTTATTTATGCTTAGTAGCTGTAATTTAAATTTTCATGTTTCTAACTTTAAAGAACAAAGAGTTTCAGTAAAAGCTCCCTCCCCCCATTTCCTCAAATTTCCCCCCTTTAAAGTTAAAATTTTGAAAAATCCTTTCTTAGCGGATGCTTACGTTATAAAATAAACCTATGTTCCAAATTTCAGCTTTCTAGGCTCAGTAGTTTTGGCTGTAGGTTGATAGGTCAGTCAGTCAGGACAAACAATTTTATATATATAGAAGATAGATAATATTTTATTTGCCTTTTTAAATCAATTATTAGGTTTCAATTACTTTAATATTATTTAACTTGTTGCTGGTTCACTATTTCAGATTTGAATTTCACTGTTATAAATAATTTCATGTTATTTCTTGCCGGTATTTTTTGTATTTGTCATGATTTGTCATAAAAAAACTGTTTGCATTCCAATAACGAGTTTATTTGATTTTATGACTTATTTTTCTATTTAAATGAGTGAAAAATAGCATATTTTTAATATTTTAATTTAAATATTTTTTGAAGTTTATTGATATTTTGTAGTTTTACTAAGGAAAATTTGCTATAGTTAATATTTAAACTTGAAATTATTTTCCAGTCATTGTTAAAGTTCTGCAAGGGAAAAGTAATATTGTATTCCTATAATTATGTGTTTTATTTTGATAATCACAACATTGGCAGATCTAAGTCAAAAGTATAAAATGCCTTGTTGATTGATAATAACATTTTCGCCCGTGGCTGGGACAACATCGGGATAGGTGTCTCGGTAACTTACCTTATTTTGTCGCCAGATTATTCAACTCATAAGGTGGGTAGTAAAGCTGTATAGCTTCCCCATTACCTTTTACTTATTAACCCTTCTTCAGTTTTGCATCGAGTGTGTTTGAACCTAGTGATGCTCAGTGTTTGTTGTCTGATAAGTTATTGTTCTTAAAATATTTATTTTATTTTTGCCTTGTATTAGATATTTCTTTTATATAATGTATTGAATATTATTTCATATATTTTCCTGTGTTTAACTCAAATTGAATATTATTTCATATATTTTTCTGTGTTTAACTAAATCATCAAATAATTAAATGTGTTTTTTTTTATATACTTAATTTGTCATTTGTATCCAAATTGACGTTTGATTAGTTTTATTGAATTTATTTTGACTTTGGGGTTTTTTTGCTGGTTCTTTCCCCTCATATGATAAACTAATTATTTTTTATTGCACCGAACCAGACCTATATTTAGTCTTTATAAATGTATTTTATATACTTATAAATTTTTACTTTCTGATTCTTTCATCTATATTTTCAATAAAGATTAGATATAAATCAATAGATATTTTCTTTTAACCTTTACCACTCCCTCAATAACACGTAAGTAGCCAATAGATAACGAATCTTTCAGTCAGTCACTTCATAGTCGATCACGCCTCCATTTTATTTATCATACTTTTATAAAAGAGAGATATTAGTTAAGTTGTCTCTCTTTATTTCAGTGGGTTACACTACACAATATATTGAATAAAAATCTTAAACAGATAGGTAAAAATGATGTGCTATAAAATAGAATAATGTCTAATATATTTAAAATAAATACCTAAAGATATTTTTTATTCCAACGAATTTAAACAATCTGAATTTGGATACTCGAAGAATTAAAAAAGTTGAAGAAACACTCCTAGTAAAATATTCTTTAATAAAACGATAGGCAGTATTAAATCAATTTATATTAAAATCCTCAATTATTTACTGCCACTTCCCAATATTTTAAGGGAGGAATTTATATAATCTTAGAAATACAAGGTGCCCATCTATAAATTGACACATTTTAAATGTGATTATTGACTAAAAAGAAATAAGATACAAATGTGCGGTTTTGACCAATGAGTTTTAAATTTCGGAAAGTTTTTATCCAATCACATTAGCAAATTTTCCCATTTATACAGGGCGAGGAAAAAACTTGCCTATTTTCAACTAAAAATAACTTGACTTGTTTAAATAGAACACCCTGCATATTTTTAAACCATTCGAAAGCTGAGTTCTTTAGGTTTTAAAAAATGCCAGCATGTGCATTTTAAGTTGTACAAATAATTTATAATTACATTAATTTGATTATCGCATAGCTTTTCAATTTTTTAAAGTACGTATTTTCTGCATGTTTAATTTTTTTGGTCATTTATATACTGAAATCTTTCGGTAAGTTTTACTTATTTCAGTGTACAAACGAAAAAAAAAAAAAATAAAAAAGCAGAAAATGCGTTCTTTAAAAAAATGAATAATTTAATTCATTTTTATTAATTTTTATTAATTTAATTTTTATTAATTTTTATTAATTTTTATTAATTTTTATTAATTTTTATTAATTTTTATTAATTTTTATTAATTTTTATTAATTTTTATTAATTTTTATTAATTTTTATTAATTTTTATTAATTTTTATTAATTTTTATTAATTTTTATTAATTTTTATTAATTTTTATTAATTTTTATTAATTTTTATTAATTTTTAAATTTTTTTATTAATTTTATTAATTTTTATTAATACAGAAATCTAAAAACCTCAGAGCACGTCATTATTTATTCATTTATGCTACAATTATAATTTTCACCCCGCATTTCCCCCCTTAAAATGTTAAAATGCAAAAACCCTGAAACATTTCATTATTTATTTATGATGAGAACCTACAATTCCAATTTTCAAGTTCCTACCTTTAAAAAATCGATATTTCCAAATAAACTTTCACACCCCGTTCCCCCCCCCCCTTATAATGTGAAAATCCAAAATCCCCTAAAATACGTTATTATTAATTTGTACTTATTAGCTGCACTTTCAATTTTCATGTTTCTAACTTCAAAGAGAACAAAAAAATCGATAGTCCCATACAAACTTTCACCGACCCCCCCCCCCCGTTTTCCCCCCTTAAAATATGAAGATCCAAAAACCCTGAAACACTTCATTATTTATTTATGCTTAGTAGCTGTAATTTAAATTTTCATGTTTCTAACTTTAAAGACCAAAGAGTTTCATTAAAAGCTCCCTCCCCCCATTTCTCCTCTCTAAAGTTAAAATTTCCAAAAATCTTTTCTTAGCGGATGCTTACGTAATTAAATAAACCTATGTTCCAAATTTCAGCTTTCTAGGCTCAGTAGTTTTGGCTGTAAGGTGATAGGTCAGTCAGTCAGTCAGTCAGTCAGTCAGGACAAACAATTTTATATATATAGAGTTTGTAAATGATGACCGTTTCAGTGCTATGTCTTTTGTAATTATTGTGTAATTACTTCCTTTATTCATTTGTACATTTTTAAAATGTTAAATTACTTTGTATATGAATATGGTCTAAGGAACCAATAAAGATTATTATTAATATAGTATATTTAGACCTCTATCTAGCATTTGAGTATGATCTAAGGAACCAATAATAGTATATTACTCACCGAGGTGGGAAGAGTTTCATTCCTGTCATGAGATTAGTTAGATCACCGAGACAGGTTAGCTATGATCTCGAGACAGGAATGAAACTTCCTACCGAGGTTTGTATACTATTTTATTTACAACCATCATATTTCGATCAAAGTTCATAAATCTCTGTTTCGTTCTGAACATACCTAAAATATTACATTTAACGACAAATTACAAAGCGCGCAGTTTTCTCAGAATAATCAAGTAAATATATTGTTACTGTAATTACGGGGTAAACAACTGTCACCAATATAAATAAATGTCAGATAAAGCCGGATATTAAATTCGCGAATAATAAATATCAATAAGTAGTTTGTTGTATTTTTGTTCATTGTTGTTTTTTATTGTTTGCCATTAAATAGGTATTATAAAATTTGTGGAGTGAAAAAACCTAATATAATTTAAACTAAACACATCTTGCAGGTGATGTGATATTTTTTATCATGATTGTATTGAGGCATTAAATTAAGGTTGCTGGTTACATCCTTTGGTCATTTAATGATTTTGACCCCGTGTATCCGAAATTTTCATAATTTTAAGGGTTACACCACTTGGCCTATAAGGTGTCGATATTATGTATTTTTTTTTGCCCTTTTGTAAATTAGTTTAACAATCACTCACAATTTTCCTAGACTATTAACTTTGTCATTATTTCTAATGGTACAGGAAAATTTAAGAAAAAATGAAAAACTAAACATGTTACATCATAGGTTTTTCAAGTTTTATGTCAGATTTGAACATTTTTCTTTATATTCACATATTAAATTAACATTCTGTATATGAATTTATTTTATTTAATTAAAATGTTCATTTTATATGCAAGTACTATAAACTGCTCCAATTTTAACTCTCAAGTTTGATGTGTAAATCATAATAAAATATGATGACTTATTTTAAAATTATTTTCATAACATTAAACTGGAGATTGAAATTTGAATATGTTTCTAATGTATATTCAAAAATTAAATATTGCTAATTGTTATGTTATATTGTCTAATTTGTGATATTATAAATTTAGATGTGAATGAGAAAAAAAGAGATTGATTAACAACCATGTAACAGTATCACAATATTATCTTTAATAAATACTTATAGTTTAAAAAACTAAAATCACGCTTTTAGAGCATATCAAACTAAAAAGTTAAAAATAATTTTTCAAATAAGCTTAAAACAATAATAAATGGAAAATACTAGTATTATTGTAAAAAAAGCGTCGGGCGCTCAATGTACGAGAAATATAGACAAAGCGCCCCACGCTTTTTTCACAATAATGCTAGTATTTTCCATTTATTATTGTTTTAAGCTTATTTGAAAAATTATTTTTAACTTTTTAGTTTGATATGCTCTAATAGCGTGTTTTTTAGTTTTTTTAAACTACAAGTATTTATTTTTCACTTTTTAGTTCGATGTATTATAAAAGCGTGTTTTTTTAAACTATATTTATTTTTTACTTCTTAGTTCGATTAAAAAAAAAAAAAAATTGCTGAAAAAAAAAATTTTTTTTTTCATCCGCGTGGATTAGAACCCACGATCGGTGAGACTGGCAATCCAAAATCCGCGCGTTACACCGCTCGGCCACGAACGAACTTGACTTAACGGGATATACTGACAGTAATAAGCCACTTGAGTCCAAAGGAGAGTTACAAACATACATAAATACAGGTGAAGCTAATATAAGCGTGTTAAAAAAAACATGAAAACCATCTGGTTGTAACAATTACAAAATGTAACTTTGAATTCTAATCATGTGTGTTTTGAGTGCAATGTTCTAACTGGATTCAACTCGTACTTCTACCTTGACAATTACATCCTGTAGATTTTTTTTACAACACCAAATAAATAACAAAAATTAGAGAAACTTACCTCTAACTGCCTTATTGACTGTTCTTGTTCTTCTAGAGCCCTTAGATCATCCTCTTCTTGTATTTGTAATTGCCTTGTGTTATTATCTTGTAATTCAATAAGTTGCTGATCTTTTGATTTGTAACCAACTAGAAAATAATGGTCAATAAATACATATTGATTTTTTTTTAAATATTGAACTTACTGAGATGTGGCTCACCATATGCTTGGGCTTTAGCTTTATTGACCTGTTCTTTTTCTTTGGAAGCAGTACTCCTTTGCACTTGCTGAAACATGTTCAATGTACTGGTAAATTCATCTTGTAACCTTTCTTTTTGCATTTTTCTTTGTCTTTGCTCTGATTGGGACATAGATGGGGGCACAGTGCTAAGCTCCTTGATGTAACCATTGGTGTCTTTAACTAGTTGTTGGGTGTAATGCTGAATGGAATGCCTGAATAATAGTATTTTTTGTAATCATTAAAAATAAAGGAAATCCTCATGAATATGGAATAAAAGTTTACAAAATCTAGCAATTTTAATTAAAAGATCAGAGAAATCAAAACCAATGGAGATGTCCAAAAATATTCCAATACATTTATTAAATTACTGAAATTATTAAATGTTTAATATTATATTTCATCTAGTCACCTGATTCGTTTTAAAAATATTGTTACTGAATCATGTTTTACTATTGATAAACAAAAAAATAGGTAGGTATTTGTGTACAAACAAATTAATTGTTCGAAGATAACTAGTCTGTCAAAAATATAAAGACACAATATAATTTTAAATCTTTTGTTGAAGATTTCAATTTAAATTGATGCTATCCTATTGCGTACCATAAAGTCGGGTGACTTTCAAAATTTAAACCTAGTTACAATTGTTAAATAAACCATATCCAAATTCGCATTTTCGCCATAATTTAGTTTTCAGTTATATTTTAAGAATTATTAAGCAAAAATATCTCAAATGGTCTAATTTTTCAAATAAAAAAGGGGTGTGCAAAGCCACCCGCAGGTAGAGGGTGACTTTGACTTACCCATCATTTTACATTGTTTTCTCTATAATATTACTTGCTGGTTTAAAGCCACCCATCACAGTTATTTTGCAATGAGTTCAATTTTTTATACTACAAAAAGCGTAAGTATCCAATTATCTTTAAATAAAGTGTTTTGGGTAGTTTTAATACCTTACAGTTCAACCAGCGTCAGTTTTATTTTAAAAATGGGATGTATAATTTTTGTGCACAAAAATAACTATTTACTGATTTGTGCTAAAGTCACCCATGCGGGCCAAAGTTACCCGACTTTATGGTACGTAATAGGATAGGGGTCTGGACGACTTTAGGGACAGTGGAATTTTAAAGAAATTTATTTTTTATCAGGAAGAGCGTATTTTAAATAGTACATTTAAAAAAATTGTGATAAATGCATTATTTAAGCCAAAAAAAAATTATTTAATTTCCATAAAAATCAGTATTTTGGCGACTGTAAACATCAAAACTCGATGGTTTCTGACAAATTTGAAAAATATAATTGCAACGTTGCCGGATTGTGATAAAATTAACAGAAAATGGAAAATTGCGATTGCAATACTGGTCTCAAATAAACACATTTATATTCTGGTTTTATCATCTGGCCTGGAGCTATTGAAAAAACAGCCACTGTCATTCCTGTTATGTACCTTCTTTTATTATGTTTGACAACACCACATTTATAGAAATAGAAATGTCAGTTGTCATATTATTCATAAACAAAAATTATTTGATATCATTATTAACAATATAAAGCAATTGGCAATGTCACAAAAATCACGCACAGGCGCTCTTAGTGTGACTGTCTAATCGAAAAAAATTAAAAACTATATGAGAATGTCGTGAATAAATGCATATTCTTCATTTTTTAGCTTACAAATGTGTTTTAATAATATTTGTTGCTTTAATTAGCGCACGCTTATGGAAGATTAAAAAGTGTAAAAATATTATGGTTTTACTTAATCTTTATGAAAAAAGTGACAAAATTACTGTTCCTAATAATGTCTTTAACCTAGGATAGCATCAATTTGAATTGAAATCTTAAAAAAAATATTAAAAATTATACGTATTACGTTCCTTTACATTTTTGACAGACTAGTTATCTTTGAAAAGGAAAGAAGCCTCACAATGTCAATTTAATTAGCAACCTATTTCGAAGTAGGTTACTTCATCTTCAGGCACACACCACACCATTTAATTAAATAGGTAGTTCGGTGTGATGTCATTTTGGTTCCACTGACATTTAATAAAAACATCAATAAATTTGACATATACGTTTTTACTGTTTTTAGTTTATTTCTAAATATTGTTTACAGATCATGAAAAATAGTTTAAAGGTATATAATTGATAACTAAACGATTGTTTATTTGATGCTTGTTATCTACTTACTTTAGGAATATATTTATAAAAGTGAAAAAACGATATAATTTAGGTAAACAAAACGCACTCAAAAAATCTACTGTCACTTTGTCAGTGGAACCATAATGACATCATCACTGAACTAGCATATTGACATTGTGAGACCTAAAAAACCCTTTTCTTTCCATATTCATACTCAATCAATCCCAACCACTCACATATGGCTACCCTCACCCTTAATCTTCTATTAGAGTACGTACATGTAGAAGAAGCCTCAATTATGGTTAAGTGAATGTCAATCGATGTAATACAAATATATGGTAAGACAGTGTGTTAATCTTCGACATGTACACACCCTAAGGCTCAAACAAGAGCAAGAGAATTGTCATCAAGATATATCAGAAATACCGTGTATTGCAACTACCACTTTTCTAACAGTCTGATTAAGTTATATTACAGTTATACTTGAACTTACAGTTGTTTTCTTAATTCAGGCGAATCTTGATGTGTTCCAATTTGATTAACCATGCGTTGCATTGAAGAAACTTGAAAAATATTCGATAAAGAAGCGATTTAAATAAATTAATAAAAGGCTTACCATTCTGCGATATTTTTTGAATGCTCGTCCCTATTGTTTGAGACAGTTTTTGAAAATCTTGTTCCACATTATGATAGGAATAATTGCTTTCCATTTTTTCCACAATTCGGAAATTTAGTAATGTAATCGTTTAATTACCTTTGATTTTTGTAAGTTTTACTTGCAGAAACTTTATACAATATTTTTCTTAATTATTTTATAAAATCAATAAATTTGACGTAAAACGGTGATTCATTAGGTTCTTTCGTTCGTCCCACTGGTGTAGGAATGAACTACACCAACGTACACCATACCTTTCGTTTGGCCCGGTGTAAATCCACTACACGTTCCTGTCGGCGATGTGGTTTAAATATGTAATCTGTGGATGTGGTGTCCACTGGTGGATATTTTCTCCACCAGCTATTTAGCAGGAGTAAATTACATTCGACATGTGTATCAGCAGAGAGAGTATCAGAAGTAATCTAGTTAAATAAAGGTGGTGTAACTGGTGTAATTTACACTGGTGGAGACTTCACTAACAGCGAACGAAAGAACCTAACGAAACGAACGATTTTATTTGCTATCGATGTCAACGTCAACAACGTCATCCGTGTTGTCAACCTATATGTCACCTACCTCACCCACAGACCGGATGATGATAAACATTTACTTTTTACTATTTAGGTGTGGTTCTGTTTTCCTAAAAAGAGTGTAACAAAATTGTAGTATTAGTAAATTTTAAAATAAAAGTTTAATATAATGGATAAACTTCCAGCATGTGTAATCGATGTTGGAACTGGGTAAGTTATAAACAACCAGCCAAGTTTGTTTATGTAAATTAACAATTACCATTGGTTTCTAAACAGGTACACTAAATTAGGTTTTGCCGCTAATAAGGAACCGCAGTTTATAATCCCATCAGCAATTGCTATTAAAGAAAGTGCTAAAGTTGGAGATACTAACAGCAGAAGGCTGAATAAAGGAGTAGAAGATCTAGATTTCTTTATTGGTGATGAGGCAATGGATGCTACAGGATACGCTGTGAAGGTACATTGTTCTTTAATGTTTGTACGTAATATATCATTTTAAATTCAATTTCTTTAAGTACCCTGTCCGGCATGGTCTCGTTGAAGATTGGGACTTGATGGAAAAATTTTTAGAACAGTGTATATTTAAATATCTTCGCGCGGAACCAGAAGATCATCATTTCCTTTTGACAGAACCCCCATTGAACACTCCCGAGAATCGAGAATACATGGCAGAAATAATGTTTGAATCATTCAATGTACCAGGTTTATACATAGCAGTGCAAGCTGTTTTGGCTTTAGCTGCAAGTTGGGCTAGCCGAAGTATAGAAGAACGTACGCTTACTGGAATAGTTATTGATAGTGGAGATGGTGTTACCCATGTCATTCCAGTGGTAAGTTGTTTTCACATTTGAATCATATAATCTATTTAAGGCTTACATATTTGCAACATCAGACACAATAAGTGAGTCAGCTAATAAATGATATATATTTAAAATGTTCATTTAATCAGTATGTTTAAAATGTATTATTTGTCTTTATAAGAAAGAATAATAAATACTTGGCACCCCCAAATAGTTATTTCTATAATAATTATAGGTAGGTAATGTAAATTTAATTAATAGAGAAAAAATACAAACCATGCTGCTATTTATTTATTAGTTGTAAAGAAAATTCCTTGAGAAAACTCTCAGCCATGGAGGAAGGATAAATACCCATATTCACATTTATAAATTCATTTTTAATTTCATTAATACTAAAATAAACAAATAATAATCACTGATTTTACAATTCCTATTTCAGTTTTATATCCCACTAGGGGTGTTAAAATCAAAAGTAACAGAATGAACAGTCATTTTGCTGAATTCCCCATAAAATTATCTTTTCAATGATATTTGGTGCAAAGACTAGAAATAACAAGAGAGGACAGTCAGAGTGATACACTAAAATTTCGCCCCAATTTAAAGGGTTTTTAAAAGGATTCCATAGGCGACAGCTGATTATTTATTTTATTTATTGAAAAACATACATTCCTTATTAAGTGCAATCAAATATAGTCAAAAATAATTTAAAAGAATACATTAATATTCAACTTTCATTTAACCCTCTAAGGACGGACGTCGCTTATATGCGACATATCCTAATTATGTAAAATAGTTTGATATTTTGACAGCACTTATTATAGCCGAGCGTCGTCCTTGGTCGACATTTCCAAGCACATTGTATGGCCTCATGTCGCTTATATGAGTCCAACGCACGAATCTGTATGTAATATTAAAGAATTAATTCTGGCAGGCACACATGCATAGAAAAAAACAATTCCGTCCTCAGAGGGTTAAAAAATAAACACTTAAGTCAGTCAAGTATAATTAAGGTATTTTTTTTTATAAAAAATAAATGTTACTAAAAATCATTAGGAACGAATAAAAATATTCAAAATATCAAGAAATAGACTCTCTATTTCTTGCTGCTTTTCTAAAGCTATTGAAAAATGTACCCAGAATATCCAAATTTAATGAATTTGCACTTTTCATTCTTGTTGAGGACTAAATAAGCCATAATTAGTTTTGTGAAATGGAATAAAGAATAAATAATTTTGACTAGTATATATTTACTGTTTCCCTAAAGGTCTATTTATACTCCCTTATTAGTATTATGATTAAGGATTATGTTGAACCTTCACAATGTAATGGGGATATTTATTCTCGATTTATGATTAGTATTAGCATTAATATTTATGCTTAATAATTGGCAGGTTTAACTTTTATGTTAAATCTTAAATTTCTTCTTTTCTATCAAATCAATCAATGATGTATTTGGCCTTTGTTTTTAATAGACAACGGATAATGACAATTGACAATACACATATGATTATGTTGTCAGATGTTGTTTATAGGTTTGTTCCAACAAGCTTAAAAACGATAATATTTCGGTACAAATCATGGGCTGTATACAATTTTTGTGTATCAGCAATAGTCATTTTGTTTTTACGACTAATCTGAGCTAACTTGCATGAACTAAGCTTAGTTCTTTTTGGGATTGTAGGTCAGAATCTCTCTTCCACCCTTACCTATGCTAAGGTACACAGATCTTGACATCAACCATAAACCATAACAGAAAGTGAGTGCTTTGTGCATCATATGAACAAACATATCCTATGAATTCATTATTTTAAAGAAATTAAAAAACTATGATAACAGGGGCAAGATCGTAGTGTTGAATGTTGAAGAAATTATAAAATTTGATAAAAATGTCGATTTTTTTTAAACGGATGGCATGAAACACGTCTCCTGTCAACTAAAATTCTGGTTCTTTTTACAACTTAGCTCAGACCAGAATCTAACTTTTAGTTAGTCAAGTATACCTGTAAAAAGAAAACGATTAATGTTTACCGAGTATAAAGTTGACAAATGACATGTCACCATGAGGAAGCAAAGGCCTCTTTTCTGTCTGATTTGTCTCAAATTTCTGCTTCGAGTATAAATACCCTTTTTGAATATTTAGTACAGTTTAATACTTAATCATAATACTAATAAATACTAAGGAAGTATAAATAGACCCTAAATTAAATGGATTCTAAAAGTTTGCAACAATGAAATTACTTTATGATCAAATAATAAATCTATTCTACCCCTTCGAAATTCTAGACATTCAAGATCCACTAAGTTTAATATAACATAATTATAGTTGGCAAACACTAAACCTAATCTGAACGCACAATATCTTAGAAATGTGTGTGGTCATTATAAATATCACACCAGGTCACAGCACAACCTGGCGTTTTAGTCACTAACTTTTGTTTTAAAAATCATTAAAAATACATTAAGAGCTCAAATTTGGGTATTATATTCAGAAAAGTGCTTTTTATTCTCAGAAACTGGAAGGAATTAAAATTTTAAAATACATGCATCTTTAGATAATATTGCCTAATTTATTTTGCGAAAATTTTAATTTTTGAATAGAAATTCTTTTTGAAATATCCTTGCCTGAAAATTATAAGTTTGCTATAATCACCTTAAGTTTAATACATTATAATTATTATAGTTGCCAAATATTAAACCTAATCTGAATAGGGTCGTGGCACTACTTATGGCCACCTTAAGGCTTTTGTGGGATCTTTTTTTTAATAATATTGTAACAGAAAAAATAAAATACCATTTGATAGGTTGAAGTATGTGGTTTTCAATAGTATATGTATGTTTTGTTAAGAGCATGTAATTCTTTTTTACATTATTTTTATGAAAGTGGAAGAAATTCTTTACTTTTGGCCATCAGTCCGCCACTAGTTCTTTACTTATGGCCACTAATTTTTAAGTTGCATTTTTAAATATTAATTTAAGAGCATGTTTATATTTTAATTTACATGTATGTACTTATCAATGATTTAGAATAGGGTACCTAAAATTAAAATGTTTGATAAAATATGAAATTTATTTTTCATGAACATTAACACTTTCTAGAAATGTTATAACACATTTTCAACCTTGTTCTACTAGAGAATGCTCAGTTAACTGTCCTAAAACATTAGATATGGGAACAGTAAAAATCTCATTTTCAATATACTGCCTTCCTAAGCCAAAAAAACGGTATTTCAAAAAACAAAGTGAGGTTTTTGTTTTTTAACGAATCTGATATCTTGAAAAATATTGCATCAGTTGAACTAAGAAAAATAGCAAAATCTCAAATCAAAACATAAAAACAAACTAAGATAAGTTTACATATCTCCACTTCACTTGTATTTACTAAAAGGCTTAGGTGTATGCCATTATTACTAATCTAATTGACTGCATATCCATTTATGACTGAAGAATTTTAAAATTAATATTCAAACACAAGAAATAATGAATTAAAGAAATTCAGCGGTACTTAATTTTTTTTTTTTTTTTTTCAACTCAAGATAACAAGAAGATAACTTTTAGAAAATACGTATTTTCTCGAAACTCAGTTCAACTGAGATACCGCTATTTGGCTCAGGAGAGCCGTATATTTAAGAGTAGTTTTTTCTTTGTTTGTGCTTTTTAAGCACTGGATTGCTATTTCATTTTTCATAGTTTGACGTACAGTTGCAACATATTTATACAAGGTCGATCTTTTTTTACCACAGGCACTAAATTGTACAAATATAAAGTCGCCCGGTTTTAATGTTTTTCCTAACTGCATAATCACTGCTGATTTTATATACGAGAAACGGCCACTGCTGTCATATGCCAGTGATATTTCATCTTCTTAGTTAAAAATCCCAATTGCTACCTTACCCCTCAACCCACATAACTGCAGTGACCATAACTAACCAATTCTTAATTTTTAGTCATTACTAATGGCCACCCTGATATTTATTTTTATTTAAAAAAAAATATATGATGTTGAGAACAAAATACATTTGTATTAACATCTAGTTACCTCTGGAATAGCAAATGTTCAAAAATATCCTTAATAAATCTGATTTTTGTTCTTATGTTTACAGACAAATTCTTAGTCAAAACAACAAGTAATACTTGCATGTATTACACATACTAACTATCTATTTTACTGATTTTCAATGGACTTGGTTTATTTATTTATTTGGACATAAGCCCTTTTACAATATTTACAATTTTCTTACAAATGAAATCTAAAATAATTCAGATTTAAAACAATTATACATGCCTTATGGAAATAGTATTAATAAAAACAAAAATAAAGGTATTTATTGCAAACCTGCCCAATCATGTTACCACATGCTCTTTTACCTCCTTTAACCAGCATTTTTGTTTATATTGTGGCTAAACATTTATTTTTAGATCTTGAAGCAAGAAGTGGCCATTAGTAGGGCAGTGGCCATAAGTACTGCCATGACCCTGTACCTATATTAACATGTAAGATGTTTATAGTTCTTTTAAAAGCAGAAAGAGAGTTATGGACAATCTTAATGTACCTCATTGCAACTTAGTGTACTTAAAAAAATATGACTGCTCATTTTGAAAAAAATATTTGCAGCACAATTTACAATTGAATTGTATTGTTATAGGCAGAAGGTTATGTAATTGGAAGCTGCATAAAACACATCCCAATAGCTGGCAGAAATATAACTTACTTCATCCAGTCTCTTCTAAGAGAACGTGAAATCGGTATACCGCCTGAGCAATCCCTAGAAACGGCCAAAGCAATAAAAGAAAAATACTGTTATATATGCCCGGACATAGCCAAGGAATTCTCCAAGTATGATACCGACCCGGCTAAATGGATGAAACGGTACGAGGGAATGAATTCGATCACCAAACAACTGTTCAACGTTGACGTGGGCTACGAACGGTTCTTAGGACCGGAGATTTTCTTTCATCCGGAGTTTTCAAATCCCGATTTCACGATACCGTTGTCGCAAATCGTCGACGATGTCATCCAGAATTGTCCGATCGATGTGCGCAGGCCTTTGTACGATAATATCGTTCTATCAGGTGGTTCCACTATGTTCAAAGACTTTAGTAGGCGATTGCAAAGGGACATTAAGCGAACCGTAGATGCAAGACTGAAACTTAGCGAAACGTTGGGAGGTGGCAGATTGAAGGTACATATCATATATTTTTTTATTTTATTTAAAAAGCTGAATGATTTGTTAAAAATGGCGTATGGTCCGATCATATGATAGCACAAATGGAATAGATTTTTTAGTGGTTTACATACTGTTTTCGAGGGTGCTTAACAGGAATCTGAATTTTACAAGTAAAAAATTTTGTTTTTCATAATATTTCTATACCAACAGCTTTGCCAGAACTTGAAAATGTGATCTGCCTGAATGACATGCATTTTAAATAATGCACTGTCTGACAAAGGATCATTCTGTATCGAAAGATATAACAAATGTTCTTGCAAAGGGTGGTAAAGTTTTGAGGAACATAGAAGTGGTAAAAAAAATACTGTGTCCATTGCCATTTTTTTTTGCACAAAGTAAACTTTATTTAACAAAATATAAAAAATTAATAACAAACACTTATTTGATTCGAAATTTGCAATACCAGTGTAGTATAAAGAACTTGAGAGTTTATACCAATTATAATACACCTTGTAAAGAAGGCAATGATTGGCCAAACATAGTGAGACTGTATACCATTAATTCCAGTTCCCTGATGTCGAGTAATTCCAATAATCACTATCTCTGCCTTTCTTGATTCACTAACATGCGTGGTTTGATGATGTGATATGCTTCAATGCAGAGTTCACATATCAGTAAAACCTTAATTGACTATTAAATTTCACAAGTTGTAAATATTAATTAGCCCAGAAAACCATTCACTTGGTAACTAAACTAAATGAGCTTAGAGCAGTGAATGTATAATAGCACGGCATACATGCCTCGAGTTTATTAAAATGTAGACTTGTATTTAGTGTGAGATGCAAGTCTGATGCAATTTGCCATTGAAAAGAATAAGCCATTTCTACTTATTATTATTATTTAATATTATTTTTTATATTTGGATTATTAATTAAATTATTGGTGTTTGAATGGATTAATAATTATTAATGGGACTGGGCTAGCCTGATGTATGGAATGAAATATGTTGGATGTATTTCCAATATCCAGCATATCATTAAATCTTTTATATGGCGTTTAGTTTCAATTTTACAAATGTAGCCGTGGACAATTATTGTATACAAGATTTGAAATGTTTCAAATAAAAAGTACTAAAATTATTTATCTTCAATTCATATTCTATACATTTTTTGATTAGATCGACCCTACTCACTCAAGTAGAGTTTATCGGGTTTCGTATATTTGTGCAATATTGATGAAATTCCAACTTATAATTTTATAATGTCATGTGGGGAACACATAATATTTGCAGATGAAAAATGTAATCTAATTTAAGGTGGTAAAATTCAAATTTATGTTCAGTACCCTCCAAAATATTGTAGAAGACACTGAAAAAAATGTTCACTATTTTTTGCAAGTGTCCTACACTGTATAACTGTACTAGTACCAATCACGTTTCTAATGATATGCCATTTAAAAAATATGCTAGGAAACAAATAGTTTTGAGTTAATTATGAATTTTTGTTTTTTCAGCCAAAACCCATCGATGTTCAAGTGGTCTCACATCATATGCAGAGATATGCCGTTTACTTTGGCGGGAGCATGTTAGCGTCCACGGTAAATCAATTTTTTTTTTCGGTTTAATTTCGTAAATAATATGAACTGTATTTAAAATAATTAATTTGTTTTAGCCCGAATTTTACACCGTCTGTCACACTAAAGAAGATTACGAAGAATACGGACCCAGCATTTGTAGGCACAATCCAGTTTTTGGTACAATGACGTGATTTACTTTTTGTAGTATTTTTTTTATATTCTTTTTATATGATTTAGAGTAAAAACGACGGTGTTTTTAAATCCATCATTACAAAATATAAGTTCCAATTTTAAGTATTCACTTAATTTATAATTGATTTAATATTATTTATCTGTAGTTGTTAATATTTACAGTGAAGTTGTATAAAGTGAGCAGTAAATTTATTAAAGTTCTTCCATTCAGTTTTTTTTTATTTCCTTAGATATACATCTTTAAATTAGAAAATTGAATTTTATAATTTACGTATAATTTTATTAAATACATTGAAATACATATTAGCACCTATCTAGACACTGTTATCTTCAAAAATTCGTTAGAAAAACTAGTTATTGAAAAGGCTTCAAATTAATATGGTTCTTTTATTTTTAACAATCATCGATTTTTCATTAATTTAAACATTTAGGTTTCGAGCAGAGATATAGAAAAAAAAAGATACCTTACTAAATTCGATGTCCTAACAACAGTTTACATTACGAAATGCAGTAAATATTTCAAATTTGCTTGACTTTATTTTCGAATTATTGAAAAAAATTGGTATTTTTCATAATAATACAGATAAAGGTTATACTGGTCATACATCTTTAGAATCAAACTCCATGATTTGATTATTTGTTACTTAGATTTAGTATATTTCTAACTCGTATGTTTTTTATTTCCCATATAGGCATACCACCTAATATTTTACAAATTTGATATTGGATTATGGATTTCCAAATGATGCATAACATTTTATAAAGAATAATTTTAAAAGGCCTTTACAACTTATAAATATCTAAAAATTAGTTTTTCTAATAACCATAATGCATAATCCTCCTAAACCAGAAATTTATTGAGACACCAAGTAAGTGTAAAAATCTGATTTGTCCAATACATGACTTTCCTATTATATATTATACACTTTTTTCGGTTATTTAATACAACCTCTTGTATCACCCATGTAAATGTTTAGAGAATGAACTAAATACATACATTTTCCTCACATATCTGACTCGATTTTTTTTTTAAATATTGCCAACGAAAATACTGAGGAATTTAAATTTTACGCTTCTTTAAATTTTTCCAGTACGTTCTATTTTAGAGACATCATGTATAGAACAAAAATTATAGAGAAATGCATCATCATAAGCAACTTTTACTTGAAGAATGTTCTTCTCTAAACGTAAATGCAATATATTTAACCCTAATTTGAGGGTGATTGCAACTAACTAATTATTGTCTATGAATTAAACAATATGTTGATCCTACAACCATTTAATTTCAACTGCGGTACAAAATATAAAAATGTCTCTACAAGATAAGAAATTAAATTTACAGGGTGTAACAATTTGAACCTATAAAATAATATGAAATAATTATATTAGATATTCCACATCTCCCCCTCAAAAAAAAAAAAAAAATAGAATTATTAACCTTAAATTTAATATTTACAATCTACCAAGTTAATCATAATTTAAACGATTCACTGGTTTGACCACCCTTTTGGGCCTACTACTAGCACCTAAACTACTATTTACATCACTATGTACATCATTATTTACACTAGAAACTTCATTTGAATCATCTGCTTGAGACACTGCTGGAAGTGAAGATTCCATGATATGACATTTTTTCATTTGATTCAAATGACGTTTCCATTCTGTGTCTTGAAATTCTGGAATTTTAACAATATTATGTAACTTTTCCAATTTTTTTAACAACAACGGCTTTTATCCATTCCACCTTATTTTTTCTTCGATAATCGCGTACAGTCACCCTGGCTCGAACACTAAAAACCTTTTACCACTAGAATGAAAGAATGAATTTTTTGTTTTTCTTGTACCTTTGACATATGATTTCTCAAATTGGTTTGATCACCAGGTAAAAGTATATCAAAACGAGTGCGTAAATTTCTCTTTAACATTAATTTCGCCGGACTTTCATTTGTTGTAGAATGTGGGGTTGAACGATAATCAAATAAAAAATTATTGAGCGCTAAATTAATGTTAATATTAGAGCTTTTCCCAAGTGTATTTTTCAGAGCATTTTTAATTGTCTTAACGGCGTTCTCTGCTGCCCCATTAGAGGAAGGATGGCAAAACATGATTATTTTTTAGAAAGTTTTTAAATTCTAATGAACAAAATGAAGTACCGTTATCAGTTACGATTTTATTGCGTAAACCGAATCGGGCTAAACAAGATCGTAATATCTCTATTGTTTGCGATGACGTTATTGAAGTCATACGAAAAACTTCAATCCACTTTCTATGAGCATCTAAAATTATTAAAAAATAATTACTTAAAAAAGGACCCATAAAATCTAAATGAAGTCTTTTCCATGGCTGTTCAGGCCAAGGCCAAGATTGAACAATGGTTTTTTCTGGAGCTTTTAAATTTTTTAAACAATTTTCGCAAGTTTTGCATATTTCTTCAATTTTTTTACCTAAATTGGGCCACCAGAAATACGATCGCGCTAAGCTTTTCATTTTTACCACACCCACATGTATAGAGTGCAAACTTTCCAAAATGTTTGCTTGTAATTTAACGGGTATTGTTCCAAATTAAACAGTGTTTTTCAATCGATAATTCATTTTTAATGTACTATAATTAATAATGTCCGTTTTGTCTTCAAAATTTCTACTTGAAAATCGTTTTTTCATTAAAGAGCACACAATACAGACCACATTATTATTGTTCACAGGACACAGTGTATAGTTCCTCCATTTTACAAAAAGAAAAACAAACCGAAATCTATCTGAAGTCTACGATTTTCCTCACACGTCGATTCGCGGTGCGAATTGCAATATGCGTAAGGCGACGTAAAAATCGCTGCCTCTCGACCGTATTTCACGTGCGCAAACAGATTGACTACCGTCGCCGTAAAGTAGGGTCAATAACACATTACACCAATGAATTGTTAGTACATTTACGAAGTTTACGTAATGTTTCAGAGAAAATATAATACCTAATTTAATATTAATTTCTATGCATTGTAAACTGAAAAATATTTATTTTTAAATCTCAAAGTGTAGGGAAGCGGTGCTTCCCCCGCTTCCATGGACCGCACGCCCCTGGTATATCTCATAAAGTAGAAACCACCCCCAGGGGGGCTATTTTCAAAGTCGAGAGAATTCATTTCTCTCGAGAGAAATGTCATACGTCAACGTAAAACAGTATTTTTAGGGTCCTAAGGGCCAGTGTGAACTCTGATTGTTTCTCACGGTTTATTTAGAGATAATTAATATCCTCATAAGAATTTTAATCCTCGAGGCCTTTAAAAACAGCGTTTCCACATTGACGTATGACATTTCTGATGAGAATCTTGAGAGAAATGAGTGCTCACATACTTTGAAAATAGGTCCCCAGATGCCCAAAGTCTAATCAGCTCTCAGCAGGATGGATTAGAGCTTAAGTTTAAAATTTTGTGTTTTTCTCTTTATCCGTTCATAAGTTATCGAGTATACAGAAACACACATCATCACGAAAATAATCAAAACAGATTCAGGGGACCCCAAAACGTTAAAATTAGTCGAATACTTGAGGTCGAAAAAATCTTGATTCCTATTTACTTTTTTTAACTGTATATAGACAGGAAAGTAAAAAGTATTTGCTTTTTTCTAATACTAAATTTCTCTTATATTACTTTTTGTATAACGATCAACTATGTTTTTAACTATTTTCCTATTGTGTTGTAAAGAATGAAAGCTTCGGTTGTTTTTTTTTTCCAATAATAAATGTCACTTATATTATCTTTTGTATTCGCTCCGTGCGTGACGGCAGCGCCACTTAAATATGTACTAAAGGGGGATTTTTCATGTATTGACAGTATTATTTTGAATAGGATTCCTAATTAAAAAATGTATTTTTTGCTTTTAATAAAACTATATTGATTTATAAAACAAGTGGAATGATGCATTTTTTTTTTATTTGGTGTCATCAGCGTCGACTACTAAGGCCATTATATGTTTTTATTACTTCAGCTAAAGAAAAATAAGTATATTTAATAAAAAAAATTATTAAAACATATGCACAGAACAGGCAACAGTAGGTCTTTTCCTTTGCATCGAAAGTGTAGCACCATTGAGGAAGGATAATTTGTATATATGGAACGATATTTTCAGAATTGGTGTAGCCCAGTGCTACACTTTCGATGCAAAGGAAAAGACCTAGTATTTACGAGAAAGTGTATAAAAAGTTGCCTAATGAAGTTGAAGGTTAATGTCAAACGTGTATTCAAAATTTATTCCCAAAAAATAGTTGTAATATTGTAATATTTTTGAATATAAATATAAATTATACTTTTTTTCTTAATTTTTAGTTCGAAAGAAAATATAGAATTGATTATTAAATAACTATTTTCCAATCAGTCAGTCACAAAATTGCATTCCAGATACAGACAATATTCAGAATCAATGGGTGCTATGATTGAACGTTTACGTTATCCGTAACGTACATGTTAGGCCGAGTTTTAACATTAACGGGGCAAGTTTGTGTGATGGAAAACTGTTAAATTAGAACATAATAAGCGGAAAATAACAGTAATGTGTTGGAAAAAGTTTTCCATCATACGAAATTGCCTCATAACGGTTAAAACTCGGCCTAACATGTACGTTATGGATAACGTAAACGTTCAATCATAGGACCCATTATTTCGATTTTACTGAAGGACGTCGTGGAACCCCACATACTTTGATTACTATACGAGGCAAGAGAGAGGTCCGACACGCCCAACATAGGGCGCGGCCCTTTTGATCCCTGTGACACAGTTTACAGCTAAAGAATCAGATCGCTCACTCTGCGTCGGCACTTTTGATCTCAATGTTTTAGTACAGCTTATACAATACAGCTAAAACACTCTCTTGGCGGCAACGGTTTGCGTCGATTTCGTCGCGCATCGCTTAAGCTCCGCCTTCGAAGGGAAAAGACGGTTTTGGCGTTCAGAATCGTACTTAGGTAAGTTGTTGAGTCGTGCGTATAATTTCGTTGATTGTATAATTTCGTGGAGCCTATAATTTCGTTGATTTTGTTTGAGTTAAAGGTACTGTTATTATTTTGGTGACTCTTTGTGAGTAGAATAATTAAAAAAAAAAAGACATCATTCTGTTTGTGCAGTCAAAATCTGTTTTAATAAGGGTTATACCTGCAAAAAAACATTCTTTAGTTTTCCCAAGGACCCAAACCGATAAGTACCACATTATAAAAAAATTTCATTGTTAAAAATATAATTTATACAGGGTGTCCCATTAGTACGTTATTGTTCATTATTTTGTTGTAGACACGCAAGAAAGTTTTAAATAAAAGTTATATGAATTTGAAAAATACCTACATATTTTAAAAATATCTTTGGATATACAGGGTGTCACGTTTTTGCCTGGCAAATTAAAATGTATGTTTTTTAAATAGAACACCTTGTATTTTATTTTATGATGAAATTATTAACACCCTAAATTATTGTAAAGACGAATTGCTACAGAAAAATTTTATCAGGTATGTGTGTGGTTACAGTTCATCAAATTTCTAGAGGTGTTCGACGCCCAGACAGAGAACGCGCTACGTGTGACTAAGATAGCTATTGTACAGTCTGATAAACAAGTTATTTTAAATAGTTTTTAATATTTTAAGGTAATTAAATTTTAAAAGTGTGGAATAGTTTAGGGATTAAATTGGTCTGATTGGACTTTCTTAGAACGTTTTTAAAAGCAGCTAAAGATAGTATGTAGAATTGAAAATAATTATTATGCCATAAAAGGTGTTTTGGAATTCCTTCAACCTTTTGAAATTGAGTCAGAAAATATAAATTTTATAGGATAGCGGAAAATACCTATAATTTTTTTGTAGGCCTTTGTAAATCGTGGAAATAGTTTATATTTTATTTCTACCTTATTAAGGAAAATGGTACCTATTATTAATAACGGTTGTTTCTGAAACATTACTAAAATTTTCGAAATTTTGTTTTTCTACAAAATAATAAACTATACTATTTAGAAAAAAATTTATTTCTCTTATAATTTTATAAAAAATAACAGGAATATTTACATTTCTTGATCTATTAAACAAAACGATAAATTATCTCGACGAATGACACCATGTTCTAGTACGGAAGCTAGCTTTACATTTTTGTTGGTGGTTTCATGGGTTTCATATCAATTTTTTGTAATTGTAGTTTACACGTACATATACCTCTTAACACTTGTTTGCTTTATTAAAAAAGTGTGTTGTTGTGATTTACGTCGAAATAAGTCAAAAACAACTTGAAACCCCATATAAAATCAAAAAGGAGAAACGGAAAAAAATTGAGCCTGTAAATGAACACAACTCAGAAACAAAAATAGCTATCTAATAATAAAAAAATAAAATTTGATTCTTGTGCAGCTTCATCTATATCATTAACTGTTTTTGGTTTTTTAATGGTTTTTCTTGGTGATGAAAATTCCGATATCTCACGGTTATCGATTCTTTTTTCTCTCCAGAAATGCGGACGACGGTGTTTTTAGATACTCCTGTGGCTGCAGCAACACGATCATTTACATTTTTAAATGGTATTGAAGGTGAATTAAAGTTTCCTTCTCTTCTCATAAACTCTATAACATTGGCTATTATTTCGCGAGATTGACTGTTAATCACGTGGCCTCTTAATTTGCTATTAAACTTCATACTTAGGTTCTATTAAACTGTAATAAGCAAAAAACACAAACGAAAATAAAAGAAATGTTTTAGCGAAATTTACATCTGACATTTACGTCTGAATGAAATAGTGAAATACTTGATGCGCAGAGTGTACTTTCATTGCGTAAATCCGTCGGGATGCCTGTCAGTAGTGCTTTCTCTGTCTAGCCGTCGAAAGCCTCTAGAAATTTGATGAACTGTACCTTTTAACAAAAGCCTTGCGGATCCACTCCTGCGATACCTGTCTTAAATATAACAAAGATCACGTTGAATTAGATGATTTTTCTTTTTATTGCTTTTTAAAGGCATATGATAACGCCAATTCAGATACATTTGGAAATCTGCAACTGTCAAATGATGAATTTGTAGAACTAATATTCAATATTGAAAAGATATTTCAAAATAATTTTGAAGAATTGCCTACAAAAAATAACATTTGTACCACACTTTTAGAATTAATTAACCCAATACCCTTTAGTCATCCATGCTAACGTTTTCCAAAAGAATAACTTATTTTATTGTATGTTTAATCTCAATAACAAAAAAATATACTGACAATTAGTTTGACAGAATTGTCATTTATTTAAAATTTTAAAAATAATAGCAGTCGGTTGATTAAAATATGAACGGTGATTGGCGAATTTATTTTTTTTGCAGTGTTCTCACTACCTAGAATGGATATGAAATATATTCGTTCAATTGAAGGCAATAGCATACTTTTTCGTTTTGTAATCTGTGCATGGATATTAGCCAATCTACGCACATACTACAAAACGAAAAAGTATGTTATTGCGTTCAACTACGAATATATTTCATATCCATTTTAGGTAGTGAGAACACTTTAACAAAATTAAATCTACAAATCACAGTTCATATTTTGGTCACCCAACTCCTATTATTTAAAATTTTTTAAATAAGTGACAATTCTGTTAAACTAATTGTCAATATATATTTTAGTTATTGGTAT
The DNA here is from genome assembly GCA_927349885.1 of Psylliodes chrysocephalus. Classification (NCBI taxonomy): domain Eukaryota; kingdom Metazoa; phylum Arthropoda; class Insecta; order Coleoptera; family Chrysomelidae; genus Psylliodes; species Psylliodes chrysocephalus. The sequence continues at coordinate 11,876,494 of OV651824.1, forward strand.
TAAATATACATTAAAATTTTTGTGTAGACTCGATAAATAGCATTTTTGTTTTTATTGTGTCCACATTTAAAAAAAATAAATTTTAATCAAACTGCATGATACTAATTTAATTACGAGTATTAAAACTAAAGTCCTGAAAGTTTCGGTGAAGATGAGGACAGAGCATCGGCCTTCCACGCGAAAAGCCCGGGATCGAATCTAGGCCGAGGACTAATTAATTTTTCATGTTTATTTTATTTTATAAATTAGTCAACTTCGTAAATTATTTTAAAATTAGTTATTTTGTCTAAATAACCTAAAATAATTTTTTAAATTTGTAGATTTTCGTTAGTGGGTCGTAGAAAAAAATATACTGACCATATCGAGTGGATTGTTCATATCACAATCAGACGATTGAGTACTCCGCCTACGACGTCGTGCTCAAACTTCGTCTTTGTGTAATATGGCTATCATATCCACCCTTGTTGAACAAACTACAATTTATTTGTTTTCTTGGTTTAAGTTTTACATCAGAAATAGGAACTAAATTAATTTACTTTTCAAGTTTTCTTGTAAAAATCGATATTACTTTCTCCAAGTACAAATTTAGTACCTACCTAAAATAAGTACTAATTATGTAATATCGTGTAATATTGTAATTCAAATTTCACATTACTATAAAATTTCAAAATTCCCTACTTCGGTATGGTCAGATAAAAATAGAATATATTATATTAATAAATATTGTCAATGTATTACTTTTACAAATCTGTATTTCAATTAATAAGAATACATCCCAATACATCTAAATATAACCAATATTGTTAAAATAAAAGCACAAATTCTTTATAATTCCAAAATACCATAGAGTTCCCAGACCTCAGTCGAAGCATTCGTTTATCTAGGTATAAACCCTTTGCGCGAATAGTAACACTTGCCAGAGACACGGGGTACCACTTGATTTGCATCCACGAGCGTGACACAATTCTTTAACAATTGAAGCCCTTGGTGTAAAAAGGATCCAAGCCACAATTTGTCGTGAAGTGACTGTTTTAGCTCAAAACATTTGTTAACGAGGATTTTACTAGCCACATACAAATTATTTTACCTCTAATCCGAAAGATGTGCTATTTTTCGCAATATTTAAATTTAAATAATTTTTTTAATTATATTTAACAGATTTAAAACAAATTAAAAATTTAATTTTCCATAACTTACTTAATATGGCATGTAACCAAACTCATTACGCCAAGGATTTCAATTTTTTCAATAATAAAAAAATTGTTTAATCCGGGCCCGACTTTTCCCTCGAATCTAACAGAGATAGCACCATTCCGTCTTGCTTGGTTCTCGACCGCCAGATCAAAGACGCCGACACGGAGTTGTGGAGCTGTATTGTATAAGCTGTGGTTTTAGTTTATACACTGTGCAACTCGGATAATACAATATATGACAACCGCCTATAATAAAACAGCAGTCTTCTGCGTATCCTGAATTTGTATCCCTGGAGTGGATGTTATTTTGGAACTTACAACAATTCCGAAGCAGAAGCGGATGATTAAAACGCACCTAATAAAAATAATATTGCGCCAAGATGTAGGCAACACGTATTAAGGGTTCAAAATGGCGGAGTTTTCTATCTCCTTTTAAAAGGCACTCAGAACTGCGCAGTGCGACCATTCTCCGTAAAATAAAAGAAAATCAAAGTATGTGGTGGAACGTGGAACCACTGACAGCAGCAAGCAAAATATCAGGTGCGTTTTAATCATCCGCTTCTGCTTCCGGAATTGTCGGTTTAGTCGTTTTAACCTGTCAGATTAAAACAAGAAAACCGACAATTCCGAAGCAGAAGCGGATGATTAGATAAAACGCATCTATTAAAAATATTGCGCCAATATGTAGGCAACACGTAATAAGGGTTCAAAATGGCACTCAGAAAGCTGCGCAGTGCGACCATTCTCCGTATAGTAAAATAAAATCAAAGTATGTGATGTGGTTCCCATATATTTCCCTTGTTTACTTGCACGTCTAACTATACAGGGTTTAACTACAATTTTTTTTTAATTTTAAAAGTTTTGCCCGTTTTAGCCAGAGTTAAGGGAACATTATGTTACTGTTAACATTTTTGATGAATATTCGATTTGCATTTACAAGCTAATTACATATAAATAGAAAATATTTAGCTTAGTTTTACTTAAGTACGAGGCCATCAAATCCAAGAACAGAAAAGGGATCTAAAAAGTGTGTATCACAAATGATCCTAAAAACGAAATGTTCTACTATTTTTTTAATTGGGACGTAAATTAAAAACAAATAATGTATTATGTTTTTTTTATTTGATTATATATCTTGAAATATCATCTAATGTTGAATATAACCCCAGTATATATAACTTAAATTTAACCATTATCATAAGCCTGCGCAGTACCCGTCCGCATGATCTAGGGACCCTAATTTCTTTGTGGCGTTTGTGGGCAGTGGCAGAGAAGTTTATGGGGAATATAGGTTTATTCAGTTAAAGTTGGCAAAAATGATTAATTTTGATGGAAAAGGTGTAAGAATGGATGTCTTTACAATGTTTATATTTTGATAAATTGCTAAATATATGTGTTATTTAAGTGTAAAATATGTTACTTTAGTTAATTTTGTGGTTAAGAAAATTGTCTACTATTAAATGTAAGTTAATTTTGCAACAATATGTTTGTCTGAAAATTTTTATTCTAAATCTACCCACCAAGCGCCATATTTATTTGTCTAATGAAAGCTGTAAAATCTGCTGTCAGTTATTTTTTTCTTTAGTTTATTTCTGTTTAAGGCAATAACATGAATTAATTAATTTGATAATTACAATTGTAATTATTCTACTATTTTAGTAAATTATAATAATTTTTAGTTATAATTATAATCTTGACATCTAGTTTACTATTGATATAATACCTATGGATGAACATTTAATATTTTTATGTCATATGGGGTGAATTTATTTGTTTTCGTTTCGTACCTAGGCAGGTGATTTAGTAGAATGATTTTTCAAGCAAACTATAAACTAATACTTCATAATTCCACCCTTGTAAAGCAAATAAATAACTATATAACTACTACCTAGAAGCATTAGCTGAAAGCTGGAATGCTTTTGAAAATAAAAGGCAATTTTAACAATCTAAATAAGGTTTACTGTTTACTTGTCTTTAATTGGTGTTCCAAATTTTGTTTATAAGAAGTAGAAATAACAGAAGTTATCAATAATTTCTTTTAAACCCTTTGCTATTAGTAATGAGTAATTTATTGTGAGTGCCAATTTTGAGAAAAAAGTGAAACCAATTTTTGTTTTATATTTTTTTTTATTTTGTGTCATGGGCATCGACTTCTAAGGTCATTAGCCTCGTGTTCTGTGTAGGCTTTAATAAATAATTAAATTAAATAAAAAAATCCCAGCCAACAGTGGGATTCGAACCTGGGACCCTTGGATCCACAGGCAGAGACTCTACCACTGAGCCACCCACCCCCTTGTTTTATAATTTATCCTTGAACATTATTATTTTCTTATTTGGAGTTTTTGTTTTCTTAATTTAATGCCCATTTCTAATTTTGTAGATGCATAAAATTTTAGATAATCTCTAATAGTTTTAATTTATGATACCTACACATAAATATTTGCATCTTCTTGGAATTTGAGTGGTAATTACTTCAGGTACATTGTTAAATAACAATTTATTTCCAATATTGAGAAAGGACTTTTCTACTTTAAACATGTCTTAAATAAATAAATCAGTAAATATAACATTGTGGGTTAAATATAAAAATAAATATTGCCAAGGTATTATTACATTGTTTTTTTTTTTTTAGATTGCCCCATATTCCTGTAAATAAAAAAAACTTAAAATGGTGAGTATGCCAGAACCGGTTGTCATAAAAATTGAAGATGATACATCTCCAGCTCTAACAGTGATTGATGTAGGTAAGTAAAAAAGAAAATTTATAAGGTAGTTCTATATGATTATAAAATTAAAGTATGTTTACAATGTTTTACTGGAGATACATCTTGAACCATATTTACATATTAATGGTAAATCTATACAAAATAGTGATGGTATGAAATTCTTGGAAATTACATTAGACCCTAAGCTGATGTGAGAAGCTCACACAAACAGTGTAACTAAAAAAATTAAGCTCCTGTTGCTATCATGGGCTTACAAGCAAAAGGCAATAAGTCAAAAATTTATCAAAATGGGTTTATATTTTTGTATATCATGTAAAAACAGTGCATTGTATTCCGAAAGCATGTACATTTTCTTTGAAGCAGTTGATAATCCCTAAATAATTTATAAAAAAATTAGAACTTCATTAAAACTTTAAATAGTTCATAACTCATAAACCTGTTTTTTGAGTTAATGTCTTTTGCTTGTAAGCCCTCACTATGTTATCAGAAACTTAAGAGATACTATGACTTTTGATGTATTGAAGCTTTTTCATTATGGATTGGTGCAGTCCAGTCTCTTAGATAAAAGAGACCGGAGATGTAACATTGCACATATTTGTTGACGTTTCGACATAAAGTTGCCATGATTCTTCGAGCTGAATACTTCAGATCCGCATTAAGGGGTTTCAATAAATATTAAGCCTCAAATACATAATATTTCAGAAAATAGATTTCATAATGCATCAATTTACAAAAGAGTATAAAATTTTAAACATTTAATCTAAATAAGAAGTAAATATGCATTGTTAATAACGAAATTTTGTTTTTAAAAAGTAGTTTTATAAGCATACTAGCTATTGCCCGTGGCTTTGCTCGCATAATAGTCGTGTTATTAATTTTAAAAAAAATACATGACTTCCTTTTTTTATTAATTTTTATTAGTTTTATTGATTTTCATTCTTTTTTTTTTTTTTCATTTTTATTCATTTTTTAAAAAATTTAATTAATTTTTATTAATTTTCATTAATTTTAAAAAAAATTTAATAAATTTTAATAATTTTTAATAATTTTTATTAATTATTAATTTTTATTAATTTTTATTAATTTTTATTAATTTTTATTAATTTTTATTAATTTTTATTAATTTTTACTAATTTTTATTAATTTTTATTAAGTTTTATTAATTTTTATTAATTTTTGATAGTTTTTAATAATTTTTAATAATTTTTATTAACTTTCACTAACTTTTATTAATTTTTATTAACTTTTACCAACTTTTATTAATTTTTATTAATTTTTATTAATTTTTATTAATTTTTATTAATTTTTATTAATTTTTATTAATTTTTAATAATTTTTATTAATTTTTTAATAATTTTTATTAATTTTTATTATTTTTTTTTAATTTTTATTAATTTTTATTATTTTTATTAATTTTTATTAATTTAATTTTTATTAATTTTTAATAATTTTTAATAATTTTTAATAATTTTTAATAATTTTTATTATTTTTTATTAATTTTTATTAATTTTTATTTATTTTTCATTAATTTTTCATTAATTTTTATTAAATTTTATTAATTTTCACCCCCGTTTTCCCCCCTTAAAATGTGAAAATCCGAAAACCATGAAACACTTCATTATTTATTTATGATGAGAACCTACAATTCCAATTTTCAAGTTCCTACCTTTAAAAAAAATCGATATTTCCAAATAAACTTTCACCACCCGTTTCCCCCCCTTAAAATGTGAAAATCCAAAAACCCTAAAACACGTCATTATTAATTTGTACTCATTAGCTGCAATTCCAATTTTCATGTTTCTAACTTCAAAGAGAACAAAAAAGTTATACTCTCATACAAACTTTTGCCCCCGTTTGTCCCCCCTCAAGATGTAAAAATATAAAAACCCTAAAACACATTATTATTAATTTGTACTCAGTAGCTGCAATTCCAATTTTCATGTTTTTAACTTTAAAGAGAACCAAAAACATGGATACTCCCAAATAAATTTTTACCCCCCATTTCCCCCCTTAAAATGTAAAAATTCAAAACCCTGAAACACGTCATTAACAATTTGTAGTCAGTAGCTGCAATTCCAATTTTCATGTTTCTAACTTCATAGAGAACAAAAAAAATCGATAGTCCCTTACAAACTTTCACCCCCCGTTTTCCCCCCTTAAAATGTAAAAAATCCAAAAACCCTGAAACACGTCATTATTTATTTTTGCTCAGCAGCTGTAATTTAAATTTTCATGTTTCTAACTTTAAAGAACAGAGATTCCTTAAAAGCTCCCCCCCCCATTTCCCCCCCTTTAAAGTTAAAATTTCCAAAAATCCTTTCTTAGCGTTATAAAATAAACCTATGTTCCAAATTTCAGCTTTCTAAGCCTAGTAGTTTTGGCAGAGCGCTGATAGGTCAGTCAGTCAGTACAAACAATTTTATATATATAGATTTACTAAAGGTGGTTTTTAGCCCTTTATTAGGTATTTTTACAAGAATATAGATGAAGTACAGGTTCACCTACTTAAAATTTCAAGGTTCATTTTATTTGTGGTTAAATCGGAAGTGACATTTGAATCTTAACTCTTAAAACAAAGTAAAACGCGCAATGCGCTAGTTCAGTGATGATGCAATTATGGTTCCACTGTCAATTAAAGTGACAGTAAATTTTTTGAGGGAGTTTGTTCGTTTTGTTTACCTAAATTATATCATTTTTTTCACTTTTATAAATATATTCCTAAAGTAAGTAGATAGCATGTATCAAATATACAATCGTTTAGTTACCAATTACATACCTTTAAACTATTTTTATGACCTGTAAACAGTATTTTTAAATAAAATAAAAACGTATATGTCAAATTTATTGATGTTTTTGTTAAAAGTTTGGTTAGAATTAAATGTCAGTGGAACCAAAATGACATCACACTGAACTAGCGCATATGAAATTAGTCATATTATTAGTAGGTAAAATATTACATTATAAACCCCTAAACAACTCAAAAAATCTTCGTTTACTAAAAAAATCTAAATTCTAGCAATATTTATTATACAATCGAATGCGGTTTCAAAGATAACAGGATCAATAAATCCGAATCTCTAAATTTTGGAGCTAAATGCTCGGATAAAAGCATGCGACCGATAGGAGTAACAAAAATAATCGATTTATCGTTTTCATGAAAATTGATTTATCCATTATAATTAATCGATTATTTTTAATCGATTCTATTTGATTAATGGAACATTTTTAATAAATTGTTTTAGTTTTTTTAGGTAATGGAATAATCGATTATAAAGGGATTACAAAAAGAGAGTAGATTTATTCAAAATATTTGATTTATTGAAAATAATAGTTTTTTTTTTTTTTTTTTTTTTTTTTTTAGAAAAATCGATATAATCGGTTATTTTATACAGGGTGTCCTTTAAAATGTGTCCCAAAATTCTCAGGCAGATTCCTTAACCAAAAAATGGAAAAAAAGTTCCTATAGACCTATGTCCTAAAGTGCCCCCTAAGCGAGCAACAGCCTCTCGAAATCATTTTTTTTATTTTGATTTTTTGAATTTTCTTAAAAATGGAAACAAATAAAAGAACCAAATTTTGGCTGTTAAATATGATCAATAATAGTGACCTTTTGACACCTTCAAAAAGAAATTATTTCGTCAGGGGTGTACTTGGGAATTTTTTGAAAATTTTGATTATTCATAACTTTTTTGTGTTTTTGGTAATGACTTATCCATATTTTTTTTTACATTTTACATTGAAAACTACGTCAAAAAGGAATACTTGTTTGATCTCGATTGGAGCAGCCGTTTCCGAGAAAACATCATCCAAAGATATTCGTGCAGTTTAGGTTAATTTTCAATTTTGGCTGTTGTAGCCAAAAAGTTGGAAATCGAGGAACACGGCTTACATGTCCCTATCCTTACTTTTGAAGGTCTATTCAGTGGCAAAAAATATTAGTTGATACAGGGTGATCAAAAATCGGATGTGATTTTGGATTTTTGATCACCCTGTATCAAATAATATGTATTTTATGTCACTGAATAGACCTTAAAAAGTTAGGATAGGGACTGTAAGCCGTTTTCCTCGATTTCCAACTGTTTGGCTACAACAGCCACCTGAATTTGAAAAAATGTGATTTTTGAGTAGCTGTAGATCCTTTACTATTCATATTAGATAACAAGTGTGATATATCATTGAAATCAGATTATCGAGCAGATTCTAAAAATATAAAAATATACAGGGTGTTCCATTTAAAAAACATAACTTTGATTTGGCACGGCCTTATGAAACACCCTGTCACATCGTAACTAATTTTAAAATGTGAAGCTTAAAGCTGCCTACTTTTATTATAACAGATCTACAGAGCTTCCTCACACTAATCAATCACCCTGTATACTATTTTTAGCTCTCTAAATAAAATTTAAAAATTTAGTTCCCATTTATTTATTATGAAGACCATAAGGTTTGTATTTAGCTGTTTAGAATAAAAAAGTAAAAATATGTATTTTTTTGGCGTTTTTGTGTTTCATGGATAATTTTTTTCGCTCACTGATAAAAATGTTTCTTCAGTTAAACATTATTTCTAAAAGTGTTCTGGTGCGATTCGTTGTATTGTTATTATTTTGTTTAAAATGGCTCACAATAACTACAATAATGATTACACATTCGGCGAAATGACGGACATGCACTAGTTTTTTTACTTGTTATTGCTTCTCTTACATTTCACGACTTTTCGTATCGAAAAGAGTTGCGTTATGCAGAAAAAATCTGATTTCCCAAATCAATGGATTCTCTTTCTTAACTATCCACTACACAGATTCTCTCATTTAATTTCAGAAGTGGGAGTCGGACGTAACACGGTATGGAAAGTTTTGCGTGAACAACAATTGTACCCTTACCACATTCAAAAAGTTCAGGCACTTAAAGCTACTGATTATGAGCCGCGAGTTATCTTTTCTGAATGGTTTCTTGGAAGATGTAATCAAGATGCAATGTTTCTTAATAAAGTGCTATTTACCGATGAAGCTGGTTTCACTAGAGATGGTATAATAAATTTTCGAAATATGCATGAATGGGCTGAAGATAACCCTCATGCGGTTGTTGAACGTCACCACCAGGATAAATTTTCAATAAACGTCTGGGCTGGAGTTATTGATAATTACCTTATTGGACCATTTGTTTTGCCGAATAGGTTAAATGGAGCAGCATACAGGCTTTTTTTGGAAAATAACTTACATGAGCTTCTTGATAATATTCCGATTCAAATCAGACATAACATGTGGTTTATGCATTACAGCCTTGAAGCTAGACAGCACCTTAACGAAAGATTTGAGGGTAGAGTAATTGGCAGAGGTTGTCCTGTTAACTGGCCACCTCATTCACCAGATCTAAATCCAATGGATTTTTTTGTTTGGGGTTATTTAAAATCATTGGTTTATTCCAGTCCTGTTGAAACAGTTGAAGAATTGGAAGAACGAGTTTTTCATCATTGCGAAGTTCTTAGGAATAATCCTGAAGTATTTTTTCGTGTAAGACAGTCTATGATGCGACGGTTGCGCTTGTGTGTGGAAACCAATGGTCGCCACATTGAGCATCTGCTTTAATTTTTTTTGATTTGTTTTTTTAGAATAAATATTTTTTTAAACCGTTTCTTATTATTAAATAAAAATAGTCCCACCACGACATTTGAACTACAATTATTTAGAGAGAGCTAAAAAGTTATTTTTATTTACGAGATTCACCGAGGTAATTTAGGAAAATTGAAAATTAAGCTAAAGTGGACGAATATCTTTGGATGTTTTCTCGGAAACGGCTGCTCCAATCGAGATCAAACAAGTATTCCTTTTTGACGTAGTTTTCAATGTAGAATGTAAAAAAAAATATGGATAAGTCATTACCAAAAACACAAAAAAGTTATGAATAATCAAAATTTTCAAAAAATTCCCAAGTACACCCCTGACGAAATAATTTCTTTTTGAAGGTGTCAAAAGGTCACTATTATTGACCATATTTAACAGCCAAAATTTGGTTCTTTTATTTGTTTCCATTTTTAAGAAAATTCAAAAAATCAAAATAAAAAAAATGATTTCGAGAGGCTGTTGCTCGCTTAGGGGGCACTTTAGGACATAGGTCTATAGGAACTTTTTTTCCATTTTTTGGTTAAGGAATCTGCCTGAGAATTTTGGGACACATTTTAAAGGACACCCTGTATAATAGATATTTCGGTTATTTTTTAGAATTATCGATTTATCGGTCAATTAGCTTTTTATTAATCGATTATTTTCGATTTTTCAACGATAATCAATTTTAAATGAGATATGAAAACAAAAGGATTATTTGAAAATAATCGATAATTCAGTTATTGTTTTGGAAAATCGATTTATCGTAGAATCGGCTTCTTAATTAATTAGTTATTTTCCCTTAATCGATTATTTTCGATTAAGCGATTATTTTCGATGTTTTAAAAATGATCGAATAATTGATTTTAAAGGAAATAATTCTTTTTTTTTTTAATCGATTTATCGATTATTCGACTTTTTAATTAATCGATTATTTTAGATTTTTCAAAGATTATCGAATAATTTGTTTCAATGGAAATACGAAAAAAAAATAGATTATTTAAAAATAATCAATTATTTAAAATAAACGATAAATCATTTATTATTTTTTGTAAACACTGATTTATCGGTTAATTGGCTTTTTAATTAATCTATTATTTTTGATTTTTCAAAGATAATCAAGTAGTCGATTTTAAAGGAAATACGAGCAAAAATAGATTGTTTGAAAAAAATCGATTATTCGAAAATAATCGATTATTATTAATAATCAATAATTTATTTCGATAATCACCCACTCCTAGCGACCCAATGAGGGTGGAGCCTAAATACAACAAACTTACTTCCGAGATTAAACAAAATCCGCATTCATTCATAATTTTAACAATAGAGGACTTCTATACAAGGGAAGTGCAACCAACTTGACAAAATAAAATTGACACTAATGACATAAGAAATCGGGTCACATAAAGACTAAAGAGGCTGTTTTTTTGTTCGATTATTGGTTTTTCTTATCTACTTTTGTGCCCTTTACATACCATGTTGTACCCGTAACGTAAAAAATACTTTTTATTTTAGGGTATTTTATATTTAAAGGTTGAAGACATTTATCAATATCAGCTGTCGATAATGTCAAAACATAAGCGTAGCATTGCGATTTATTTTTTTTATTGTTAATAGTCTTATTTGTGTTTTTCCCGGTTTCTTTAAACATGTTTTTCATTTGGTTTTATATATTTAGGTCAAATGCAAAAATGCTGCTGCTACAAATACAAGTTCCATACACTATACAACCATATACAATACTAGTTACGTTATGCCCATCTATGGTTACGCCTGTGTTCTACCAACAACATAATTGACAGCTGACACTGACAAATGTTTTCAACCTTTATATATAAAATACCCTAAAATTAAAAGACCTTTTTACCTTACGGGTACATGGTATGTAAATGGCATAAAAGTATATAAGAAAAACGAAAAAGTAAACTAAAAAACAGCCTCTTTATGTGACCCGATTTCTTATGTCATTAGTGTCAATTTTATTTTGTTAAGTTGGTTGCACTTCTCTTGTATAGAAGTCCTCTATTGCATGTAGATACCAGGGGTGCTATTTTCAAAGTCGAGAGAATTCATTTCTCTCGAGACAAATGTCATACGTCAACGTAAAACAGTATTTTTAGGGTCCTAAGGGCCAGTGTAAACTCACTGATTGTTTCTCACGGTTTATTTAGAGATAATTAATATCCTCCTAAGAATTTTAATCCTCGAGGCCTTTAAATCAGCGTTTTCACATTGACGTATGACATTTCTGATGAGAATCTTGAGAGAAATGAGTACTCACACGGTTTGAAAATAGGTCCCCTGGGATACATATTCTAAACTCTACCGCGCGAAGTTGAGGAGACAAAGGAACCGAAAAATCCTGCCACGGCTGCCGACGTTCATCATTGAGTGAGTCAGAGTTACCTAAATTAGGGAAACCAGAATCGTATTTGTTTTTCTTGCTGCATTGTGAGATATTGTCATAACGCAGTTCGATTTATTAGACGGTTTTACATTATGTTTATATTTTAATTTAGTGAATAGCTTTAGTTAGATTAAATTACATTTAGAAGCACAGAGTTGTGAAAGATGGGCAAAATAAAACCAATATACAAATAACAAAAAAATAGACGATTGTTTCGAATAAGGTAATATCAATTAATACAGGGTATTTATTAATTGAGTGCCGATACAACAAAATATCAAAAGCAGTTTTAATAAACTTAAAAAAAAAATTTTTGGATTTTATTTTCTTACGCGAAAAGGTTGCGTCGTACGAAAGTACATTTATAAACCAAATTTGCTCCAAAATAAATAACATTTTAAAGATAATTTTGGTTTTTAGAAAAAGCAGTGGCGTACCATATTTTTCTTCAAAAATATTCAGTTCAAACCCGGTACGGACGTCACTGGTAAAAATTTTAAAAATACTTTTACTATATTTATATATCTAATTTTTATTATTACACTGTATGTGACATGGCTTTTTTATTTGCCTTTTTTGGATTAACAAAATATTATTTTAATGATATAAAATAAGCTGCCTGTAATAATAATAATTATCTGTACCTAAACATATACAAAGTGAAATCATAAAACGACGCATCAAGAAAGCACCAAATTATTAAACTTTTTTAATCTACGTAACAAGTATTAAAAGTAATTTTAAAAAACCGACTTCAAAATCGTGCAGATGCCATCACCACATCTTAACCAAATTTATATGGGACCACCTATGAGGTATCCCCTTACTAACAAAAAAAAAATAGAATCATAGAAATTGGACAAGGTGGTAAAGAATTATCGCTAAACATACATAAAAAATGAAGAGTTTGAGGATTTTCTCATGGACCTAATTATTAGATGTTGATCAAATATAGGGCCACATATGAAGTACCCCCTTTCCAGCAAAAACAAAAGAATCCTTGAAATCGGAAACCGTGTTAAAGAATTATCGCTGAACATTAATAAACTGTATTAATTGTATTAAATAAAAACTACTATATGGCATTATATACATTTTTTTAAATTCATTTTATATGTAAAAATGTGGGTTCGGTTTCTAGAAGAGTACCTAGTTCACTGTACAGCCAAATTTATATTTATGATTCAGAATTTTTTAAATAAATAAAGTTGTAGGTTTAATTAAACATCAAGTTTTATCAGGAATGACATTTTCTGATAAAAGTAACAAGAAAAAGTTTTCCATATAAAAAGCAGACTGTTTGCGAGCCACTATAAATATATATTTTAGAGGGCAATCCATATTATATAGGAAAAATAAATAAAATTTTTGTGTAATCACAAAAATGTGATTTATCTTTTAGAATATTGTATATGTTTATTAAAGTTTACTATTTTTTTATAAAAAAAGAATTATATTCTAAATATTTCTTAAATTTTTTAACAGGTACAAAATACCTTAATCCGTTTATAGTTATCGATTTTAAACAAGATTAAAAAAACGTTTTTCTCTTTCCATTTTCTAAAAAGAAACTAATAGAACTTTTTGAAATCGGTTTTCGATGACTTTTCTTCTGATTTATTGCCTTGAACATGATATGATTTACATAAAAAACAAAAAACTGACCTATTATTTTTTGAAATAAAAATATGTTGTTATTTTCATAATTTTCGACCGTTCTCTGTTTCCAAAAAAGAAACACGATGTTGTCAAGCAAGTTCTGCTGTAGATATTAACACATTCTGTAATTGGCTGTTTAAATTTTTTAATATTTTCATAATTTGGGAAACTATATAACATTGAAACTCCTATATCCGAAAAATTGTAAGTAAGCTCTTAATTGTCTGTTTTTTTATCTCACAATGTCGGGTATAAAAAGTTATATAGAAAAAGTTAGTATTCAACATCATCTAGACAAAAAACAAAAACATTTGTTTTTCCTAAAGGTTTTGGCTTTGGTAATTATATCCACTTGCCACAGATAAAAACAAAAACATGTTTAAATGAATATATTAAATAAATTATAACCATTCTTTAACAGATATATTTATTTGTAGGTATTATGAAAATAATGTTTATGTCAACAAATTTATGTTCGATATTTGTATCAATTTGTAAAGATAACTCTTGTTTAATGATAATATTAATATTTAAAGGTTTTAAATAAGAACTTGAAGATATCACAGCTCGAAATTCCTTTTATTGACCATAATAATTTTTTTTGGAATGGAAGCATTAGTTCCCGTTTTTCAGTTAAGCTCCTTAAATCAATTCATATTTTAATCTAAACGCTATTTAGGCGCAATAAAAATACAACAATTAAAAAATATAGTGAAGTTAAAATGAAAATTAAATAAGTTTGTTAAAATTTTTGACCGTAGGCTTTAGCAATAAATAAAAGATTTTAGATGTTTTACAAATTTCTCCAAATTTTAAAACAATGGCTCGTTTTCGTCTTTTATTGTGCCACAATGCACAATCGTTTTTTTCTCATCTATAGACATTGGCTTATATTTTAGAAAATCTTCTCTTGCAACGCGCCTCAAAGAGTGCGACAGATCAAAGCCACGTGCAAAAAAAGAAAAATGATTTACATTACTTTAACGGATTGAAGAGTTGTTAACATGCTGGAATTAATATTATTGTTAAATCAAAGAGGTATTCATTAAACAAAAAAAAAAAACCGTGCGATATAAAAGTTAAACAAAAACAAATTTTGATAATTCACATGTCAGTGTATACCTTTTAATTTCGGATAATTTTTTTAATAAATAAATGGTAAAATAATTCTAATATAATTGAGCGAAATTACTGTATGTAAAAAATAACAAAATTAATTCAAATCACTAAATAGTAAAAAAACATATATATTTTGTTGGTGTTACCCTCTAGACGAAAAAGCTTTCAATGTATTTCTATTTTTATTGGCAAAAATTAAATATACAGTGAGCACCATAAGTCTTACCCCCCCCCCTATCTAACTCGTTACTGGAGTCTTGTTAGGAAAATCGCCGAGACACGTCGATTTTTGATTTCTACAATGTACATTTTCGTATAAATAGTTTACCCTTAATTTCATCCCTTACTGGAGGGGAGCAACCCTTTCGAAAAATTTAAATGGCATGGGGTGGTGAGTGATAGCTCATTTGAAAGAGGGTTTTATTCTCTATTCAACCGTGTAAAAAAATTTGAAATTTGCTTCATTAATTCTCGACTAATTGTTGTTTCAGAATAACGGAAATTAACGTAGCGCACTCATCCTTAGAATTAAAATTCGGCCCTGCATGATTTCGGTTTTGGTTCAGACCTGAAGTAAGACTTTTTGCTTTTTTTACTATTTTGTGAGGTTTTGTTATTTTTAAACATTAATAAATCAACACGTAATGAAGCAAATTTTAAATTTTTTTGCACGGTTGAATAGAGAATAAAACCCCCTTTCAAATGAGCTATCACTCACCACCCCATGCCATTTAAATTTTTCGAAAGGGTTGCTACCCTCCAGTAAGGGATGAAATTAAGGGTAAAATAATCATGCAAAAATGTACATTGTAGAAATCAAAAATCGACCTGTCTCGGCGATTTTCCTAACAAGACCCCAGTAACGAGTTAGTTAGGGGGGGTAAGACTTATGATGCTCACTGTATTGTTCCCTTCTAGCATTTTTTAACATTTCTATTTCTTTTCTTAGATTTTTTTCGGAAGAGACTGATTCAAATTTTTAAAGTGACTCCAGAGAGGTACGGGTTTAGCCTTTACCTGTACTTACATAAATTTTCTTTTGGTAAAAATAAAAAATAATCCGTAAACTTAGTGTACTATGAACCCTTGCATATATGCCAATCCTAGTATTACAGAACTGATTTACGTAAAAAATAAGGTGTACAAATAGGTAAAATTTATTTATCCCTCGTAAAACCAGTAAAATATATTATAAATTGTTTTCATTCA
Source organism: Psylliodes chrysocephalus (assembly GCA_927349885.1). Taxonomy (NCBI): domain Eukaryota; kingdom Metazoa; phylum Arthropoda; class Insecta; order Coleoptera; family Chrysomelidae; genus Psylliodes; species Psylliodes chrysocephalus. The sequence goes on from OV651824.1 coordinate 11,892,408, forward strand.
CAAATATTAATTTCTTAAAAATCTAACAGAGGCGCCACTTCCCAGACGAAAAATCTTGCAATGTAAGGGTTTCGTAGTACCCCCACTTTTAAAGTTTATTTTTGACTATTTTTAAAAGAAAAAAATATGTACGTGTAGGTAAAGGTTAAATCTATGCTCCTCTGGAACCACTTTTTCAAAATTCAATTTAGTTTTTTCTAAAAAAAATTGAGAAAATGGGTAAAAAAAGTCGAGTTTTGTATTTTGTTTTATAAAAAACTAAATCAAATTTTGAAAAAGTGTCTCCAGAGGAGCACAGATTTAACCTTTACCTATGCGTACATATTTTTTTCTTTCAGAAAAAGTCAAAAATAAACTTTAAAAGTGGGGTACTACGAAACCCTTGCATGCTCCGCGCTACAGCCAAGTAAATACTCCTCTTAACAATATTCTATTTCAACATTTTACTGTAGTCTCTTACAGAAAAGTCCGTAGTAAATAATAGCTAACGAAATATTCTATAAAAGGTCTTCTCTTTACATAAAATGTCGTGGCATCTGTTTGATATTAAAAAATCACGTTAAATTTATTTCATAATACAAAATTCCATCGAACGTATAAATCTAATAGTTCATTATGATGCTAATAAACAAAGTCCGGTCCCTGTCACAGAGCTCGGCTCTCTGTCCAGTTCCCCCACTCCGTTAACCTTTCTTTAGAAATTGGCAACATTTGCGCAGGTTAAACACTGGTGTATGTTATATCTCTGGTCTCTTTTATCTAAGTCCAGTCTTCATTATGGTTTAATATTTGTTTACATTAATAAAGCATTTGGGACACAGTAAAAAGTTATGAGAGCTTTATATATAATGTATCACCTTCACTTTTTGAAAAATCTGACTTTCTAGGTCTACCATGCTTTTTTATCTACCATTTAATAATGTACATTCAAGAAAATTAACATAATTTTAATAAAAACGAAATCATACATTCATACAACACTAGACAAAAAACTGACATACATCAACCTTTCTCACCCTTACAAATAACCCAACATTCACATAAGTATATTGGATTTAAATGCTTCAATAAATTCAGCAGCATATTAGGTAAAAATAAAAATTTCAAAACATAAAATAAAACATTTTAATAATAAATTAAAATTATTTTTAACAAAAAAAAATATTTTATAGTGTGGAGGAATTCCTTATTTTTAATTTTTAATTGTTAATGCCTATACGTGTACTGTGAAAGTGTAAGTTTGTCATATGTATTGCAATTCATTTAAATTATATTTATATTATTTTAATTTTACTAGTATTTTAGTATTGCAAAATTGTTTTTGTTTTCTATATATACTACTCATGACAATAAAATTATATTCTATTCTGCAGTTATAAAATTGTGAAAAACTAGATAAGAAATGTGTGGGTCCATTATCACTGGTTATCATGTATGGTGTTTTTCAGACTTAAAACTTTTAAAAACCCAAACTTTGAAGTTTACATTATGAAGTGAACTATCAAATAATGATAATGGCTTTAATTTTAAAGTCTAGATACCAATGGTCACGCCTGTCTTTGGTTTTTAGATATAGAAACACTCAAATAAAAATGGACTGTTGACAAAGCATTAAAAGATTGTTTTGATTTTAACAACAATGGGGTGGGACATTGTTTTCAAAATCAAAATGAGTTTTTAATGCTTTGACAACAGTGTCAATAACAGACCCACTGATCAACTGTTGGCACTGAACTACTAATGTCTATATATTGACCTATGTAAATAATTTTAAACTTACCATAAAATGGCAGAGGCATATGTCAATGATTTTCAAAACTTAATAAGCCCTTAATAAATAGGTATTTAAAAATATGTATTAAAGTAAGGTCCAAATTTTATAATATGTTCATGTATTTCAAAAACACTTTATAATTTCCCCCACCTTTATTACATTTTGGAAAATGAAAAAGTCCGTATTTCTTGGTTTTTGAAAAGTTTCTAAAAGCCGAATTTTCACTTTTCAGTTATAGAAATAATGAAATACCCAAAAAAAGTTTTTCCTTATAAAATGAATTTCTATTTACCAATTTTCACATTTGTATCTTTTAACATTTTTAATTGTTCCCAATTACTCTGTTAGATAATCCTGTAAGTGTTAAAACTTGGTTTTATTTAAATACAATAATTACTTACCTTTTTAAATTAATAAAAACCATAATTACTTTATTTCTATTGACATAGTAACATTATGTATGTATGTTGTTAATTTAAAAACAGGTATAATGTAAAAAAAATCCCCTGACGCCATTGACAGTTTTGGTGGTGCATCCTGTCAAATATATCCAAGTAGTCCAAAACAAAGTTAAGTATTTTTCTTTAAATATATGAAAATGACCGATTGGGTATGGTCAATCACTAAAGAACCCTAGTGGCCAAACAGTCACTTTAGAGGTCACCAACCTGATGATAAAAATCCAAAACAAGACTTTTGGTAAAAATGTATTGTGCAAATTTTGAAGAAGAAATCTCACAATTGTCTAACTTCATGCTGTTTATGGATAAAAGTAATCCTTCTACAGTGAACAAAAATTATATTGAAAAAATAATTTTTTTATGTTTTGTTCTGAATTTGCGTTTTTGAGATATTATTGTATTTAGTAAATATTATGGTAAGAGTCATTAAGCTTTAAACTGAAAGTTTGGTCATGCAGCTTAGTTTGTGGTGCCTGGGTTGTCATATGAGATACACAAATCCTGCCTGACTCCTACAATGGCAAAGTAGGAATGTTTCTTGCAATGCCATAGCATAGCATACCAGCATGTGAGTGTTCATATATGACTGCCATGATAGTCAACTTGTTTATTGTTTTTGAGATTATCAATAAAAGCGATTTGTTATTATTTTATAATAAAAGAAACCCATTTAAATGTTCAAGTTGATGTGTCAAAATTTTTCTTTGTAATATAGTTCATTAGTGATGATGTAAAAAATTAGCAGAACAAAGTTGTTTATAGAACAAATATCTAGTTTTTGAACTAATATTATTTCATTTAAGTTGTTATATACTGGATGACCAGTCGAAAACGTACCAGATTATCAGGAGGTTTGTTTTGGTTCACGTTCTAGAATTGTTCCAGAACCATGAACAGAACTATTGTGCAATGGTCCTTAATTCTGAACAGTTCTGTAACCATTCCATTTGTACTCAAAACCCAAACACCGCCAGAACAGTTAAATGTCAAAAATTTAATTATAAATAAAAAGAAATAACACAGGGTCAATGTCTAATTAAGAAAGAGGCTATAATATATTGTAAAACGTAGATAAATTAATTTATTCATAAAAAAACTTATGACCCAACATCAACTAATCAACTGCTCCATTCTCATTTGTCATTCGAAAATTCCTTGAAAAATTCCAAAACAAAACATGTCCAGGATCCCAAAAACAAAACTACTTGCAAAAAAGTGCAAGCGCAAACACGTCAATTCTGAAACAGTTCTCGCTTTGGAGCAGAACCGAAGTTACTGTTAGATAATGGTTATGGAACCATTCCCAATAAAAACCAAAACACAACTTACAGGTACGGAACTAGTTCTGGCGAAACCAAAACAACGAATATCTACTGCGCATGCTCCAAAGGTTGTGGAAGTGTTCTGGAACAGTTACGAAAGTGAACCAAAACAAAGCTATTTACTGCATCAACTTATTCGTACCTGTCATATGTCACTCTACTCCCCTCCATTGTTATGTTATGCATTGAATTAATAAATTTAGTTTTAAAAAGAAGTTGTACACTTTGCAATACGTAACAGTTTTTTTTTACTGCTAGAGGGCGCTAAAATCAAAAGTAACGCAATATTGCTGAATTCTCCATAAAACGACCTTTTCAATGATGTATCATACTTGGTAGTTTGCCTATTTAGGGTGAGATTACAGAACGTCTGAAACTTTGCAGATCTGCAAATATGGCGGCAACTTTGAAAATCTGCAAATATGACTGACTTACCCATGCAAGTATCAAGTTTTCTTATTTCAAATTTGGGTTTAGTGTTGTTGGGGGTAATAAACCACAATAAATATTGCGAATTTGCAGATATTTTTTGGAATACTTACATTTGTAAGTCCGCCATATTTGCAAAGTTGCAGACGTTCTGTAATCTCACCCTTAATATGTATTGGTTAGAGTGACAGAGGGGAGGGGACAGATGTCCCCTTTTAATCACTAATTGACTTGTCCTAATGTTGATGCAGTTCCTGATAATGACTCTGGACACCCCACCGGCGGATCCAAGGGGTGGGGGACAATGTGGCAATGTTCTTCCTCCTAATAACCCTTGTCATTACCACACAATAAAATTTAAAAAATCGACCCAAACTACGAACCCAGAAAATTACCCTTTCCTCATTGGAACAGCTTTTGAATCAGCACCTGGGCACAGTTTAAAGCTAAAGAATCAGTTCGCTCACTCTGCGTCGGCGCTTTTGATCTCAATGTTCCAGTTTATACCCTGCGCAATTCGGATTTGTATCCTTGGCGCATACAGAATCAAATCATAACCAATACAATATCTGACAACCGCCTGTATTCAAACAGCAGTCTTCTGCGCATCCTGAATTTGTATCCTTTGAGTGGATGTTCTTTTGGAACATCCAACTGGTCCGAGTAAGCTAACTGATTCTTTTTGGCAATAAACTGTGACCTGGGTATATTAGAAAACTATCAAAATCAATGTTTGGCTCACTGACTATTAGTGTATTACATTTTGCTTTGTATAACGTAACTTACTGTTTTTTAATAAATATTGTATTTTTATTTACTTATACCCTAATAAATAAATATTATGTATGCATTTTTAGAAAACTATGTGTCTACAGAAGACAAAATTACAAATTGGCACAAAAAGGTTCGTTTACGGATAAACAAGACGTTTGGAATCGAATGTGAAACTAGTCTAGAACATTTAATGAAATGGTACATTGAGTGAGTAGATTTTTTTTGAAGATAATTTTATTAAACTTTCAATCGGTTACGAGTATGAAATTTTTCTTTTTGTCTTTTCAGAATCCTGAACCAAGAAATTTTAAACATAGACGTCAATCGGCAATTTATTTTGATAATGGACAAACACATGTATTGCTTTTACAGCTATTTCAAGTCATTAAATTGGATCTCGACGGAAGGTTACTTGGATTTAATGGAGGACATTTTGGCGTTTTATCTCGATTGCGAAGGGAAAATTTTTGTCAGAGAGACGGGTAGACAGAAGAGAAATAAAAAGCAAATGCGCAAAAAACTTTTGCCATTGTTGAGGATATATTTGTTGGGGCAGGAAGAGAGAATCCATCATGTGTTGATGAAAATGAGACTAAATGTGTGCACAGAGGAAGCTAAGAGTTTTCTTGATAATATATTTAGGTACAAGTCATTTATTTTCCAATCATTTAGAATGAGCATGTGGCTTATGAGGCCCATTGATTTATTTACTTTTTACTATTATTCTATGAGAAAAAGAAGCGAATGTTAAAGAGCCGAGTTTAAAATCAACGATAATAAAATAACAAGTCATGATTAATATTTCGGAAATCATTTTCATTTTCAAAACTGTTTAACAATAACCGATGATTATGCAACCAGATTCTCAGTTTAAACTAAGATTACATTTTAACTGCCTATTGTACAACCCACCCTTAGGGGTATGCCATTGTTACTAAGCTAAATGGCCACATATCCTTATATGCTACAAGAAATTCAAAAGTGATATTCAAAAACAAGTAATCGAGTGGTATCTATTTGACTCTAGGAAACGTTAAAAAAATTTTTAGTTTTAAAAAAGTTTTTTTTTTCCTTTCTTTTTTCCTTCCTTTTTCTTTTTTTTTTCTTCCTTTTTCTCTTTTCCTTTTCATTTTTTTTATTTGCCCAGCTTTTTCAATTTTTCTTCGGTTTATTTTCACTTTGGCATTGTGGGAATGGATTCCTTAATTTCGTGGAGGACATTGGTGGTCTTCATTTTCAGTTTTTCAAATGCATACTTTAGTTTTAGATCTTTAACCTATGTATTTTCTCCTTATCAACATACCAACTGACAGATGGAAAACCTGTATAAAGCAAGAAATTATTTTCAAAGGCTCTGTTATGGTCAAAAAGTGAATGGTTCCAAAGCACATGCTCTAAATTATTTTCATTTAAAGTTATGTTAAAGATATTAAAATAGGTTTTAAAATTTGTTTTCTTTTATATGAAAAGTCTAAAAATGAAAATCCGCTATGTTGCTATATTGGGAATCGCATACCCCTTTTTTTTATTTAAAAATTTGTGGGGAGGGTGATCTGAGAGGTAAAGTTACTCTGTAAAAAAAAATTATGCAAATTTAAAAATCGACATTTTTTTTTTTTAATATTAAATAGATCAAAAATGAATTTATCTGTCACTTTAAGACCTCACTATATATATAATTTTATTTAGGGTCGTTTTTTCTCAAAAACCCATCGACAAATCAGACGCTGCGTTTTGTCGCGCTTTCATCCTGAACCAAAAATGGAAGCGCATACAGCAACCGGACATTTGGAAAGTGCTGGATGAAATGCTGGAAACCATGTACGATCGAACTCTAGATTCCATACACTCGAACAGCATATGGAAGCAGATACCGTCCAAGAATGATTCGCTGCTGGACGTGATGGCCCATATCGGCGACAGCGATCGAGCATTGTGCGATGGTTATTTCAAATACATGAAGGCTCAGAATGCCGAAGAAAACATCGACGCCGCGTACTTTACCAAAATTGACAGCTCGTCTAAATCTGTAAGTCTAATATCCCCTATATAAAGGTTTTCCAATATTTTGAATGGATTGTGATCTGGGCTTTGAGTTTACACCCCAAATCTATCTCAATTTATGTCATAGTTCATTGTGTAAATGAGGAATCTTGATTTCTTAGCTGGGTTGTTTATATTTCAGGAATTAGATCTCATAATCGATTCCAGCGATACTGAAAGTAGTGAATTCTACAAATTAATTGAGAGTTGTCCAAAAATAACGGAAGCTGATGAAGAAGATTGCATTGTGAAAGAGGAAGTCGACAGCGATGATGATTGCATAATAATAACCGACCAAACGCTAGAGATAGATCCTCAAAAAGTAGTTTATGAAATTTTGGATGACAAAGACGACGACATCATTGAATTTGCCGATTTGCAATTGAAAGAGGTAAATCGCTTTTTATTTTATCGAATCTATAGAAGAAGAAAAAAGTGGAAACAAACATTATTTCAATTTTCATAACTGATTTTCAGCCACGCGTCAGCCTTTCGAATTCATGCGCACGTAGAGCGAAAAAAGGCGAAGAAATGTCATTTTTGGACTCTATCGAAATCACCACAAATCCCAAAGCGACAGCAGGAGAAAAACCGGCCCTACAAACGGACTCAGTGTCGTCGCCGTTGACCAAATTACAGAATTCCGATAATGATTCCGTCAAATCACGAGAAATATTATCTAGAAAATTCACCAGGAAAAAAGAGGCTGCTCCGATAATCAAAACCACCAAGTCTAATTACGATGCCATAGAATTGCCGGATTATTCTATGAGGCTCGTCGGAGCAGCTCGAGGTATGATATCGAGGTCAGAAGATGATCGGGCCAAAATGTATATGCCTCATTCCACCATTTCCAGTAACAATTCTCCCAAGTCAACGGAATCTACCGAAACGAGACCCAGCGAATCGTACGTCTCCCCAACTTCCCCGGATATATCCAGTACTTGCGATCCCAATGCAGCACCCGAGGACGAATCTGATCTAAGTGACGATAACCATCACATTGAACCTGAAAAAGATGAAACCTGCGACAGTGTTGAAGCTGAACCTGTCATAGATCAACGAATAGAAGTTGAAGAAAAACAAATTGAGGCTGAATCGATTTCAGAACAACAGATTGAAGCTGAACCGATTTCAAAACAACAGATTGAAGCTGAACCGATTGCGGATGAACGGATTGAAGCTGAATCGATTGCCGATGAACGGATTGAAGCTGAACCTATTGTTGATCAACTGATCAAAACTGAACCAGTTTTGAATAATAATAGTCACACTTACAATATACCCACTGTAAATGATAACATCCATAATAACGAGTCCTACATGAAGAACGTTCCTTGTCCATTACCTCCTTGTGCCAGTTTGACGTATTTACCGCTCATTCTTTCTCCACTAAGTAGGACGACGACGACTTTTGATGTGAACATGGTTAACTCTCGACAACGACAGCCACAAGAACCGGTTTTGCATCAAGAAACGCAAGCGGAACCATGCGAGGTTCGACAAAATGAATCTTTGCCGGTGGTCGAGGAGCAAATCGAAGCTAAACCATGCGCAGTTCGACGAAATGAATCTGAGCAGGTCATCGAGGAGCAAATCGTAGCTGAACCGTGCGCAGGTCAACCAATCGAACCTGAGCTGTTATTTAAGGAAAGCATCGAAGCTGAACCGTGCACGGACCGACGAGTCGAAGCTGATCCGATTGTCGATGAAAGTATCGAAGATGAACTATTTACTGACGACCATAATTCAGCTGAATCTGTGACAGAAGATCGGAACGAAATTGAACTATTTGCAGATTCAGATGACCACATTGAAGCTGAACCATGTATGGTCAATCAGAATGAAACTCAGACATTTGTGGATGATTGGAATGAAGCTGAAACTGATGTGGATAATCGAAACGAAGCTGAATCAGTTGCTAATGAGTGTGACGAATACAAACCGACTGATACTGATAATGAAATAGAATCTTTGCTGAATCCGTTGGCTGTAGTCGAGGCTAAGAATGATATAATCAGTCGGAAGAAGCCAGAATATTTCTTGGATCCGTTGGCTGTGGTCGAGGCTAAGAAGGAGATAATCAATCGAAAGAAGCCAAAATCTACGTTGGATCCATTGGCTGCGGTAACGGCTAAGAAAGATATAATCAGTCCAAAGAAGCTGGTGAAATTGAACGGTAGAAATGGGGAAACGAGCGATATTTGGAGCGTCAAATCTAGCGGTGATATTTTTACTAGAATCGACGAGAAGCAGTTGTCCAAGAAAAATGGGACAAATAACAAAGCGGAAGTTGCTAAAAATAAAATGGAGGTGATCTTTACGCACAAGGTTAAAAGATCGAATAATGAAGTGCATTTGAGGTAAGTTTTTCTTTTATAATGCCAAATAAGTCAAATATTTTCGCTCTTCAGATCTATTGTAATTTTAATCCAATCAATTTCTTTCTATATAATTTGATCAGTATTTTTTTGTTAGAGCCACTTTACAGTTCGTAATTCTTCTAAGAGAATTTGCTGGCTGTATTATACTTTGCAATTCATTGCAAAACATTCACCAAATTAACTCGACAAACAGGTACATCAACTTCCAACTTATGGTCAATGACTATAGTCCATTTAAAATGACGGTAAAAGGTTGAGAAACGCCGCACTTGACTAGACCACTTGTCCCCTACGTATTTTGGGGTGCTGATTACGAAAATGAGGGTTAAAACTGGCAGCAATAGTTGGAACACCCCTAAAATTGCAAAAAACACCCCTAAATAGGGGCGTTTTTTGGCTGTACTTGTTTTGCAAACTAAGCCACCCAAAAAACATATAAGATGACTTAGTTCGCGAAACACCGTGGGAGGGGTGTTTCTGGCATGTGGGGGGTGTTACACAAATTTTCCAGTCTCGACACCCCGATTTTCGAAATCAGCGACCCAAAAAACATATGAAATGAGTTTGCAAAACAACAAGTACAGTCGAAAAACACCCCTACCTAGGGGTGTTTTTTTGCAATTTTAGGAGTGGTTCAACCATGGCTGCAAGTTTTAACCCCGATTTTCGTAATCAACGCCCCAAAAAACATATAAGATGGCTTAGTTTGCAAAACAACAAGTACAGTCGAAAAACACCCCTATGTAGGGGTGTTTTTTTTGCAATTTTAGGGGTGTTCCAACCATTGCTGCAGTTTTAACCCTCATTTTCGCAATCAGCGCCCCAAAATACGTAGGGGACAAGTGGTCCCGTCATGTGCGACGTTTCTCGACCTTTTACCTTTATTTTAAATGGACTACTATATGTACTAGTAGAGGACAGCCGAGTTCCCCACTTTCAGATGCAGATATTTTTGTTTAAGTTTATTCTCTCAAAAACTGTCTAAAACAAAACAAATAATTCGATGTTTTTATAAGTTAGTACTCATGGATACTTGGATACCGTATCAACTACATGGTAAAATGTGGTTTCTTATGAAACTAATCCAACCTTCTAGTATGTATATAGTCCTTGAGTTATGATAACACGTTGGCCAATATATCACGTAAATTATGAAAAACATGCCATAATTAAAACACATCATTTATAATTTTTTCTTTCTTCCACATTCCAGTGAGTTAGATTAGTAAAGGTATTGCAAGAGAATGGTCTCATTCCTTATGTAAATTAACATAATAAATCGCCAAGGTTTAAAATAGAGAAAATCGAGAGGTTCAAGATCACGAGTCGAGGATTAAAGTCAGGCTTAATCTCCGCTAATGGTCCGATTTGCATAGGACAAAAGACACCATGAAATAGACGTGACATAGATTAATGATGAAAGAAATATCATGCGCAGTGATAACCATTTTTTCTTCTTTCATATGTTGAAGAAAATGCTTGATAAAGTTTTTTCGAGAATAATGATTTATCTATTTAAAAAACGACTACACCATAGAAATATCCAGCTGTTTTTTACTTTTAAACCTTATTGATATTATATATAAGACTGAAATTATTGAAATTGGGAATCAGAGCAGAATCCTGCCCACACATATCTAGCTTTACTTTCAGTGATAAGTGTTATGTGGGCTTTATTGTATGTATAAATACTGCTGTTTCTGTAAAAGAATAATTAAATTATTTCACTTCACACACTGCTGACAAAACAACAAAATGCTTGCTTTAAAGTAACAATATGAATATTATATATAATTTTCCGGTCATGACATTGTATTTTTAGTGCCTCGACGCTATTGATAAGATTAATAATCACACAATGTTTTATTTTTTGAATTTGAGATTATCTTCTTTTTTTTATTCGTTATCTATTGACAGCTTTGAATATTTGTTTGGAATTCTTTTTCGCCGTCTGTGTGTCTATAAATTCTCTGAGTTTCTATGAACTTTTATGAATTTATCTGTCCGTCTATCTGTCTGCGGGCAATGCTTGAATGTTGTTTTACTCATGCGAATCGACTCAATAATATCGGATATATAAGGTTAGGCCTTTCTGACTTTGCACTTAGTCTCCGAATACTATGCCATGTCCTTTTTTATTTAATACATTTGTTATCTATGGCATCTCGACGTTGTCTAACCATTCCTCGGATTTATTGATAAGCCTGGACTCATGACCTTGAACCTCTCGATTTTCGCTATTTTGAACTTTTGTGATTTCCCATGATAATTAACTTGAGGAATGAGGCCGTTCTCTTTACTTAGTTTTCATAACATAACACAAAAAACATGTTAAATGCTAGAAATGTGATTTTTAAACTGGTTGGCAGCGCTTATTTTCGCCATTTTTTTCCCAGAATTGCAGCTGCATTTTCAGTCCGTCGCTATTTTCTGCAATTGCAAGAAAAATTGCAACAGAGGATTGAAAGGATGTTGGTGCATAGACATGCAATACAAATTACCGCAATTTTACTTGCAGGCAAGGAAAATTGCAAAGTGTAAAGTGGCTCTTAGGAAATTACATAAATAAAAAAATGTACAATAAAATTAAGAAATAAACTTAAAAATTATCATCCTAAACAGTATTTACAGTTTTTGTTTTTCCCACTCGTTAAATGGTTATTACTGTTAGATGGTGTCTTAAAAAAATTAATAAAAATAAAACTAATTAAAATTTTTGTCTCAGGTACGACGACTTGAAAGACAACCACGGTCTCGACGACTCTCTGGTTGGTGATAAGAGCAATATATCAAGAAACGTAACCGTGAATGGCGTATCCGATTTTGATCTGTTCGCTGATCCCTTGCTATCGTCCCTTGAATACCAAACCACTTCCGCAGAATCACCTCAACGAGTCGTCACACCTGCCTCTACTAGCAGCCCCTCGGATCTTAAATCTCCCGAATACGATGGCATCGATGATTTCAAAAACTACTACCTGGCCAATTATCAGCAGGATTGCAGCCAAAGCGCTTCTGCCAAGAGCAAAGGAGAGAACTCCGTGATCATAGAGAAGAGCGATCAAAATAAGAATCTTTTGGCAACTCAAACTGCAACTCCAATCACTACCACCACCACGACGAAATCGCTCAAAAGGAAGAGGATAACATTCGCCAAGGAAAATACAGTTTACACCATTGATACCTTAGCACCGCCGATGGCCAATGTGAAATCTATCGATTTGGAAGTGTCCAAGAAACCCGCCGAGAGATGTCTGAGGATCCTCATCAGCAAAATGAAACTGAAATCTTTGGCTAGTTACAAGGATAAACCACCATCGGACCTGCAGAGCAAACCAGTTGTTACGGAGCGAATTAGCAAAACGGAGATCAAGGAGTACAAGAAACGGAAACGAAGGAACAATCATAATGTGCCCAATACTGCCACTACAACTCCTCCCAGTACGCCAAGCCAGAGAAACGACAATACGATGAAGTTGCTCCAAATTGATTACGACAAATCGACGCCGTGGCCTTCGGAGTCGGACACCGTGCACTTCTCCTCACTAGAAGAGACATGGAGGACGAACAACAATCGCCACCACCAGAGGTTCGACACGTTCGATGAAGGTACTGTAGACCAAACTTTTGACATTGAAGATTACTTATACATTCCGTCTAATTGCAACAACTTTTGTTGCGATTTCCTCTCCGGCATTTTGGAAAATTACCTTTGCCTCGTTCCCAGTCACTCTCGCTCCGAACCCGTTCCCAGAAATCCCTTTTACACTGACGAGTTACGCAGAAAGATCATGGCGCACGAGCGCGAACATAGATACTCCTTCTCTGACACTGAAGACGAGAATTTGTCGAACGATCTGCAGGATTTGAAAAAGGTAGTCAGCCAGATCGTCGATAATTGCAGCGAGTTTATCAACCAACCGGCGGTTATACCCGAAGTGGAGGAGTACGAAAAAACGTTACAATCGGAAGATATGGCCAAAGTGTCTGCCATACCGTTCGATTTGCACAATTTGAATTTACGCAAATTTTCCCCCAGTCCGGTCATGAATTTCAGCTCGCATTCCAATTCGCCGGCTCACAATTTCTTTTCCGATTTCTACAATGGCAGCGACAGAGCGAACGGCCCAGATTTCAATGACAATACGAACTCGTATCTTACAACCGCAACAGATTTCGCCGGAATAGTTCCGGAACTTCCAAATTCTGCAGAGGAAGAGCTCTCCAACGCGAACCACGATTCAGAACTGGCCGACGCTCCTAGTAGTTCTTCATCAGAAGAAAGCAAAGAGGAAACTATGCAAGAGCAGAATGATAGAAAGAGCTCGAGTGCTATCGAAGAGTGTCCTCCACAGCAGACTAGATTGCCATTGAAAAAGCGTAAACATTCATTTGCGAACGCAATGGGCGAATTCGATGACGACGACGACGATTTCATAGGGCCTGAACTGATTGAGGAGATTATTAAGCAAGCACGAGCTGAAGAGAACGAAAAGGAGGACATCAGTTATCCGGCCAAACCGGCCATCAGCATAGCAGAGATTCAGGAGAAATTGGTAGATCCGCAGCAGCCGAGAACTTTTAAGACGCCCGCTCAAAAGAAGGAAATGCCGCAGGCGGCAGCGCCGCAACTCTCGCTGCCTCCGCAGTTGCAGCAACAACCGAATATTGTTACTGAACAGTATAATAATCACACCTACAATAATCCCACTATTAATTATCACATGAACAACGTTCCTTATCCCTTCTTTCCTTGTACTAGTTTGACTTATTTCCCGCCCATTATTTTGCCATTAAACAGCACGACCACTTTTGATATGAACATGGTTAACTCTCAACAACAACATCAACATTTACAACAGCAGCAGCAAGTGCCGCTGGTGCAAGAACAGCGCATTAAAAAAGAAAAGAGAAGCAAGAGAAGACGAAGAAATTAAAAATTAAATTATATCTCACTTATTTCGTACTAATTTATTTTCTATAAATTTCGCGTTAATTTTGTCAATTTCAAAACATTGATATTTTTGTTGACGCGATAGGAAAGAAGATAAACCGAAGAAAAATCAAGAAAATTTATGATTTTTCTTTTTGGAAAACTGGATAATCATGGGATAATCTCTTCCAGAAATAGGATATGAAATAATCTGAACGCACTCTTGCTATTTTCATGTATTTCTCGTTTTCTCACAAACTACATATGAAGAAAGAAAAAAAAATCAGAATTGAAATACAAAAAAATCAATTTTATCTTTTCTAGTAATTTGTTGTCTTAAAATTTCAATAATTTTTGTAATTTAAAAAAACGTTTTATTCATTTTTGACAACACGGAAACGAAGAAACGAAAAACGTAGAAGAACATTCTAAATAGGAAGGATATTTCTAATAATGCAGCACACAAGCAAGAGCAAACAGGAATAGCAGGAGAGCATAAAAATTGGAAAAATGAGCAAAGAAAGGGTCTGGAAACTGGATAATATCGGGTTATTTAGTTAGGAGTAGGAGGAAATAAAATAGTTACATATGTAACGGGATAATACATATAATAATCACCCTTTAAAACGTCTCCCATACCTTTCATCCATGTACTATCTTAATGTATTTCCCGCCCATTCTTTTGCCTATCATTGACAGACATCAACAAGCGAACGTTCAAGAATCCGATGGAAGAAAGAAAAAAGAACCAAGAAGATAATTATTTAAACTGTTCAAGTTTTATTTCATTTAAACTTTCAGTATTTGCATAATCTAGTAATTGTTTGAAGGCTGTGAATGTCACTGTTTTTTTATAAATAATTTTAATGTTTTTATTATTAAGTTTTTTTTTTTTTAATGATGAAAATTCGAATTTAAATAGTATAATATATAATTAAAAAAGACATAGAAGAAGAAATGAAGAGACTGAAGATTGAAGCATCACTATTGAAGAATGAAGTTGCGTTTGTAGCACTGAAGAAAATAAAACGTTTGAATTTAACTCTGCATGTTGAATTTTATTAGATGTTAAATATGAGTAAAGAATTACATACTTGTATACGTTTATTAAATGTCTTAACTAAATGTCCGATGTTTCTAGGTAGACGAAAATTAATCGTTGCATTTATATCATTCATTCATTTATTTATTCGTTTATTTATTATGATATTACAATATCTTTTATTATTTTTTTTAGTTCTATTTTTTGTTTATACAACGAGTAACGCATTTTCTGTTTTCAAGGTCGGTCGGTATACAATGGACGGAAAGTTGGAAAACGAAAAATTCAAAGTAAGTTTTTTATTTTTATATATTTATCGAGTCCGTTTCAATAGAAACCAATTTTTTATAAATAATAAGCAAATAGGATCAATTGTTTATACAGTGAGCATCTTAAGTCTTACCCCCCCCCTAACTAACTCGTTACTGGGGTCTTGTTAGGAAAATCGCCGAGACAGGTCGATTTTTAATTTCTACAATGTATATTTTTGCATGATTAGTTAACCCTTAATTTCATCCCTTACTGGAGGGTAAAAACCCTTTCGAAAAATTTAAATGGCATGGGGTGGTGAGTGATAGCTCATTTGAAAGGGGGTTTTATTCTCTATTCAACCGTGCAAAAAAATTTTGAAATTTGCATCATTACATGTTGATTTATTAATGTTTAAAAATAACAAAACCTCACAAAATAGGAAAGCATCTAGACTAACAGTGACCTTCTAATGGCAAAAAGTCTTACTTCACGTCTGAACCAAAACCGAAGTCATGCAGGGCCGAATTTTAATTCTAAGGATGAGTGCGCTACGTTAATTTCCGTTATTCTGAAACAACAATTAGTCGATAATTAATTAAGCAAATTTCAAATTTTTTTACACGGTTGAATAGAGAATAAAACACTCTTTCAAATGAGCTATCACTCACCACCCCATGCCATTTAAATTTTTCGAAAGGGTTGCTCCCCTCCAGTAAGGGATGAAATTAAGGGTAAACTATTCATACAAAAATGTACATTGTAGAAATCATAAATCGACCTGTCTCAGCGATTTTCCTAACAAGACTCCAGTAACGAGTTAGATAGGGTGCTCACTGTATACATAAAGAATGGAACACAGAACAACTGAAAATTCTCTGATTAAAAATACACATTGTTTTTTAAAACGATAGCCTATTATTTTACTATTAGCATATTACAGACTATTATGTCCTAACAAAGGAAACAATAAGGAACTATCGCCTTCGCAGGTTTTTATCGTATGAATCATTCAAATGGTCATTGTTGAATGTAGAGGTTTTGGTGTTTCTTTGTACATTTAAAGTTAACTTATTCCCAAGACTAGTGGACTGCTTATATTAAAGGTGCTGGTTTTGTCCTCGTTGTAGAATTAAATAGTCTGCCACAATTAACACCATTTAATCGAAAATTCTTCGAACTGATATAACAAAACGAAATGACGCCTCAGTGAAAAAGCACATTGTGTTGACAGCGGTGAGGCATATCCTTTTCTGCTAAGAGTGAGATCTAATCTGAAGCTTGTTAGCGGTTAAAAAAAAAACGAGATAAGAAGCATCGCCTTCTTGACAAGTCTGCCCAATTATCCAAAGGGGCGCCAGAGTTGGTTTTGAGATTTTTGTGCCCAGATACAAATTGTTAAATTTAAATATTGTTGTATGTTTTAATGTGTTGAATGTCTAAAGATGGAAAAACCGCGGAGTGCTATTAAATTAGAAATAAAAAAATTGTAGCTAATAATAATTTTTGAATTTAAACTGTAACACCCCGTATTTCGGAAACCAGTAATATTTTATCTAAGCATGTTTCGTTTAATCGTTTCATTTTTATTCAGAGAATCTTTAGTTGTTTTGTGTCCCATTCTTAATGTATATTAGGGTGGGCCGAAAGTATCGAATTTTTAGATGTCCTTTTGGAATAGTGCCCAAAAGTTGCCTTATGTTATCCCCACCAAAATGTGTATTTACAGTTTTTTAATTTTCATGCATCTTCTGCCCCCTACCGCAACTCAAAATTTAAAAGAAAAAAATTGAAAATCGAAATTTGGATTTCCGATTTGGAATAGTGGTCAAAAGTTACCTTATGTTATCCTCACCAAAATGTTTTTTAATTGTCATGCGTCTTCTGCTTATTGTGTAAAGTCCTTTTTGCTTTCAAATTGTGGCATTAATTTACGAGAATTTAATCTTTTATAAATCCATCTCGCTTTTTACTACCTACAACTGATAACGATGCTTCCCTCACTAATTTTACACATCTCTCCACAGCTTGCGTGTGACAGGGGTAAGATGTAATCTCAATGACTTTATTTGGGGTTTCTTTTATTATATTTTCAAGTTCGCCTAATTCTAAATGTTGAAGTAGTGGAGGAGGAGTAATATCATTATTTTGCCAGCCTATTAAAGTGGTATAGTCATCTGCATCAAACTTCAGTTCTGGTATTTTAAAAACACGAATTTTTTCTGAACTTTGCCCTTTCTTGGCATTTAAAATACGACGCATAGCAAGTTCTCTAATATGGGGACGAGAGTCACTTAACATTATTATGTATGTTAAGGTTTTCTGGGTGTGCAAAAAATGCATTTCGTTGGATAACTGGGTCAATGATTGCTTTCAGATCGTCTCTTAAATATCGACTTTGCTTAATGGTTTGCCATACATGTTTTTCCCCATTTGTACAAGAGTTGTTTCGTTTAATTAAAAACCACGTTGAAGCATAGACTTTAAGAACGAAATTTGTCAGTTCTTTCAAATTCAATATCAATCAATATATATGTTTATTGTCAAAGCTACAAGAACTTATAGACAAACACTTATAAATATAATTATTATGTAGTACTAACAATTACATGCATACAAATTTAAAAATTGTATAAAAACGTTAAATATAAAATTAGAGGTTAATTACAAATACGTAACACAACATCGATAAAATTATATAAATACAAAAATACAAAAACATGTACGTTCAAACAGTCACAACGATTTAAGAGTAATTGTAAAATTCCGTCAAAGCATAATATGCTTTTGTCATCAACATATCTCTAAGCAGTAATTTAAATGTTGTGACCGTTTTCGTCGATTTAATATAATTTGGCAACTTATTGTACATTTTAATCCCATTATAAATGAAAGAGCCCCTTACCAGTTCAGATTTGGGTATGGGCAACCGCAGGTTGTCAACTTGTCGCGTTAGCCGAGCGTTAGTATTGGCATAGTTCGATTTATTTTTATGTATAATACAAGTGGTTTCAAGAATGAACAACGATGTTAATGTTAAAATTTCATTTCTAATAAAGTGTGGCTGACATGACTCAAGCTTGTTCATTCCACATAAAAATCGTATTGCTCTCTTTTGCAGACAAAAAACAGTATTGAATAATTCGCGGCTGCAATCTCCCCAAAATGCAATTCCATATCTCAAATGGGACTCAACTAGGGCGTAATACACACTTTTTGCTGCCTTAAGACCTAGTTCTTTTGCCACAGTTCTGACTGCAAAACATCCAGAAGAAAGTTTTCTGTTTAGCAATTCTATATGGTTTCTAAATTTCAAATTATTATCTATATTAATTCCCAGAAATTTTATTGTGTCAGTACTTTCAATAATATGACTTCCCAACTGAATATTTGGTAGGGAACATTTAAGGGTTAGCATTTTAGTTTTTCCCATATTAAGACGCAAATAGTTGGGCATCGCACCATGCTTTGATTTTCTTAATGTCACAGGATATGGTGTTGTATAGGACAGAAGTGTCATTCCTGTGCCATAAAATCGTAGTATCATCTGCAAATAGAGTGAAAGTACCTGCAATTTCAAGTTGAGCTAAGTCATTCACATAAAGGAGAAATAAAATGGGACCTAACACAGAACCCTGAGGGACACCCCAACTAATATCTAAAACTTGAGAATCCTGAGACGCTCTTACCATTTGCTTACGTTCTGAAAGATAAGATTTTACCGATCTCAGCGCTCCGTTTTTGATCCCGTAAACTCGAAGTTTATCCAACAGTACTGTATGATTGACTCAATCGAACGCCTTAGTTAAATCACAGAATATCGCCGCTACAGAATCGTCAACATTAAGTCTAGAATAAGCATGTTCAAGATAAGAAAATATCGCATCAGAAGTACTTTTGTTCCTTTGAAAACCAAACTGTTGTGTTTCCAGCAATTTGTGAGTTTCTAGATAATGAATCAAACGTTTCTTTACAACTTTTTCAATAATTTTGGCCACTGTAGGAATGAGATATATAGGCCTGAAGTTCGAAGGATCGTAGTTACTGCCGCCTTTATGTATGGGAACAATAACACTGGTCTTAAGAAATGACGGAAAATTTGATTCGACGAAACTTTGGTTGGTCACACTAGCAAGGACTAACATTGCTGATTCAGGAAGGTTTAGGATAACTCTAATAGAAATATCATCATAACCAGCAGCATTTTTGTTTTTAATATCTGAACATATTCCCATTATTTCAAAACATGTTGTAAAACTTAGAGTAAAGTTGGAGTTAACATGGGTATTTTTTAAATAATCTAAAGGATCAACTGACGATCTGAAATTATTAGTCAGATTTTGAGCAATAATACTGATTAAATGTTTCTGAATCGATGTAGTTCTTAACGGATTTGGAATTTTGTTTATTTTTCAATTCATTAATAATATTCCAAGTTTCTTTAACTTTATTATTAGATTTTTCAATTCTAGAATAATAGTATATGTCCTTAGCTTTTTTAATAACAGCCCTATATATTTTCCTGTAATGGAGGTAATAGATTAAAAAGAATTCATCTTGGACATATTTTTTAATGTAATGGAGGGATCCCATATTTTTTGCTGGAAATGGTTTCTTTGGTGAAAATATACAAACGTAATAAGCGATTTCCAAAGTAAGCCATCGGGAATGGATTAATTGTTTGCTAAATCTACAGAACATTGACCAGAGGATATGGCACGGCAAATTATGTAAAGGTATTTCTGATCGATACTTAAGTCGCTACACTGTACTTCCGGTCATTTACAGCCAATAACTTCATATTGCACAACTGGCAAATTTTCACATCGGACTACAAGCTGGCCCAGTACACCTACAAACGCACTAGGACCGGTTGTTTTTCCATCAAGGTGTAGAAAAAGATGTCTTAAAGGTAGCTCGTTGGCATTCAGCTGGCAGATAAATCGTTGTAAAGGGCGTCCTAACTTATATTCAAGTAGAGTAATCACTCCATTCTTTACTACTGTGCCGTCAGACCCCACTGCTAATAAGCTTGACAAATCGTGGTTATTTTCTTGTAAAAAGTCAAGTATACTTTGACAAAGATTTTTTGCAGATCCTGAGGAGGGTATTGTATGTCCCAGAAACACCGAACCTGGTTCTTGCACTAAAGATATGTGTTCTTCAGTTACTGTTCTTCTGCGAGATTTGCCGTTTATTTCTTCAAGAGATGTTTTATCTTTTCTACCGTCAAAATACATTGCAGTAATAGGTTCACAGTCTACCAAATTAATAATTTTAGTTCTTAAATGTTCTCTGGCTCTTCTTAACTTATTTTTATCTATTATTTGCACTGAACTTTCTTTTGTTACGATACCAACATCCTGTAAGACAGCTGTAGCTACAGCTGCTGCAGATCTATCCGATAGTCTGTATCTGTCACACACTTTGGCGAGAGTAGGAAGTTTAATTGTATTTCTGAGAATTGCTAATTCTTTTGAAGTAGACGGTTGTTCACAAGATGTATCTAAGTAATGACTAGAGGAAACTGGTATATTAGTTGTTTGTTTCGAAAAAATGTTTGGCTTAATGTCTAGCGTCACTTTTGTATCATTTTCAGAGCAAACCTTTTTGTGTAATTCTTTCCTTTGTTGCATTTTCTCCAAACGTCTATTTTTGTTTTGGTTGTTTCTTTTGCATCAACACCTACCCTAACCATTTTTCTGGAAATCACCTATTAAATAAGAAAATATGTCGGACGACAAATGGGAAATTATATCACTAAAGAAAATAAATGTATTTATTTATTTATTTACCTTTTTTCTTTGCTACAGGGACATTCTTCAAGATTTTTGCATTTGCAGGAACTAATGTCGAAAAGTTTTTATTTTCAGCTGTATAACTTTTTACTTTTAAAACATAGTTTTAATTCCTTTTAACCTTTGGGACCCACAAAAGCTTTGAGTATCTATCATGTTGAATTTTGACGAGTTGCAAAACGCGTTTGTGTGTTACTATCGGGATTGACGCTTTCTGCCATAAATTTACAATCTTATCAACAAATATGAAATTTCTGAAACTGTCAGTCAGGTTGTTTTAGGCTATACCTTACCCACAAGAATCACCTCAAAACTTCTTCTTGTGTCGGAAGAACACTGTTCTTTAAATCTGCTGGTGATCCCACTAAAGGATCCTCGGTGTCTTGTCTTGTGTGAAATGTTTTTAAGAAACTCATATTTCGATTATTCTGAAGTACTTTTTCGTATGCAACACTGACAAATTATGGTCACAATAACACAACACGTTGCTGGTACGTTTATCTCACAACTACGAAAACAATCGTCTACGACTCAACGCCCCACCAACGGTGTGTACGACAGGACCCCATTTAGACCAACCACTTAATAATAATATCTACTTATTTTAATAAGCTGTAGGTTCTAGTAGGGGCAGAAAACGCATGATAATAAAAAAACGGCAAGTAAACATGTTAGTTGCAATAACAAGTTTTGAGTTGCAGTAGGGGACAGAAGATGCATAGCAATCAAAAAACTGTTAATAAACATTTTGATTGGCAACTTTTCAAAACGAAATTTCAAATTCTTTTAAAAAGTCCGTTTTATGGCCCACTCTACTGTATATGTAAATGCATAGAAAACCTAAAATTTGGATTCTCTAAAGATGTTTCTACATGTTTCACGTGGCTTAATACCAAATATAATTTTTATTATTCTTTTTTTTTATATTCTGTTGCTACTTACAGAATTATCCTATATTGTATGAAAGGCGACCATAGACGTAAACATTTATTAATGCAGAAAAAGGCATAGTTTTCTTTCTTTAAGAGTCGTGAAATTTTTACAGACTTGCTAGTTTCTCAGGACACTAATAAAGTGTCATCAGCAAACAATGTTCAGACATTTTTATGATTCTTGCATTAATATTGTCAAAGTTAAAGCTATTTAAGTGCTTTAAATAGGAACGTCGAAAAACGTTTATAAGAACGTGTTTAAAAAAGTCAGTGGCGCATATTTTTTTGTTAATAATATTCGGCAATGTGTCCTCCGGGATTCCACTAGATTTTATAATTTTAATCTAATTAAGGCTATATTAGTCCCTTATTACTACAAACAACACTGCTAAATTTCTACAAAATCGGCCAAAGGAATTTTTAAGATATTTATAAAAATAGATTTTTTTTAACTATAAACTATAAATTTTAGACCCAGGTTCATATAGCGGCTTGGCATTGATAGTGGCACAACTCAAAAAAAAGTCAAAACTCTTTTACTAGCGCGAAAGCTATGAAGAGTTAGATGTGCCGTTTTCTATGATTAAATTATATACAATGCAGTACATTTATGTGTAGAAAAATAGTTTTGATTTTTTTTGAGTTGTGCCACTATCAATGTCAAGAAGCGATATGAAAAAATGTCCATGTTTTCTTGTGAAGAATCACTCCTGAAATTATTCAAACGCAATTCCGGACACCCTATATATTCCTAATGACATTTTTATCTAAAAAAATCATATAATTTTTATGTTTTTCGATAATGTTAATACAGTCTTCAAGTAACAATAATAGTCCAATCAAATAGACCTTTAAATCAAAATTTTGGAGGAAATACGGGAATTTTTGATATGTCACTTTAGAGTATTTGAAAACGATATGTAAAAAAATTGTTTTTCAGGCACCGGCAAATGTCAAAAAACAAGAAAATAAAGTGTTTTTTTTAGGTTATTTGAAAACGGTAGGTGCTATAAAAAAAGTTCTTAATAAAAATTGTAAAACAAAGTTTTACATAAAAATGATATCTGACATTTTTTGATATTATTAAAACTGATAGAGTTAAGGGTGGTTAGAAATTAAGAGGAGATATATATGACTTTAAAAAATCATAGCGAGCTGAAAATTCAATGATTTTGTAGTTTCTTTTTATTATTTACTCAGAAAATTATAAATTTCTTTTAAGAAAAATTATTACTTTTTTGCTTTTTTAAGTTATAACAATTTTAGTTTAGAAATTTTCAATATATTATATGAATTTATATGGTAAAATAAATTTTGAAGTAAACTTATTAGCTTGACTGACGTGAAAAATATGAGGAGTGAACTAATAAAAACGACATTCCGAGAGTTTGGTCCCCACTTGAAGTTCCACTAAATAAATAAAAATAAAAAAAAAATAAAGAACTAAATAAAAATATTAAAAAAAAATAAAAATAAATAAATATAAATAAAAATAAGTAAAACTAAAAAAATAAAAATAAATAAAAACAAATGTAAATAAATAAAAAAATTAAAATAAAAAAATAATTAAAAAATAAACAAAAAATGTCTATAAATAAAAATACTAAATGGTTAAAAAAATTAAATAAAATTAGGTAAATTATTAAAAATAAAAAATAAATAAAATTAAACAAAAATAAATGAAAATATAAGTGTAAAAGAAAATAAATAAAATTAAATAAAAATAGGTAATTTATTAAAAATAGAAATTAAACAAAAACAAATGAAAAGATAAATAATGTAAAAGAAAGTAAATAAAAATAAAAAATAAATAAAAATTAATAAAAATAAAATAAAAATCAAAAAATATTTTTTTTAATTTTATTTATTTTCTTTTACTTTTATCTTTTTATATATTTTTGTTTAATTTTATTTATATATTTATATTTATTTAGTTTTTTTATTTGTTTTTATTTTTATTTATTGGAACTTCAAGTGGGGATCAAACTGTCGGGATGTCGTTTTTATTAGTTCACATATTTTTCATGTCAGTTAAGCTAATAAGTTTACTTCAAAATTTATTTTACCATAGAAATTCGTAAAATATATTGAACATTTCTAAATTAAAATTGTTATAACTTAAAAAAAAAAACAAAAAGAAACTACAAAATCATTGAATTTTTAGCTCGCCAATATTTTTCCAGGTCATATATATCTCCTCTTAATTTCTAACCACCCTAACTCTGTCAGTTTTATTAATGTCAAATATCATTTTTATGTAAAACTTTATGCTTTACAATTTTTATTAGGAACTTTTTTTTATAGTACCTACCGTTTTTAAATAACCTTAAAAAAATACTTTATTTTCTTGTTTTTTGACATTTGCCGGTGCCTGAAAAACAAATTTTTTTTACATATAGTTTTCAAATACTCTAAAGTGACATATCAAAAATTCCTGTATTTCCTCCAAAATTTTGATTTGAAGGTCTATTTGATTGGACTATAAGTTCAGTAGCAACCCTAAAACAATGTCACTGACCAATTTAACAGAACTGATACTTTAGTTGTCAGAAAAATTGCAGAGAACTTCCATAAATTAAATTTCTTCTTTTACCTGTTAGTAATAAAAAAACAATAAAAATACAGAAACAAAATATAAATTATTGTTAAAAAAATATTTATATAAGTAAATGGCAGGAGCAGGTGGTAATTGTTGAAGACTCATTCTTATTTATTGACTTATAAAATTCGTAATATTAGTCATTTGTTTTTTTTTATTACAGGAAGCGGTGACGAACATGAAGTTAGAAAGAGAGGTAAGAAAATCATTTTTTTTAAATTTCCAATATTTTTTTATTCACAGGCGACTTTAAAAGTTTTCAACAAGTAAATGGCCCAAAAACAAAAACCGATACTACTTGGTCACTTAAAAAGTCACTAATGGGAAAAGAGTCTAATTTGAAAACTTTTTGATACTATGTATTTGTTTGGATTTGTGTTTTGATTAGATACTTGTGCTATAAATGTTGAAGTGGGCGCGCCTTTTATTTTTACTCGAACAGTCGCTGATTATGTTGCTAGTCACAGAAAAACTATCAAAATAATAATAAATTTTCACTAAATTGTTAGTTTAAATGATAATTTAAAAATAATAAAGATAACAAATATTGGACTTCCTCCCACAAATGGTAAGTCGCTCAGGGGAACGGAGGTCTGCACAAACGAATCAAAAGCTATTGCTCACCAAAGTTAATTTTCTAATCGGGCGATGTCGCTATATTGTGTTGCCTAGCACATTTAGGAAATCATATCATTTACCTTGATTTTGAAAAAGTGTTCGACAAAGTACCAACAGTGTTATTACTTTATAAATTAGAAAATGTTGGAGTTAGGGGTAAACTACTGAAGCTTAATTTGCTGATGATGGAAACTCATATGCAAATCCACTGATACATCATGCTAAATTACAAATGGACCTTAACAAAATCAAAAGGTGGACACAGGATTGGAAAAAGACTTTGAATTATTCCAAATGCACTGTTTTACATATCGGTCAAATAATCTCATTTTCAACAATTTTTTTGAACAAACGGAAATTATGTCAGTAACAAAACAAAAAAACTTAGGAATTACTTTAACATCTGACCTAAAATGGGAAACACATATCACACAAGTTACCAAAAAGGCCAATTCAAACAGTCTTTAAACACTTATCAACAGAAATGACTTGAAACTTCTCAAATCATATGTAAGACCAAAATTGTCTGGAATCCATACTACGTCAAAGACATAGGGCAGATAGAAAGAGTGCAAAGGCAGATAACCAAATTAAAAAACCCTTAAAAATGTGCCCCCTATGAGGACAGGCTTGCAAGATTAAATCTAAAAACTTTAAGAGACATTTAAAATAATCAACAGTCACTATACTTGTAATCTGAGAAACATCTACCACTTTAGTCACAATACAAATCTGAGAGGTTATAATCAAAAGCTTTCAAAAGAAAAATGCAATAAACTCCTGTGGAGAAATTTTCTTATCAATAGAGTAGTAGCCTATCATTGGAACCGCCTAAGCATCAGTACCATTAATTCTACCTCCACAAATAAATTCGCCTCGCCAGGAAATGAGAAATTACTGTGTATAGAAGCTAACCATACGAAAAAAATCTATTATGTGATATTTTTGATAAACTGTGATAGCAGTTTAACCAAATACGGCAGTCTCATCGGTTTAAAACCGCTTACTGTCAATAATAAATATGTAAACTTTTATATAAACATAATAGTTATTGGTTAGGCCAAAAAAGTTCATATGGCCAAGGTCCACACAACATTTTTTAGTCAACTGTCTCATCAAGTAGAGCCATTTTTTTTTATTTCCTGACTAGTAGAATTTTATATAAATAAAAAATTCTCTGGTTTATTCGGTCGTTTTTATTGTTTTTATAAAAGTTAAGTTAAAATAAGTCAAAAAATACTCACTTTTCTTGAAAAAATTCAATAAAATGACTATTTAATAATATATCATTTTAATTTCAATATCCTCAGGATGACACTGAGGCGTCTAAGGTTTGAATTGTAATCTACAATGTAAACTTAAATGTCAAACAAAAGATTAGGATTTAGATGAAGCCAATTTCCTACAAACTTGGCACCCAAATACTGCCCTTTTGTCATGTTTATAGGAGCTTTGGAGCAAAACCGAATAAATCCACTACAAACGATTTTTGGGAAAACACGTTTTTCCATTTGCACAAAAAGTACTGGTTTTTTCGTTTGTTTTGTTAAAACAATACTATTGGAGACTTCATTAATAATACATCATTTGCAATTATAATTTTGAAAAATGATTTTTGTTAAAAATATGAAAAATCAAAATTCAAAACTACGCGCACTAATATAAGAGAAAAAAAATCAAAATAAAGAAATATCTCTTACAAAGTGCTTTAAAACTACAGTGAATGCCGATGTGTTGTTTACACCACTTTACTAGAGTATTTATTCGGTTTTGCACAAAAACATCAATTTTTTTTATTAAAAAAAAAAAAAGTTGCATCAACCATACAAGGTTATTAGCAACATCGGTCTATGCATGTAACAATTTTATTATATTTGGTTTTAGGTATTTAAAAATATTGTTACACAGGTTTTTGGGATCACAATTTTTTTCAACTCAACTTTAACAACAATTATATAACTGATAACATTAACATGTAACGTCTATCATCAAACTAAAAACTGACGTCAGGATCATCCTTATATAGCTTGCTTTTCGAACTGTCGTCTAGAATATTCTTGACGGGTAATGACATTTCTGGACTATTCCATCTTCTTTTACTTGTACTTTTACTTATGACGACCGCAGCACACTGTAGAATGATGAGTAGCATTCTACTTATTTTTCTATTCGTACGTTTCCTATAACAGTCGCAGGCTACTGCAGGGTGCTGCGTAGCATTGCTCCCTCCTATCTAGTTATTCGCTCCGAATAACTTAATTACTGGGACCTAGTTGAAACTAATGGGGAGGATCTGGACCATGGTATGCAGCTATCTTTCCAATGTGAACTACGTTGGATTTACTTCCCGTTGACAGTTGAATGCGGCAGATAGGTCGTTGATTTTCCTTAAGGACGGAGTAGGGGCCTTCCCAGTTTTGTTGCGTTTTCTGACGAAGTCCTCCTTTCTGCTTGGGATTGCACAGCCATACCTTGTCGCCCCTCTCAAAATGTGTATCTGTGGTACGCCTACCGATTCTAACTTCTGCTTTATCGGTGTGGGCTTTTTTTACACCAATCCGCTACATCCCGTCGGCAATTGACCCAATAAAATCTTTCCCGAACTCGTGCCAGTGTCCTTTTAGTATCAAAGTGTCCTCCTGAATGGCTGCTATGAAGCTCCTCCATTATATTTCTCACCTGTGACCTCGGCAGTATCACTTGGCGGACTACTTGTACTCCATCGGGGCTCTCCCACTTCCGGTGCAATAGGCCATCGTGAAGATACAGGGAATCCGAGTGGATCCAGTGGGCTACTGCAGGGTGCTGCGTAACAATATGATAACAATTTGTTTCATCTAGTATATTTAATAAATTGTTGGGTAGGTTGCAGTCCGTTCTCTGGACAGTGAAGTGTACGCATTCAGTCAAAATATGTTTAACTGAGAATCGTTACACAAACCTCGCAAATCGAGATTAGTTTACCTTTCATAAGATATTCGTGCGTCAGTCTTGTGTGGCCGAGGCGCAAACGCGACATTCACTTGCTTCTCTATTTTATTGGGATAGCACAACCACTTCTGATATGTGGGTTTAATTACACTTAATTTTGATTCGAACTGATTCCACTGAGATTGCCACAAATTTATTAACAGTTGATTTAAATGAATTTTTAAATCCGCACTTAACACCTTTTGGATACTTTGAGAGTTATCGGCTGTTATTGCTTCGCGAGCGCACTGGTCAGCTACTTGGTTATGAAGATCTCGGTTTTGATGTCTTGGACAATTGGGTGCTTGGAGTATAGTTGTTGGATTGAGTATAAGGAATTAAGTGAGTCTGTTGTGAGTTTGTGATTGGCTTTTATTAATGTGGATAAGAGCTCGGTATATAGCGTATAATTCTGCAGATAGGATGCTGGTATGTGGAGAGAATTTATAAAGAAATTTGTGGGATGGTGCTCCAACGCCTATATAATATTTAGAAGCATTTGTGTATATATGCTCGTAATCAACATAGTTGGAAAATCTAAATCCAGTATTATCACACCATTCCTCGAGGTGCGTAAGGCAGTTCTCTAAATAGGATTGTATTGAATTTTAAGTTTTTGCCTTTAATAAAAACTACAAGGTAATTCGCGTATAGTCGGGCTTTCAGCGGTTTTTTTAGATTCTGCAGAATTCCGTTGAGGGCGACAAGGAAAAGTGATGTACTTATAACTGATCCTAACATCAATTTCGACCCTGAATTTTACAAAGATTTATTTGGTTTTGCTCCAAAGCTCAATTATAATAAAGCAAAAATAAAATGAATATATACTATGAACGTGTTTATATGAAAATCTTACTGTTAATAGAGTATTTTTTTTTAATCCAAGTACATTTTGATATTTAATTGTTCATATGTATCTGCCTTCTAGGCATTCTGTGTTCTAATTCCTCGTTTCTTAATTTGTCTTTAAATGTACTATTTAAGAAACAGCTTTTTATTGTAAAATTTTGTTGCAATGTAGTTTAGAGATTTTTCAGTGATATGGATAATTTTGGTGATTTTTATCATTAAATTTCATATCATTAAGTATTCTGACTGCTCTTTTTTGTATTTTATGAAAAATATACATGTTTACGACGCCTTTAAAAAAACATTTAATTTAAAAATAACTATTTACATTTTTTTTTTTTTTTTTTTTTTCAGGTCGACCCAAAAAGACAACTTGATAGTATGCTTGAAATGATGTGACAGAACCGAAGACGTGAAACGCACGACAAAAAAAAATCGAACACGATTAAATAAGATACATTTCAGTAAGTCACTCAACAAAGTACAATTTTCATGAAATACACTTTTCGCAAAAATAAGTTTGAAGAATGAACTCGAGATGTTAGACGTTAGGTGCAATTTAAAATTAAAAAAGGAAATTGACTGAAAAAGGAGCAAGCAGTACAGTTAGTTGTTTAAAAATAGAACAACAACCAGTAATCACCTCTCAGCTGCAAAGCGTTTTATCTGTGATTTTAAATTAGTTTAAAACAAATAATAAGTTTAATAAAATAGCGAACGGCGATGTTGGCCGTTTATTAAATATAGGAAGTCGTGTAAATAGTTTTGTTTTGTAAAAAGTTTTTTTTTTTTGTTTTATCTTAACGAAAAAATAGGTGTGTAAAGTACAAATTATATTGTTTTATTGTACAGATAGATATTTTTCGGTTCTAAGAATCATAATTTATACATTTTTTCAATTACCGGTTTTTTGCCTTTTTTTGTTTCCTTTTGTTCTACTCATTTATTTGTAATTGTCGTTTAAAAACCGATATTTATTTGTTTTGTATGCAATAAATTTTCTTGACTCGATTTAATGGTTTTCTTTATGTAGCTGATCGCGCTTACATTTTACTCGCTTTATTTTATTATTTGCTGCCACTACAAGGGTTGATCCATATGCCGGGCTTCCGATAAAATTTGGCGCAGTCAGAAGGACAAAATAGTGATTAATATGCCCACATTAGGCTCTTGTACGAAAATAAGATCTACTTTCAAATCGATGATTGCCTATTGATAAAAAAATGGAAATGAAAAACTACCTTGTGGAAGAAAACTGACAATTGGAAATAGCACCGTAATTATTATTGGCTTTGGTGGATGTTAGACTGGGATTTAGATATTTCAGCAGAAATCAAATTTTTATATACTAAAAAGCATAGGGGATCAACCCTCCTAATACTTAAATTATTTGTTCAGCACTTAGCATATTAGGGTTAGTAGGTTACAAGAGATGCAATGTGGAAATATAAAATAATGAAAATCCTATTATCAATGGTAAAAACGGTATTTTTTTTTATCAAATGCTTCTTGAAGGACAGGAAACGGCTTGAGTAATTTAATTAAACTCGAAAACAGATTTTTTTTAACCATAAATTTGCTGCTCTAATAGATTCAAATTCTGACTTTACAAAAAGCATAAATTCAAATAAATATGAGTAACTAAAAAGGCGTAAAAGTAATATTAGTATTACAACGAATTAGAGCTGTGGTTTTGTGTTTAGGTTTTTATTTTCGTTTATTTAAATTTAATTTTCCTCCGCCTAGTTACGAGATATAAAGTTAATCTTATATTATGTGTTTTCAGTGGAATAATTGATATCATTTACAACATTAAAAATAAAATAAAAACTACATGGTATATTTTGGTAGGTAAACAAATTATTTTGAAATACAACTAAATTAATATAAAAAAATTAAAGTTTTTAATGTTGTTTATGATCACAAAATTGTTTTAGTATCATAATCGGTTATTCTGTGTATAAGAAGGAAATTTAATAAATTATAAACCTGACAATAAACAAATAAATAGGAAATAGTTTCAAACAAACTGTCAAGGGTGGTGTCTGGCCATATCTTCGAAACCGTTTAACTGGACAATTTTAGGTTTTTTTTTTTACAAAATCGTCCAAACGAAAATACTGAAAATACATTATTTTAAACCTAGTTTTTATTAGGAAAACTAAACATTATTTTGGAAGTGTGATGTGCTCGTTATTTTCCTGTGTTGTACAGGTTGTAACGGAAAGAAAACGTGTAAATATGTTCAGTCTTGAAGGAAATTCGTAGATAAGTCATTTTTTGAGTGTTTTTGAAAACCTTCGTTTCATAAGGCATCTTTACAACACCTAGGCACACTTCGTAAACGATTTTCATTATTAAAATTAACAGAGAAGTATATTTTCCCCAGAAACTACATTTAAAGTAACCTCCGCATATATGGCAGGTTTTCACTAACACTAACCTTAATTCATTCATGTTTGCTATTAAACAACGTGGCTTTAAACATGAAGGGACATAGAGCTTTTGTCACTGATTTAACTGTCAATAGTTTACATTTTCGTTATCCGTTTCCAATTATAAGAACTGGAATTCCCAAATAAATCGTAGTATATACATGGTTGGCATGAGAAGTATATATGTAATGGAAATACAGAAACATTTATTTGTGAAAAAGTAAGCAGATTCGTGTTTATACCAGTTTTCTCGTGATCTACTGTTTTCATTAAATCAAAATAAAAATTCCTATTACTAAGAATGGAACACGTACAGAACAACTAAAAATAAGACGATTAAATAAAACATGCTTATAGTGGATTTTATTTGTTACACTAGGTGTAAGTTTTCTGCACTAATCGCATTTGATTTGTTTAGTGTACCTTCAAATATTTGATACGTACTTGAGTGAAGCATATACGTTTGACAAGTATGACAGTTCGAATACAGTGTCGAATGTAACACTAGTGCAACAAATAAAATCCATTATAACATCTTCATAACCTCTAAATTTTACGCCACTGTTCAAAAACTTATTTAGACTGTAATTTTAAATTTTTTGATGTTTTTTAAATAAATCATGTATTATTATTGGGAACTCATAAAGTGATTGATTTTAGAGATATTCACACATTGATAGCTGAAAATTCTTCATTTTAATTTATTTTGTAAATTTGGTTTTTTTTTTCTAAAATTATACTGAGCAAACGTTTTTGAAGTCACATACACATATCAGCAAAGAATCCGTTGAATAAAATTTACTAGTGGTGTACGTCATGGCTAAGTAACACCTTTATCCCTTCTAAATTTTACGCCACTCCCCAAAAACTTATTTGAACTATATTTTTAAATTTTTGATGCTTTTTTAAAAATCTAAAATTTAAAAAATAAATTAAAATGAGAGAATATTTTGGAAACCAATCGCTTTGAGTTCACTCTTGTTAGGAACCCATAAAGTGATTTATTTAAAAAATATTAAAAAAATTTATAATTATAGTCCAAATAGGTTTTCAGACGTAAAATTTAGAGGAGATGAAGATGTTACTTATCCATGCCGTCCGCCACTCTCAAAGTTTATTTGTTTTGCTGATAGGTGTATCTTATGACACAAAAAATGTTTGCCGAATTTAGTAAAATTATAATGAGGAATAAAAAAATTATAGCCATTAATAATTTTTGAATTTTCAACTTAAACACTCCGTATTTCGGAAACGAGTAATATTTTATTTAAGCATGTTTCGTTTCAATCGTCTTATTTTTAATCAGAAAATATTTAGTTGTTCTGTGTCCCATTCTTAATGAGAGACCCTGTATATACTCAATATTTTTTTATTAAAAACTATTTTTTAATCAAGCAACTGCTGTTTTTTACTATGGGAAACAGCATTTTAATTATTGAATAGTGGCCATTATCGGCGGAAGTAGGGCTGGGAAGGGGTTAGTTTAGCTCTTCCCCATGGTACTACGGTAGACCTGGACAGAGATTCTTGTGTGCAAACTCAACACGTTATGTGTTGAATAGAGAGAGACATTACATAAAAATCGCATTCTGTCGAACGAAGATACCCAGACAAGACACCAAATCCCAGAGATATCCACAGAATATCTTTCGTGGATATCCAATATATCCACAGGATGTCGGAAATATTCTGTGGATCTAATATGGATATCCAAATGTCCGTCTATATCCAGAATATAGAAGATATCCTAATGGATATTCACCAAAATATCTAATAGGTATCTTCCAGAAAATACAAGAAATCTCAGAGATATCCACAGAATATATTTTGTGGATATTCAATATATCCATCTAAATGTCCGTCTATATCCCAGGATATAGAAGATATTCGGATATTCAGCAAAATATTTTATGGGTATCTTTAGTAGAGGTTCATAAGTAACCAATAATTATTGAACAACGTCGAAAGAAAATAGCAGAGATAAAAAATATTTTCAACACTCAAAATATTTTCAACACTCTGCCTTTGATTTTGCCTACTAAGGAGAAAGTAATCCTTATTAGGATTCTTCAGCAATAAAGGAAAATTCTCGACTCCAGTCCCTAATGGAGTGATTAGTACACAAATTTCGATCGAACTCAATTACGGCGGGTCGAGCATGAGTAGATGCGATAGTGGTATCGCCATCTATACTTAGTAAGCAGAATCAAATAACATCTAGTGGATATCCACGATGGTTTGCGTTCGCGCCTAGACTTTGAAATATTTAGTGGATGTTCATGGGATATTGAATACACCTTAAAAAAATTAATTTTAAATATCTGAACGGTACTATTAGCCACAATGGCGTAATTTTTTAATAATTTGCTATATAATTACTATTATTTATGGACATTTGCATGTCTATAAATTACATTTCATGGATATAAAATAGATATCTACCATGGACTGGACATTCAGTGGATATTGGGATGTTCAGTAGATATCCAAAGGATTTGGTGTGCTGTCTGGGACAGTACTAATGGTTTTAGACATTTTTTTGGAGGATCACTTTTTATATTTACAAGGAAACAGTAAATTTTAATAAAACTATCTAAATCCAATTCAATTATACATTTTAAACCATAAAAGTTGTATAAGTTGTTAGCGTAACGGTTTAAGTGATGCGTTCCCGTTCAAGGTCCGGGGTTGAAATCCCGGCGAAGTCCAATTTTTTTTAGATTTATTTTGTATATTAGTAAACTTCATAAATTCAAATATTTATTAAGACACTTATAGTATCTTATAGTCAATACATAAGACAAAGAATTGCAAATATTTTGCCTAAGGGTGACAGTAGTTTATTCAAATTCGGATTGTTTCCACTCGTAGAATACCTAAATTTTCCTATTATAAATTTCTACGGATAATACAAGAAGTTTCCAATTCAAAAAGAATGAATACCTACGTTTCTTCTATTCCTACTTATACAAGGAAGTACCGATCGAATTGGTGTTATCATCTATGTACCTCAAAGCTGGCGCTAAAATTATTCGTATTCGTTGGGTCACAATACAGTATGGTAAACTAAAGACTGATCCACAAAAAATGTCTCTAAATTAGGCCATTACCGTTAAAACTACGCACAGATCTGAATTAAATCCAAACTGACGCAGAAATAGTATTGTGTATTTTTCTACCGCCTACTTTATAAATATTATTTTTGGATCACAGAATATATTTTTGGGAATATTGAAGCCGTAATTTTAGTGCCGGACCTGATTGCATGCATTGCCGTCTTAAAATCGATTTTTGGTTTTTAAAATACGCTTGTTGGTTTAAAAAGTTTGTATAAGGCGACAATTTGTGAATACAAAAGAAACATTTTTATTTCATCACAAATATTTTTACGAAAACAAGAATCGATATCAAATGATAGACAAAAGTTTAGTGAAAATAAAAATATATAAATCCAAAGCCGTTCTTCTTAATTTTTTTGAGAAATGATGTGTAAAAATATCAAGAATTCTGAATAACTGTATATAATTGAAACAAACTATTATATTTCATAATAAGCGAAACTGAAACGCAAAAAACTGAAAATTATTATGTCTTAATTCCTATGCCAAATTTGCAGCAGGCTAACTTTTTTTACTAACAAGTTAGGATTGCCAACATCGTTATTTTGACTCTGAGATTCCGGATTTGCTGATAATTCTTTGGTTTCAGGATTACTTTAATAGCTGCCATTTATATACCACTTGTGGTAAGACAATACAATATTAGTGTAGTAAAAACCATTTTTTTCTAATTTTGACATAAAGTGACATTTTTTGTAATCCCTGCAAGTGTCAAAATGATCATCTACTTTACGCAACTAGTTGCATAATGGTGAACATTATGAAACTGATTTCAAAAAATTTATTATTATGTCACCAGTTTCGAAAAGAAAAAAATAAACCTTTTTTTGGTTTTAAAATGATTAATATACCTACATTATTATTGAAAGTTTATATCAAAGAAGGGTAGGTTGACTTATAAAAAATAGAATTTGGTTGAACTTACAACCTAATAATAATGTTGTTTTGGTGCTTATTTTCTATTCTATCAGCACAAAATAATTAAAACACAATACACGACAAAATATCCCACTTTTTTGAAAACTAAATAACTTTAATAAGACATATAAACACACTACAAGTCGTTGAGAATAAATAATATTATGTTCTATTTGTCAATAAAATGATGCATATGCAACTACAATACAAGAAAGTAGTAATATTGATTGCCTAGATGTGAGTAATTTCTTACCAAAAAACAATTTTATAAATAATTAGTCAAAATTAGAAAAAATATTGTATGTAACACGTGTAGAAATGACGCTGCTAGACCTCGCTCTGCTCGTCCGGCAAATATTCACTCGTTACATAAAATAAGCCATTTCGTAACTTGTTTCATAAATAGCTATTATTATACACAATAGCAATCCCACATAAAGTCAATTCCACAACAAATTAATTTTATGTAGGATAACAAGTAGCGACAAATATATTAAAATTATTTTTCTCCGGGTCAATATCGACACAATGTTAGCAATCCTATAACAAGTAGAAAATAATTATGTATTTTCCTATCCTGTAGCGAGTGTGGATCACTCGTGTCTCTCCGGTGCCAGGCTGGCAAACTGATATTATATTTCCAAACTCGACTGAACTAATAACTTTTTTTAATTAAAATATCGTTAATAAATCTATATATTGCATATCTATCGAAAATAAAATTTCTTTATTTTTAAGTTATTCGTTCAGTTCAATTTTTCAAATAAATTAATTAATTGAAAATCAGCCAACCTTCTTCTAACTTATGTGTAAATTTCTGTAAATCTTTATAATATATATGTTGTTACAAGCTTCTCGTAATTTTTATTCACCCCCTGCTAAATTTTTAGTTTACATTTTTCATTGTCGAACGATTTGATTAAATAACTATTTGAACTATCGCTTTGTGGATCGGGCGGACCTATAATAGTGGCTCTCAGCTCTCATAATATGCCGATTGAGGATGCACAGTGAAGCCTTACAGAATACAGAGAAGTATTTGGACTTGTTTTTAACATAATCAAAACGTCAAATGAGAAGAAATTTTCAAATGCAAATAGCGAAAAATTTAAAATAAACACTATAATGTTTTTGCCTCACTCGCTTCATTATTAATATGGCCTTTATAGATGGGTCCGATCCATTACAATTTCTATGGTTAGCGCCTGATAATTAATAAAGTGAGACAAATTAGCGCCTGTTATTAATAAATTGTTCCAAATGGATGCTTCTCCGAAAAAGAAGTGCTTTACGAATCTCAAACTTTTTTGTTACATATATGACTCCAGTCAGAACAGGTTCGGTAATTCAGTAAGGTTTTTTTTTTATATTTTTTATTGTATAATTTTTTTTTTTAAGCAACCCGCGATGGATTCAGGCCGCACAGGTTAGGTAAATTAGTTATTTTTTTATTTTTTCATTTTGTATTATATTGGATTGTATTGTATTTTACGAACTTTAAAGTCAATTTTTGAAAATTATTTTTTAAATGAAGACAATTTTAATTTGTTTATAAATATAAAATCTACAATTAAAGAATTTTTCAATATTGATAATATTCTCGTGTTTTATCTTGTTAGTAACTGTACCGAAACTATTTGCAACACTGAAAATTGCAAGATCTTATAGGTTAGAAACATCAAAATATTCAGGTTTGGATTCAATCTTTCTTGGAAAATTGTCGGTTTCCCGCATTTTTTTATTAGTATAGGGCTATATATGGAATGAGTACTTTATTTATTTCTATTTATTCCTATTTATTTCTATTTATTCTTATTTATTCCTATTTTTTCCTATTTATTCCTATCGCCAACATTTTTCACATTTCCCCAATTTTCCCCATTTTCGTTCCTTCCCTCATTTCTTCTATTTTCCTTCTTTCCCTTATTTCCCCTCTTACCCCCATTTTCCCTCTTTCCCCTCTTAAAATATGAAAAACCAAAAACCTGAAACACACTATTATTTATTTGTGATGAGTAGCTATAATTCCACTTTTCAAGTTCCTACCTATAAAAAAATCGATGCTTCTATGCAAACTTTTAACCCCCGTTTCCCCCCTTAAAATGTAAAAAACCAGAAATCCTGAAACACGTCATTATTTATTTATTTATGCTCAGTAGCAGTATTTCAAATTTTCATGTTAGACTACCACTATGCAAAAAATTATGTCCTATCCCTTGCTATGTGAAAAACAAAAACAAATCGATCCCACGGGAACCGTACATTTTTTCGGGATGAAAAGTAGCCTATGTGCTATTCCAGACTAAAATCTATATTTGTGCCAAATTTCATCCAAATCCGTTCGGCCGTTCTTGCGTGATTGAGCAACAAACATCCATCCATCCAAACTTTCGCATTTAGGTATATATTTATATGATGATATGATTATGTTAAAATTCGTAACGATAATGTATTAAATTTAAAAAATAAGAAGAAACGTAAATTAATAACATTGCAGAACTAACTGTTTTGTTGTACATATTTGTATCAAATATTAGATAGATGGTGTTTATTGGGTAAGTATCTATTTAATCTTGTAATAATATATACATATTTATCTTAATCATTTCACGTTAAGAACATCTAATCCAAATCCTTTAATGGTTACTAGAAATAGCTAAATAAGTACATTTTCCCGAAATTTTAATGATTCCAACAATTTACTAATCATGACCATTTACCTGTAATAGAGCATTTTACATCTTCAAATAAATACTTAAAAACAAATTTAACTATAATCAACACTATAATCCTATATCCCTTGCTTTCAAATTATGTCGATAAACCGGCCTTCTATTTTCACAGTCAGCGGTGTTGCCAAATGTAATGCTCCGGCCTGTTAGGTAAAGAAGGCCATGGTTAAACGAAGTTTAAAATGATATTTTTACATTAAGGGTCGATTCCACCATTGTGTTAAACGGAGATTAAAATGACATTGTTAATGTAAAAATGTCATTTTAAACTCCGTTTAACACAACGGTGGAATCGGTTCTAAGATGACAGTTACTTATCTAGTTTATAATTATTCATCCGAGATCTGAGACCATAAATAACATAACCTGTGAATATACCCCATAAAATTAAAAAACAGAAAACGAAAAAACCACATTTTATTTGTTTTGCGGTTGTTTGTATGATTTGTGTGTATTTTCTGATAATTTGGAAGCTTTTGTTAAACTGCACCATACAAAAAATACTGTTACTGCAATAACACACATAATATACATAAGATGAGTGCTATTCAAAAATCCAAACACAAGTATTATAATAAAAATAAAAAGTTCACCAAACCGGGCCTAGACGTAAATTTAAAAGGATTCCTATGCAGCTGTAACAACAGAGAAAAAGAATGTGTGAGAGAGGCATACAATTTGCTAAATAAATATGCAGACATGGTTTTTCCACCTGAACCACCAAAAGAACAAGCTGAAGAAAACCTAGAAATGAGTATAGAAGATGAATTAAAAAAGGAACTATCTCAAATAAAGTCAGTGAAAAGATTTCAGCAAATAGAATCAGGTGCTAAAAATTTTCTCTTTATAAAAACTATATTAGATGACCCTGTAAAGTTAGCACAAACAATAGTTTCTGAGTTGAAATCTGATGGGTCCCAGCAGAGTCGTTTTTTAATTAGGCTAGTGCCTATTGAAGTCACATGCAAGGCTTATGTCAAAGACATCACTGTTGCTTTTATGCCTCTAGCAGAAAAATATTTTAAGGACAATCCAACCACCTTTTCTGTTGTTTACAATCATAGAAACAACAACAGTGTTAATAGGGATGAAGTAATACAAGCTGTGGCAGAACAAGTCTTTCAAGTCAACTCAAACAACAAAGTAGACTTGAAAATTCCAAATATATCCATAGTGATCGAAGTTATTAAAGGAATTGCTTTAATTGGTGTGGTACCAGATTTCATTAAATATAAAAAATACAATTTATTGTTGATTACTGAAAAGGATAGTGATAAAGGTGAAGGAGTTGATTTGCCAAGTGGAAGTGAAACTCAAGACACAAAATAATTTTTTATTAATATACAAAAATGTTAATATAAGTTTAAAAGTAAAAAGATTAGTTTCACAGCCCTATTTTATCCTCCATGCAAAGTTGATATGAAACCTATTGTATCTTTGGGTTGAATGACATAATCAGCACATCCCTAAAAATTATAAGTCAATGATTAACCCTCTCATGCAAGATACAAACAATTTACCAGTAGTTCCCAATCAGTATCATTGACTATAACTAAAATTCCTGGGCGCCTAAAACAAAAATGTACAATTTATTTTTATTTAACCAGTGAATATAAATCCTTACACAGATTTATCTTGAAGAAAAAGCTCAGGTCTTTCTTGTAGCAAATTATCTGTCATCCATAATAACAAGTCTCCAATGGTCCCTAAAAACAAACAAAATGATAATATCAATTCAAATTATAAGAATAAATCGCAACTTACAATGTTTCTCCCTATCTGGGAGGTCTATTTCATGTAACTTTATATTGCCAAAGAGGAGATGAACACCTCCACTACAAAT
The DNA here is from genome assembly GCA_927349885.1 of Psylliodes chrysocephalus. NCBI lineage: Eukaryota > Metazoa > Arthropoda > Insecta > Coleoptera > Chrysomelidae > Psylliodes > Psylliodes chrysocephalus. The sequence goes on from OV651824.1 coordinate 11,932,632, forward strand.
TAAACAAAGAGTATTATTTAATAATAAAATTATGAAAATAATCCGTAAAATTACCCAAATTGAATAGTTATTTTCATATTTTGTATTTATTTTATTTTTTATTTTTATTTTTCTATGTATTTAACAAAGCATCTAGAAACGACAGCAGAACACCTATGCTATGTTCAAAAGTATATAAATAAGAAGAAAAATGACAATCACAATCAAATACCTTCATCAGGGTAGACAAGCAAAATTATAGAGGATACTGATGAACATTTCACACATATTTTTAATATTTAATTTAAATTAATTATACTTTTTTAGTACCTAAATTTAAGCGCTGACTTTACCGTTTGCAACGAGAATATTTTAGATAGAACTGTAAATTCGGTTCCAAATTTAGTAATTAATTGGCATTCCTCTATTTTCAAGTAAAATATTTATTGATCTGGCAACCCTGCATATATTTATAACCTTTATTCTAACCTAAAATAGAAACGAAAGAGAAAGAAGAATTATTATTATTTGTTGTTTTGGTTGTTCAAGTCATGTGTGTACATTCATTTTCAGTATACAATTACATGGTTTATTTTTAATTTTAGAAAGGTTTTATACTAATTTATTATATCCTAGTGATAAAAAAAGCTTTAAACATGGATGACGATTACGACGACAGACCCTGGGATGTTGGTGATCGAAATGATGACGTATGTATTAAACAATATTTTTTTCTAAAAGTTTACATATTTCTTGTATATAGTCTGATGCTGGAGATGATCCTGAAAATCCTGAACAAGTGTTGGCCGAATGCGCCGAGAAATTTTCAACTTCTGACTACATTATGGAACCTGGAATATTTTCGCAGTTAAAACGCTACTTTCAATCTGGTGGCAATCCATTACAAGTAATTGAAGAGTTATCCCAAAATTATACAGCAGTAGCACAAATGGCTAACTTAATAGCGGAATGGCTTATAATAGGAGGCAAGTAAAGCTTAATCTAAGGTGTAAATTATAAATATAAGTATGGTCTGTTGTAGGTGTTAAAGTTACAGATGTTCAAGCCATGGTAGAGAATCATTTAAAGGAAATGATTCTTAAAACTTTTGACCCAAAGAAAGCTGACACTATTTTCACTGAGGAGGGAGAAACTCCGGCTTGGTTAACGCAATTGATTGAGCATCCAACTTGGAGGTCTTTAATTTACAGATTAGCTGAAGAATATCCTGATTGTTTAATGTTGAATTTCACAATCAAGGTGAGGAGTTGTTATTAAAAATATTTATTTGTAACACCCTTATAAATTAATATTTTTTAGTTAATTTCTGATGCTGGTTTTCAAGGAGAAATCACCAGCATTTCGACAGCTGCTCAGCAACTTGAAGTGTTTTCTAGGGTGTTGAAAACATCCATAATGAGTTTTCTTACAAATCCGGAAGAGTGGCAAAATACTAGTAAAGAATGTGCAGTAAGTTATTAAGAGTTATTATTATTTATTTTTTCAGCTTTTTTTTTCTCCTCTCCTGGGCTCGTCTGACTATGTGTCTCCGAATAACACTGAAGCCTATTGGCTTATTGTGTTTTACCCCATGTTAGTTCATAGCACCCACTCTGTCACCTTTATACCTTGTACAAGTTTGTACAGATCCTTGGGTGAGCGGGTTCTATATGTTGTTGGATCAACCTGGGGTTGTCCAAAAAGAGCCTGTCTTTTGCGATCTAGAGCTTCGCATTCACACAGTATGTGTTTGGCCGTTTCTGGTTTCTTGTGACATAGTCGGCACATGAGTTCCCCATTGTACATGCCAATTTTGTTCAAGTGTCCCTTTACTGGGGCGTGCCCAGTCATGAACCCTGTTATCACTTTCAACTGGTTCCTATTCATTGAGAGTAGTTCTCTAATTCTTTTGGGACATGGTCTGCCTATGAAGGCTTTTCCATGTGTGTGTTTTGGGGTGTTTCCCCAATAGTTGATATGTTGTTCCCGAATCCAGTCGTTTATGAAACCCCGGACTGTACTTTTTGGTACTCCTGGGTTTGTGTCTGGTTCCGGTGTTTCTTCTGACTCTCTTTTTCAAGTTCGTCAGCCTTTTCGTTGCCTTCGATCCCTTGGTGACCTGGCACCCAAAATAGTTTTACTCTATTTCTGTCTGCCAGTGTTCTTAGTTCTTCGATGCATTCCCATACCAGCCTCGACGTAACTTTCTGACTCGATATGGCCTTAAGTGCTGCTTGACTGTCTGACATTATTTGAATATGCTGATTTTCGCCAGTTCATTCATTGTTCGTTTTTGCACATTGCAAAATTGTGTATACATCGGCCTGAAATACTGAGGAATGTATTTCTATAGCATAGCTATGGTTAGTATCAGGGTTTTTGGAGAATACTCCTGCCCCAGTGCCTTCCGCAGTCTTACACCCGTCTGTATACCAGTTTTGTTCCTGTCGTTGGGCATTGGGCTCCCTTATGGTGATCTCCTCTCTTTCCTGTATTAAAACCTCAAATGGAGTATTAAAAGAGTACCTCTTGGTTATGTGGTCTGATCTCATGTCTAGCACGTCTCCTGTCACTAACCTTGAGATACTCATGTGACCTGGCCTAATGTCAAGATTTCCCAGTGTATTCCCTAATCTGTAAGCACCTAATCTTGCCTCCCCTTGTATCACATAGTGAAGAGGTGGGAGTCCTATTAGTGCTTCCATTGCAGCAGTGGGGGTTGTTTTCATTGCCCCCGTTATTCCGAGGCAGGCAAGTCTTTGTACCTTGCTTAGCCTCGTTATTGCTTTCCTTTGCTGTGTCTTTGGCCACCACTCCAAAGCTCTGCGTATGTTTTTATCGGTCTCACCACCATGTTATAAAGCCAATATACCATGTCTTGTTTTAACCCCCATTTTTTCCAAAGGATCGCCTTGCCATCATTAATGAGGTTTCCGCTCTCCTTGTGGTTCTTTCTAGATGCTGGTTCCAGGTAAGTCTCGAGTCAATAATAACTACGAGATATTTTACCTCCCCCTTAAGCTGGATGCTTGCACCTCTTAGGTTTAGAGGCCCTAGTCCCTCCAATTTCCTCCTGCGGGTGAATGCAATTATGTCAGATTTGTTTGGGCTAATGTTTAGTCCTTCCGCCTCTGTCCATTTTCTTACTCTATTTAGAGCCTCTTGCATTCGATCTCTTACTATAGTATTATATTTTCCCTATGCCATGATCACTAGATCATCGGCATAGCCCAGGGTTCTGTCCCTTATCTTTGAGAGCCCTAAGCCCGTCCACTACAAGGTTCCACAGGAGTGGAGGCAGCACTCCACCCTGTGGACATCCTCTCGCTACCCGTGCCGCTATTGTCTCTCCCATAAGGGTTGTGTGTATAGTTCTCTCCCTTAACATAGAGTCGATCCAGGACACGCATGTGTCCTCGATTCCTCTGTGTTTGAGAGATCTAATGATTGATTCAACGGAGGTATTGTCAAAAGCACCCTCGATATCCAAGAATGCTCCCAGCATTACCTCCTTGTTTTCCAGTGTGTTCTCCACCCTTTTTATTAATTAATGGAGAGCTGTTTCAGTTGATTTCCCTGCACTATAGGCGTATTGGTCTTGGTATATTGGCCTCTGAACCAATATCCTGTCTCTAATATGCCTATCTAGCAGTTTTTCCAAAGTCTTAAGTACAAAGGACATAAGACTTACTGGTCTTAGGGACTTTGCCGTTTCCTGTCCCATTTTCTCAGGTTTTGGTATAAAAGTTACCCTAATATTTCTCCAAGCTTTTGGTATATGTCCAAAGGCCAGGCTACTTCTGAGTATGTTACAGAGTCTGCTGTATAAAATATTTTCAGCCTAGTATCTATGAAATTTTACTTTCGGTACATTTGCATTACCGTATTTAAAGGATTAAAATGATTTTTTATTTTCATTTTAATGTATTGCAATTCCCAATAAGTTTTTACGAAAATTAACTTTCAGTACATTTGAACTACCGTTTTAATTATTGTCTGATACAAATGAACTACTGTATTTAAAATATTAAAATGTTTTTTTGCCTTTTTAGCTTAGTGCATTCCAATTTCTAATAAGTTTTTTTGGGAAAATTAATTTTTGTTACATTTTAATTTGTGCCAGATATGCAATTGAACCTTTTTAGAGCTTAGTTTCATTAGTTTTTTTTCTCTCTGTGTAATCTACATAATAATAGTTTTCAAATGTTATGGGAGCATTAAGTGTGATTAAAATGGAACATTATTAAAATGAGAAAAACCAAACATGGTAGATTTTCACATACACTTTTTTTTTAAATAAAAATTATGACAATTTTTATATTTTAAATTAAAGTGTTTGTGAAAATCTACCATGTTTGGTTTTTCTCATTTAAAGAACATAGAAGAAGAATCTTTATTTAACTAGGACACCCTAATATACATATAAGATAAAAAAAGTATTTTAAATCTAACATTCGAAAATACATATTAATTAAAACCCTTGGATAAACTTATTTTTCGGTTTATTATTTTCGTATTGGCGTTTTAAATATGTAGTAAGTTTATTTGAATTAATGTTTTTATTGAGACACTGAATGTACTCTTTAACATAGAGAAAACGTTTTAGACACTTAATTTTATTACTTTTTAAAATGATGGAGCTGTCAAACTAAATGATGGAAAAAGTAAAACAAATGACTATCGCCAATGTTACAGTGTTATAATTATTGAGGTAGTATTATAGGGAGACGCAATCACGTGGTCAAAAGCGACATCAGTCCGCCATATTGATGTGATTTGTAGGATCAAGTTTTTGTATATTTGCTTTTTGTGTGATATTACAGTGAAAGATAATAATGATTTCATGTGGTCTCCTTAAATGCAGTTGATGAAATGAAATTTACAGAAATAACAGTTCATAGTTCATAGTATACAAAAGAATAATCATAAACAGGGTAATATTTGAAAAATTGATTTTTAAATTTCTGGGTTAAAACATTGTATGGTAATTGTTTCATATACTTACGGTTTTCTGTTAATTTGTTATTCTTGAGGAAGTCCAGAGTGTAATATTTCCTATAGAACACAAAAATGGCAGGAAACCGCAATAACAAATAATGTCCAAATAACAAATGTTTTTCTTTTAGATTTCCTAAAGAAGAAAATTCTGATAGTGAATTGAATTAATTAATTAACAGGGATTATGATTATTTGCCAGACCCTATGTCGGAAAATATTATTGCCTATATAGTGGAATATATTGTCCATTTTTTTTAAGAAAACGTATTTTATTTTGTACGTATATTTGCTTTGACAAGTGACACGAGGGATTTGCATCTATTTTCTTTTATATTTAGATAAAAAAAGTAAAAGTGGGCTACAATATCATTCAACAAATATTCAAAGCGAAACAGTTTAAAAAAAATACTGTATCATATAAGCAAATATCAGCAGCATCTTTAGTCAATATAATCCTTATACAAATTGTAAATAGAAATATTTTTTTAAATTTACTAGTTATGGATAACCATTGGGTATTGTCAATAAAAGCTGTGTCAGATAAATATGTAAATGTTAGGCTATATTATTTAGCCAAACAAAAATAAAATAAATCTGAGAGCATAATGCCTTACAGTAATAAGATAGTTTGGTTAAAAGCCCAATACATTTCTCTGTTTTAAGAACGTTATTATTTTCTTTTTTCCCATTTTATTTTGTTTCAATCTTTAAAAAACACTTTGTATATTCATATGACACTAGTTGAAAAAAAAATATATATATATATATATTATTCAAAATATATTTAAATTCTTATAATTTTAGAGAGTCAGGACCTGGTGAGGCATCCATACTGTTACGACTCTAAGCCACACCTAGTGCGACGTTTTATTTATGTGCGAAATAATGCTTGTATCCTCTTCTTTATAATACTACCTCAATGGTTATAATGAAAACCCCATATTTTTACGTATCACAATAAGTGTAAAATTGCAAATTTTTTAAGGATGGTCATAGATAAACATGATTTTTATGCTTTTTAACAAATTTGCAGAAAATGGTATGCCATGGTCAACACACTTACGTGTACAGTCAAGTTATCATTCACATTTTGGCTCGTGAATCAAAAGGCGGAAGTAGCATGAAAAGATTGTCTCAAGAGATCACGAAATGTGCCCAAAAAAAGTAACGACTTGTTATTGAAATAAATATATATAATTATATACAAATTTAATGTCTTTTTTTAGTGGAAATGATGTTACACCTATTACAATGGCTTTAAATGGGGCTTCAGGTTACCCAACCGCTTGTCAGGCTCTTACTGCTATGTTATCAAAAAACACTCTTAATCCTGCAGACATTACAGTTCTTTATAGAAATTATACTGGCGAAGATCCCCCACCTATCGATCTAATCAGAACGCCGCAGTTTTTAGGCAAGTATTTAAAAAAAAATGTGAAAACAATATATGATTATTATATTTTTTTCTTAGAATTATTGATCGACTCCTTATTCAAACCCGGAGTCAAGCTGAATCCAGACTACAAACCGAAATACATACATCTGTTGGCGTACGCTTCTAGCGTATCGGAAGTTCAACAAAAGAAGGGCCAAAAGAGGATTTCGAATAAAGATGAGCTCCAAGCGACAGTACGCGCCATCGAAACGGTGCACAATATTTGTAACGGAAACAAAGGGAGTTCTGAACTGATTGCAGAACTGTCGACCATTTACCAGTCTCTCAAGTGCGTCTAAATACGTTTTAAATGTATTGGGTGGTCCAATATGAATGGTTTTAGGTGATATATTAGGAACCGTTTATAGTTAAACAGCTTCTAAGAAAAAAATGTCAATGAGTAAAGTGGCTACAAGAAAAACGGTTAATTAGAGAATCGTGATACTATTTGGCATAACTGAATACTCGAAAACTAATGAAATCATATTCCTGAGTAGTTCACCAGTTTAAATATTGTTATATTTCAAGTTTTATACCAGAAAATAACATAACAGACGTTAAAATATTGACGGCCTTTAGAAATATTTTCTTATTCGCTAATGTCTGTCAATATTTAAACGAATTCCTTTAAAATAGTGGCGTTTTATGATGTAATTAGAGAAGTTTTGATTGAAGAATTATTGGAAAATAAAGAAATGTATGGAGTACATAACATTTTTAATGAAAGGCCATTACATTTAATATTACGGGGCAGAATTTAGATTACATCAAAGGTCAATTAGGGACCCATTGTAGCTTTTAAAAACATTTTTCGCTTTAATAAAGATGTGGCCAGAATTATAATAAACCTTTCCTCAATTCGGAAAATAAAATAAATAAAATTGGATTTCAGAAAATAGTTTCTTATAAATTGATTTTGGAGAATAATAAATTTAACCAGAAAAACTTAACCAGTAGAGAAAATTAGCCACGGCGAAAATATGCAGAATTTTCTGAAAATTAATTTTTAAAGGCATTATTTTGATAAATTTTGAATAAAATAAGCATTTTATGCTTTATTATTCAGTTACGCCATCTAGCGATAGTTCTAACAATTCTTTAAATAATTTACGGGTTTTCTACGTGGCCATGTTAGTTATAGAAATGTTTTCCCTCGAAATTGTACTATAAATGCTTCTTGAAATATAGCCGAACCCCATTCTTCTTAGCCCACCCGGCACATTCGTGTTTAATCAAAAACAAATAATTTACTGAAATACGTTTTTTAGATTCCCAGTGGTATCGGTAGGCATCATCAGATGGGTGGAATGCACGGTAACGGAGCCTAGTTATTTCAAATTATGCACAGAACACACTCCCATCCATCTGGCGCTATTAGACGAAGTCGTAACTCTGCATCCGCTACTCCACAATCAAGTTTTAACGTTGTTGATTAAGCTGTTCGAGTCCAAGCAAGACGAACTCGAAATCTTAGTCCAGGTGAGGTTTGAAAAGTAAAAGATTAAAAATGATTTTTGTCCGTTCAGCTTAGTGTATTTCCGATTCCCAATAAGTTTCGACGAAATTTAAGTTTCGGTACATTTGAACTACTGTTTTAATTAATGCCTGATACAATTGAATTATTGTTACAAATGATTTTTGTCCTTTCAGCTTAGTGTATTTCCGATTCTCAATAAGTTGTGATGAAATTTAATTTTCAGTACATTTGAACTACTGTTTTAATTTATACCTGATACAATTAAATTACTGTTAAAAAAAAATGAAATTTTTTTCCTTTCAGCTTAGGTCCGTATTTATAAGCAGATCTAAGCCAAGTCCGACTCAGCTGAGTTCTCTTTATAAATACGGACCTTAGTGTATTTTCGATTCCCATTAGGTTCCGATAAAATTTAATTTTAGGTATATTTGAACTACTGTTTTAATTTATGCCTGATACAATTGTATTTTTTTTTAAATTATTTTTGCATTTTTAGCTTGATCCATAAACTAAACTTTATGAAATTTTACTTTCGGTACATTTGAACTACTTATTTAAAATCTGTCTTTTCATCTTAGTGTATCCAAATTCCAACCAGTTTTAAGAAAAATTAACTTCGATACATTTTTACTACTGTTTTAATCTCTGATACAGAATGGATATTCTATTTAAAAGATTAAAAATAATTTTTCACATTTTCAACTTAGTGCTTTCCAATAACTTTTGATGAAATTTAACTTCCGTTACATTTGAACCACTTTTTTTTATATTAAAAATGATTTTTGTCTTTTCTCCAACTACATTTTAAAAATAATTTCCTCAAAAACAGATTGTATTCTCCTAACCTTTTGTGTAATGAAAATATTCAGGAATTTATATTATACTAGCTATTGCCCGCGGCTTTGCTCGCATATTGTGTTATTAATATAAAAAAATACATGACTTCCTTTTTTAATAATTTTTATTAGTTTTATTGATTTTCATTCATTTTTTTCATTTTTTATTTTTATTCATTTGTATTCATTTGTATTCATTTGTATTCATTTGAATTCATTTTTATTTATGTTTATTTATTTTTATTCATTTTAAATTTTTTATTAATTTTTATTAATTTTTTTAAATTTTTATTAATTTTTATTATTTTTTATTAATTTTTATTAATTTTTATTAATTTTTTAATAATTTTTATTAATTTTAATTAATTTTTATTAATTTTTATTACTTTTTATTAAATTTTATTAATTTTTTTTAATTTTTATTAATTTTTGTTAATTTTTATTAATTTTTAATAATTTTTATTAATTAATTTTAATTAATTTTAATAATTTTTATTAATTTTTATTAATTTTTACTAATTTTTATTAAATTTTATTAATTTTTAATAATTTTTCTTAATTTTAATTAATTTTTATTACTTTTTATTAATTTTTGTTAATTTTTATTAATTTTGATTAATTTTTCTTAATTTTAATTAATTTTTGTTACTTTTTATTAAATTTTATTTTTTTTTAATTTTTATTAATTAATTTTTATTAATTTTTACTAATTTTTATTAAATTTTATTTATTTTTATTAATTTTTAATAATTTTTACTAATTTTAATTACTTTTTGTTAATTTTTAATAATTTTCACCCCCGTTTCCCCCCCTTAAAATGTGAAAATTCAAAAACCATGAAACATTTCATTATTTATTTATGATGAGAACCTACAATTCCAATTTTCAAGTTCCTACCTTTAAAAAAAAAAACGATATTTCCAAATAAACTTTCACTCCCCCCCCCCTAAAATGTGAAAATCCAAAAACCCTAAAACACGACATTAATTTTTACTCATTAGCTGCAATTCCAATTTTCATGTTTCTAATTTCAAAGAGAACAAAAAAGTTATACTCTCATACAAACTTTTGCCCCCGTTTGTCCCCTCAAGATGTAAAAATATAAAAACCCTAAAACACATTATTATTAATTTGTACTCAGTAGCTGCAATTCCAATTTTCATGTTTTTAACTTTAAAGAGAACCAAAAACATGGATACTCCCAAATTAATTTTCTCCCCCCATTTCCCCCCTTAAAATGTGAAAATCCAAAAACCCTGAAACACGTCATTAATAATTTGTAGTCAGTAGCTGCAATTCCAATTTTCATGTTTCTAACTTCATAGAGAACAAAAAAAATCGATAGTCCCTTACAAACTTTCACCCCCCGTTTTCCCCCCTTAAAATTTAAAAAATCCAAAAACCCTGAAACAAGTCATTATTTATTTATGCTCAGTAGCTGTAATTTAAATTTTCATGTTTCTAACTGTAAAGAACAAAGAGTTTCATTAAAAGCTTCCTCCTCCCATTTCCCCCCTTTAAAGTTAAAATTTCCAAAAATGCTTTCTTAGCGGATGCTTACGTTATAAAATAAACCTATATTCTAAATTTCAGCTTTCTAGGCTCAGTAGTTTAGGCAGTACGCTGATAGGTCAGTCAGTCAGTCAAGACAAACAATTTTATATATACAGGGTGATTTTTTGAAAAGGATCCACCCTCGATAACTTCGTTCTCGTCTTGATTCAGGTAAAATCCAAAAACAGGTCAATTTTTATCCTTAGGGGGACACATTTTTAGGTCACAACTGATTTTGTCGGATCAACCCCATGGCCCCACCTCAGAAACCTTCAAAATAGAAGGGGGACCGAGTGACCCCTCGTTGGAAAGGTTTTTGCATTTACCATATGACCATGTAAGAATTATTTCGTTTTGGTGGTTCAAGAAAAAAGACAAATTGCAATAAATAGACTTAAATTACATACTCGTACATCATAATAGATTCTTAAAATGACCACCGTTGAGAATAATAGGAATCCTTCCTCATTCAACAATTTATCTCCTGTCGTAAATTCACTTAAAATTTTTGCTTCAGTTTTTGAAGACGGTTGAGTGATATCGCGCTGTCGCTCTTTTCGTATGCATTTTTATCTGCAATTTTTGCGCATCTTTACAAGCCGTTTTGACGGATTAGATTTAATCCAAGTAGTTTGCAGTCAGTTGGTATGTCAATTGATTTATTCCCTGTAAAATGGTTTACACTATTGCCGAGCGGGTAGAAGTTATTTTCATTTATGGTGAGGAGCAGAATTGTGCCCGCGCCACTGCCAGAGTTATTAATGCGAGACATCCAGATAAGCGAATGGAGCACAAATATGTCACGCAACTTGTGCGGAAGTTTCAAGCAACAGGATCGGTGAAAAATATGAAGAGAGAAGGTAACAGAATAGTTAATGAAATGGCTCAGATTGAAGTGGTGGGGAACTTTACTTTCCATCCAACCAGTTCTTTGCGTCAGATTGCTACAACCACTGGACTTTCGTATTCATCGGTACGCAAAGTGACAAAACTTTTTAAAGTCCATCCCTATAAAATGAAGATACTTCAGGACGATGATCCTGATAGGAGATTACAGTTTTGCGAAATTATGACGGAAATGATAAACGCGAACCCAAACCTCATAAAAAAACATTTGCTTTAGTGACGAATGTAGTTTTTATCTGCATGGCGCAGTCAATAAACAGAATGTCCGATATTGGAGTGAAGAGAATCCTCACATTTTTAGAGAGGGGCATACTCCAGCTCCTCAGTAATTAAATGTATGGGCAGGAATACTAGGCGATGCGGTAGTCTGTCCGATTTTCATTAATGAGACTTTGACTGGCGAGGTATATTTAGAGCTGCTGGAGGATATCTTAGATCCCTTGATAACGGTTGAAGTTGAAAATCAGCGGGATCAAGATGGAAATCTTGTACTTGAAGAAAATGAGCTTTTTTTTCAGCAAGATGGAGCCCCACCTCACTTCGCTGTGAATGTTCGGAACTGGCTGAATCAGAGATTTCCGCATCATTGGATTGGCATGCGGGGAGCAATAGAATGGCCTCCACGGTCACCAGATTTGACAGGACCAGATTTTTTCCTCTGGGGGCACCTAAAATCTGTTGTCTTCAAAAGTCAACCAGCAGATTTAGTGGAGTTGCAACAACGAATAACTGACGCATGCAGAAGAATCCCTAGAGAAACCTTTCAACAGGTGAGAGAGGAATTTGAAAACCGCCTTTACTACTGCATGGAGAATTGGGCACTTGTTGTGATTTCGCTTCCTTTCACTCTAATCCGTTTCTTCTCGTTTTGTAAACAATTAATACGATTTTTATTCCAAAAATTAACCAATTAAAGCGAAATGTAAATCTATTTATTGCAATTTGTCTTTTTTCTTGAACCACCCTGTACAAAACGAAATAATTCTTACATGGTCGTATGGTAAATGCAAAAACCTTTCCAACGAGGGGTCACTCGGCCGCCCTTGCTATTGAAGGTATTTGAGGTGGGGGCTGGTGAGGCCATGGGGTTGATCCGACAAAATCAGTTGTGATCTAAAAATATGTCCCCCTAAGGATAAAAATTGACCTGTTTTTGGATTTTACCTGAATCAAGACGAGAACGAAGTTATCGAGGGTGGACCCTTTTCAAAAAATCACCCTGTATATAGATTACCTAAGTAAAACTACATTAAGAATTTCAAATATCCTATTTGGTTCCACACAAGTGATCTAAATTAAAAATTTAAAAAAACAGACTTCAAAAACGTGCAGATGCCGTCACCACATCTTATCCAAATTTATATGTGGCCACCCCTGCAGTACCCCCTTTCTAACAAAAAAAGAATTATTGAAATCGGCCACCGTGTTAAAGAATTATCGTTGAACATACATAAAAAATATATCGCGACGAATTGATAACCTCCTCCTTTTTTGAAGTCAGTTAAAAAGAAGGTTTAACCTGCCAAATCTAATGACATGGAACAATGTAGAATTAAGTGATCCCAATGCCAAAGACATATCTAATGTTTTTATAAGCTATCTTCAAACAAGCAATTCATGCGACAATACCGATCTCACAATAGACTCATCACAGTTTTTTTTATTTAACCCTATCCTTGCACACATTAACTGTTGAAATTAATGACTTGGGTGTGGTCAAGAATACAATAAGTTTTACTCGGAGTGCAACATTTTCAGTATAAAATTAGCAGCCCTTAAGAGAACTGTCGAATTTCATTGCGAGTGACTTTGTGCCTCATTTTTTCTGTTTTTAATGTACCTCTTTAATTTATATTTTTATTCTGGTCTTAATTTTACTTTGGTTTTAGCTTTGTATACTACTTAGGAAATGTTCTTCCTGTAACGTAAGATCCAAATTAAATAAATTGAATTTTTGTAGTAATTTTGAACTACCGTATTTAAATGATTAAAACTTAGTTTTGTCTCTTCAGTTTAGCGAATTTCAATTCCCATTAACGTGTTTTTGTTTCTAGCTCGAAATGAGGAAAATGGTTCTGGACAGAATGGTGAATCTGCTGTGCTCGGGTTGCGTGGTACCGGTCGTCAAATATATAAAGCAGTGTTGGCAAAGAGGCGATACCGATATATCTTTGATTAGATATTTCGTGACAGAGGTATATTAATTATATATTTAAAGTAAAACAAAACATTTTTTGTTATTATTCGGCAGGTATTAGAAACTATTGGACCACCGTATAGCTCGGAATTCGTACATTTATTTATGCCCATGGTTGAGAATGACGAAATAACTGGAACAATGAGGGGAGATGGAGAAAATGATCCAGTATCCGAATTTATTGGTAAATATTGCAATTTTTTATCTGTTTTGTATAACTCGATTGAATATATATTTTTTTAGTTTATTGCAAAGCCAATTACACCACTGTAATATAGAAAATATGGTGCTCTATATACTTTCATTTGCAAGAAATTCGGACCAGGTTCGTTTTGTACAAGAGAATTCAAACAGGAAGATTTCTATTCGATTAAAATGGACGGCAGAAAGGAAATAAGAAAAACCACGAAATAACTTCTAGGAATTTAATGTCTTAATTCATTTTATAAATACAACAAAAATAAACGATTCAGTGACTAAATTCATCGTTATTATTATCATCGTCATCCGATTTTCCTGAAACATAATTTTAATTTTCACAACCTATCAATCTATAACGTAAGCTTTTCTAATTGTGCGCATTTATACATTTTATGCCTTATACAGAGTGTTTTAAAAAGATACATAGTTTATTTGATAATGCATAAGTTGCTTTCAACATTGAAGGAAGAATCCCAGGATTAAGAAATAAGGATAGATGCAGTAGACAGAATATATCATGGCATTGGACGCAAGGCGCTAGTTCAGTGATGATGTAATTATAGTTCCACTGACAATTAAAGTGACAGTAGATTTTTTGAGTGCGTTTTGTTCGTTTTGTTTACCTAAATTATATTGTTTTTTTAACTTTTATAAATATATTCCTAAAGTAAGCAGATAGCATGTATCAAATATACAATCGTTTAGTTACTAATTGCATACCTTTAAACTATTTTTTATGACCTGTAAACAATATTTTGAAATAAAATAAAAACAGTAAAAACGTATATGTCAAATTTATTGATGTTTTTGTTAAAAGTTTGGTTAGAATTAAATGTCAGTGGAACCAAAATGACATCACACTGAACTAGCGCAGTGTGAGTAGAGGCAAATTGTCTGCGTGGCAACAACAAATTAGGGATATGTGGCCTAGTGAGAAAATTGGCTACCTAACTCCGAAAATATCGATCTGAGATAATCGCGGTTGAAGTTTGTAAGAAAATTATTTTTTTGCTACATGTTTCGAACTATCACACCGATTTTTTTTCTCTAAATTTTAAATATCTAAGTCATAATGTAACAAGTTTTTTTTTTAAGTATGAATATTAACGATGTTACATTCGTCAGTATTACGTTCGAAGGTGAAAATAAAAATACCAGACATTACTGACGACTATATCGCCACCGAGCGGACAGTAGAACTATAATTTCGACAGTTATGCACCAGTTACGAGCTACATTAAGCAATATTTTGAAGTACATAAGTCAAAAACGAGTATTTTCGAGTTACGTCACTAATGTTCTCACTAAACGAATGTCGGCGAAGTACAATCGGTACAGCAAATTGGTACCCAGACAGCACACCAAATCCTTTGGATATCTACTGAACATCCCAATATCCACTGAATATCCAGTCCATGGTAGATATCTATTTTATATCCATGAAATGTAATTTATAGACATGCAAATGTCCATAAATAATAGTAATTATAGCAAATTATTAAAAAATTACGCCATTGTGGCTAATAGTACCGTTCAGATATTTAAAATTAATTTTTTTAAGGTGTATTCAATATCCCATGAACATCCACTAAATATATCAAAGTCTAGGCGCGAACGCAAACCATCGTGGATATCCACTAGATGTTATTTGATTCTGCTTACTAAGTATAGATGGCGATACCACTATCGCATCTACTCATGCTCGACCCGCCGTAATTGAGTTCGATCGAAATGTGTGTCCTAACCACTCCATTAGAGACTGGAGTCGAGAATTTTCATTTATTGCTGAAGAGTCCTAATAAGGATGACTTTCTGCTTAGTGGGCAAAATCAAAGGCAGAGTGTTGAACATATTTTTTATCTCTGCTATTTTCTTTCGACGTTATTCAATAATCATTGGTTACTTATGAACCTCTACTAAAGATACCCATAAAATATTTTGCTGAATATCCGAATATCTTCTATATCCTGGGATATAGACGGACATTTGGTTGGATATCCATATAGGATATATTGAATATCCACAAAATATATTCTGTGTATATCTCTGTGATTTCTTGTATTTTCTGGAAGATACCCATTAGATATTTTGCTGAATATCCATTAGGATATCTTCTATATCCTGGATATAGACGGACATTTGGATATCCTTATTAGATCCACGGAATATTTCTGATATCCTGTGGATATATTGGATATCCACAAAAGATATTCTGCGGATATCTCTGGGATTTGGTGTGTTGTCTGGGTATTTCTTTGCGTTTTTTAGAAATTGTGATACGATTTATGAATTTTATTTTCAAATTAAATATACCATTTAAGTAAGTATTCTTTTAGTTGTTTTAAAATTTGTTTTATTATTATTACATCAAAACAGTGCTAAATTCATTTCTCACCAAAGTATTAATGGGTAATTGTCATTATACTCTATTTTTCTCACATTTATCGCATAAACAAAGTAAATATAATTCTTCGGTATCCAAAGAGATTTAAATTATTCCTAATCATCTTTATCTGTAACGTGTGGAGGGTGAGTTACCCCACCTCACTTAGGCCCATTGTGCAGCCTATTCCCAATCATTACTAGATAAATCAAACCATAAGCAATTTGAATGTCGTTAAGTGATAACTAAGTAACAAACATAATAAATAAATAATTAAAATACAAAACGGACATTTTAATCGGTCGCAATGAAAACTTGTTTCACACAGAGTAAGATAGCTGCCTCCTTTACTCTCGTGTTTTCTCTCTCTCTGGCCAGCCACGAGAAACTCTGTCTACTGTATATCCTATACACTACTAGTGTTGTGTAATTCGTGTTTCATTGACAGTTAACTTTGAACAAAAACCATTCTGTCATTGAATTTGAAACATACGGTTTTAGTTTTTTAAAATATTTGAAGATCGTAAATAAAGTAGTTTAAAGGTATGTAACCAAATTATTTTTAATGATTAAATTAATACCAACAACCTCTATTTTTACAAGTCTATTGTCAATGTCAGTGAAACACAAATTACGTCTTCATTAATATAGCGTATAGTGGAATTTTATCTTAAGGCAATCGATGAGATTTATGAAAAGCAATACACAATGTCATTATTATACATTATGGTCAAATAACCAATCAGAAGCTGGCATTTAGGCGCGGATAATTTAAATCGCTCCACCCAGTTTAAAAATGAAGTATGTATAGAATTTATTAGTCTAATTGTAGGCTATTAATTCCTAAATACCCAACCATGATTTGCTCTGGTTTTAAACAGACGTCAAAATAACTAACTTGTGCTACATTTTTTGGAGTAAGTCTTAGATTATACAAACCGTAGATAATAATAATAATAAAAATAATACTCTCTCCAATTCACCCCCTTACGAGTGAATTTTAACCTCAAAAGCTGAGCTTGTCAAAGGAAAGGGATTATTATTATTTGCCGTGGCGACTTAAAGATGAATGATGGTGCCATATCAACAGAAATTAAATTTCTGCTAATATGGCATCCATCAAATCCTACCCAGCAAACATTTTCTATAACATTAGTTATAACTCGACTTTGTTAAAGACGAATTTACTTATTAAGGTAATTATTACGTAAAATTGACTAGAAAAATATACCTCTAAAGTAAATTTACCAAACGGTTTTAATTTATATTTAAATTTACGTAAATTATACCAAAAAATCTACCTTTTACACAAATCTGCTTAAAAGTAACTTTAACCATATCAGCAAGGGAAAAACTACTAAAAAAATAACCAACAATTACTTCAAAGTTAAATTTCCTTTGTAGTAAAATTAGGTGCCATATTTAGGTAATATCTACCTGTTTGGCAACTAAAAATCGTCTTTATAGTAGAATATCCAACTAGGTAGATTTAGTTAAAAATTCTACGTAATTTTATGCCTCCATAGTAATCTATTTGGCCGCTTTTATTTACTCTCCTTTAAAGTAATATTAGGTCGAGATCGTAGCAAAATTCTACCTGTTTATCTACCTAATTTCAACCAAATAGTCGAATACTCATTTAGTTGACCTATAAGTCATCTTGAAGAAACATTTATTAACTTTGTTGTAGCAATTACCTGAAAAATCTACCACAAAGTAAATTCGACTAAAAACCACCAATTTAAAAAGAGCCATACATGACCTATTTGTAAAATTTATATTATTTAGGTTATTTTAACAATTAGGCTGTTCAGTTACTGTCTTCGTCATTATTCTTAAGAATTTCGGCCATTTTAAAAAAACCATTACAGTCGTAATCTTAATTTACGTGTGGTGTAGATAGAGCTTTAAATGAGTGTGAAAAATAATTAATAAAATGAGTTCGAAAAATAATAAATCATATCGTTATACTTCCGATTTTTATCGTAAAGTGAAACGTCTAAAATCTCAAGTGCAGAACAACGTGACCTAAATATGTTATATCTACCTATAGGTAAATTTTTTATAAAACCTATAAGTTATTATTTCTTTAAATAGGTAAAGTTAACTAATATGTCGTGAAATTGAAGTTAATTCAACTTAATAAAAAGGTATTTGTAAAATACGTAGATTTCCTTAGTCATAATAACTTTTAGGTCGAATTCGCACAATACGCCATATTTTCTTAACGTAATTGAAGTACGATTCCAAATTTTAAATTTTTAAAATGACCATAACTAGAACATACGAATGAAAATACCGAAAAACGAAACATTATTGATTTTCTAAAGTGATACACAACAAACGTAACATAGTTTTAGCTCATAATATTATTATTATTTTTTTACACGATCATATTTTTTTCTTATATTTTTTTAATTAGAGAGTATTTTGGAAGGGCATTGTTATTTTTCAGAACATTATTAATTTCAAAAAGCGTGAACTGTATATTCACCGCAATTACATTACATATATTTTTGTCACTGACATTTATTTATTTTCAATCTTTCATGTGAATTAGGTATATGTTTTAGTTGTGTTGGTGACTTCTTACAATATTTCTACTTATATATAGATAAAAATACCAAATAAGTATAAAATTTCTTTTCGTACACTTGGAGGCATAAGTCATCTGCAAATATTTTGGTAGTTTCTACCTAAACTTAGTTAAATGAACGTCGAATTAACGTTATACTGACGTCAAATTTCCCTAGAGAGGTATTACTAACCAAACGTACTGGGCTACTACAATGTGGATTTAGATGTAATTCTACCTATTTTGGTAAA
The DNA here is from genome assembly GCA_927349885.1 of Psylliodes chrysocephalus. Classification (NCBI taxonomy): domain Eukaryota; kingdom Metazoa; phylum Arthropoda; class Insecta; order Coleoptera; family Chrysomelidae; genus Psylliodes; species Psylliodes chrysocephalus. Next base: position 11,951,424 of record OV651824.1, read on the forward strand.
TAAAACCAAATTTCGACGTCGTCTTATTCTCCACTTATGTCGAATCCACGTCGAACCAACGTAAATTTTACTTAATTATGGTTAAATCTAATTTTGCGACCAAATTTATTATATATATATATAATTACACCAAAATGTTTGCTGGGTATAGAGAATATAAGACACTGCTCATAATCCCACTTCGCAACTATTCACACTGACCAATCACAGTTGAGTATGTGACATGTCAGAGTGTTGTTCGTCCAAATTTAATTCAGATCCAACGAGAATTAATTTGGTATTTTAGGGCCGATTTCATCGTTGAGTTAAACGAAGTTTAAATTACTAAGCAAAGAATAAAATGACTTTGTTAGTGTAAAAATGTCATTTAAAACTTCGTTTAACAGTAGAATCAGACCTGGTGACTTAAATTTTGGAAATTAACGTTCAAAATGCTAAGGTGTGTTGCAAACAGCTGTATTTATATTAAAATTGCGAAGTGTGACGTCGATAAAGGAAACTTACATTTTTAGATAATCTATTTATTTGAAAATAAACAGAACCGGACTTTGTCATTGGTACATGTTACAAGTTGCAAATTCGATAAAGGTTTTTATTATAAACTTTTTACAAATACAAAAATATCAATTTAATTACCAATTTATTCGTTTTAAACTTCACAACTGATTTTAATAGTTTAAAACTATTTATTATTTATATTTTATTTTATTATTAATACTATCTTTGTGACCCAACGAAAACTTGACATGGGGGTTTTGGGTATTAATATTGTGGATGTAAAAAACGATCGGACAGACCAATTTTAGTTTGAAGAACATCTTTTTATCATATTAACTGTTATACGTTATTCCCCTCCACTCTATTACTCTAAAAAATGCAATTTAAATGGGGAAAGTGGCAAGTATTAATAGTCATACAATGAGAGATACCCCCAAGCTTCTGGCATGCTACGTTGATATTATTCGTTTCCTGCTCGAAACTAATGCTAAACCTTTGTGGTTTTCACTTGTCACTTGGGAAGACTATTGGAAATCGTTCAATAACCGATACTCAGAGCTGGACAGAGTACTGCAATAAAGTACTTCACAATGAGTACCTCCACAAAGTACTCATATATATCTGAGTATGAGTAATTCTTCCATTACTTTTGCATTTTAGTGTTAAAGTAAAGAAATAAAAGTATTAGGTAGAGGTACAAGTAGAGAATACTCAAAAGAAGTTATATATTTTAAAACGTATATACAGAGTGGACGGACATACATGGACTGAAAAAGAGCAAAAAACTTTTTATTTTCACCTTTTTGAAAAAATGTTATTCTTTATGTTTTTATTTTAAAAATGATAATATTCCGAATAGAAGTTGAATCTCTTTGCTTTAGTGAAATAATGACAAACATATTTTCAGTTTTTTTTTTTTTATATTTTTGTCAATATTTCACTAAAGCAAAGTGATATTCAACTTCTGTTTGGATTAATATAAGTTTTGAAATAAATTTTTTTTCTAAAAGGTGAAAATAAAAATTTTTTTGCTCTTTTTCAGTCCATGTATTTTGAGTATTGAGTCTCATCTGGATGAAAGTACTCACTAGTACCAATAATAACTGAACTAAAAGTACAATTTTGAGGTACAACTTACTCGAGTACTGCTCAGCTCTGCAGACACTGTATCCTGCTTACTTTGAAATATATGTTGATTTGCCAGTGCATTGGCCATCGTGAAGAGGAGCCTTAAGACTAATCATTCTTAAACTGTATTATAAATATATTATTTTAACGTAATTATTAACATTTTGCTTAATAACTTGTAAAATCGGTTGATAATAAAAATAATGTGTATTAATAACATTAATTTCAATGTTATTATAATGCAACATTTTGTGAGGTATACAATAGCTTCGTTCGCGGTAACAATCCTGTACTGATTCCGAACGCTAATTACACTGCATATTATAACTGGATTTGTATTGTTTAAATGGTCTAGCTTATCAGTCAAAATACGTTCGGGATCGGCTCCGCGAAAGAAGCTAATAAGTTATTTTTGTTACAATAATTTTATAAACTTTTACTTAGCTACTAGCTACCGATAAAGTGTTATTGCTCTCATCATAAATGAATCCTGCTAATAAATGAAGTAAAACATTTTTCCTAATTTTTCATCTTTTAAAAGTTACCAAAATTAGGTACTACAATACAAATATTTAAGTTCGGCCCAGAACATCTCTCTACTCCTTCCACTGAGTTTTTTGGTTTTGGCAAACATCGCGCAGTGGTAAATGCTTTCTATGTTACCTCTACCCTTTCTAACCTCTTTGGAGTTAAGTGGCAACATTTGGTCTAAATACATTTGAACAAATTACAATGGCTCTAAAATCATTGTTATTAAAAAATAATCACTAACTATAAAAAACCACCAATTTAATGCGAAAAAGTATAACCACGAGCACAATCCGCGACGACTTCAGGTCGCACAGATTAAAACTTAACTAATTTACCTTACCTGTGTGGCCTGGAGCAGTTGCGGATTGCTTCGCAATAACATCGCAATAACACTACACATAAAATAAGAAAGATTAAAAAATCATATGCGATTTCAATCATTTACCACTTTCGAAATTATGTCATTCGAATTTTTGAAGTTGTTTTTTTTTACAATAATAATTATTAAATTATGTAAAGGCAAAATATATTTCAATTATAGAAATTAGAATAATTGTTTTTAGAACAAATGTAATTTAGACAAAGATTTTAGATCAAATGCAATCTAGAGAAATTGGTTTTGAGATGAAATGTTTGACTAAATTTTTTTAGACCAATTTTCCGGGAATCGTTTGAACTCACTCCAAAAATATAGCACCGAAGTGTGTCTGTCTGAAACCAGAGCAAAACCATGGTTGGTCTGGTATTAAGCAATTAATAGCTCTATTTTTTCAATTCTGCACCTTATGCGGTCAACTCAAGTCTAAATTTAAAATTATTTTTCAGGACGATATTATTTATTGAAAGTAAAACAATATTAGTTTAATAAATAGTATATACTCTGTATAAAGTACGTTTGCCTATGATATTCTAAATTAAATTAACAATCATACAAAATACTACGTAAAATCACATTTTAACTTTGGTCTGAAAAACAATTGCACGAAAAGAAAATAATTTATATATACAAGAACAGTTTTTACCACAAAATTCAAAATATTCACACTGTACATTTGGAGTAAAGTAAAAACCGTTCGTTTTTAAGAGAGGGTTTCGCTTAGCAGTAACTGGGACATTCCAATAATAATCACAGAACAACTTTTTTAACCGTAACTATTGATATCGCATAAATAAGAAATTCCTATATTTAAAGCAGGCGAAGACGGGCGGATGATTTTTGCACATATTTACATCTTGTTGGTAACCGCTTCAAAGGGACCCATGCGAACTGGTAGGGAGCCAGTGACACTTTTGGTACACATTTGCGCAAGGCTAATTTACAAATTTATCCTTCATTCTTGCCCTGTAGAAGATAGACGCATCAGCAGTGGAGTACTCGATGACTTTGTCTTAACAAAGCCGTTGTATAAAATGCTAATATGCCATTTGATTAGATAATAAGCCTTCATAGCTCAGAACGTTCAACTTTAGATTTCGTGACCCAGGTTTGATTCACGAAAAGAACAAAGTAAATAGCGAAAAGATTAACGGATTACATAAGTGTAGGGAATATATTATGGTAAATAAAATTAATTTAAAATAAATAAACAGCAATAGTGGTAGTTTTACATTTTTTCATATTTTTTTTTCCGCGAAAACTAAAATTTGAGCGCGTTAACGACCTGAGCTATGAAGGCTTGTATTTATGAGAATAATAAAAAAAAAATATTTATAAAACTCCCTAGACTTGTGCAAAAATGAAATGAAAATTGTAATAAAAATACCGAGTAAACTACAATTCTATCGGACAAGGTGAAACATTTTACTTTGATATATTAGAAGAAAAAAGTAATAAAGATTCAATCAAAACTAAGAATATATAATGCGAGAGGGAAGAGAGACGCCAATTGGAAGATACAGGCAAAGGCTGTGCTCAGAAGGATCATTTGTGAAGTCTGTCGATGTCCAAAAACTCTTAAAGTTCACCTCGAAAACCTATCAGGATCCTTATCAATATCATAAGAATAAACAGCAGAAGAATGTCACCGATTCGTCCTAATTAATTTGCTGGTAAAAGGGTGCTAATCAGTTCACTATTTAATCTACCGAAGTTGAGGCACAGAGATTCCTATCAAGTATCTGTAATAGACAAAGAAAACAACGAATTTTTAAGACAGTGCTCCACTACGGGTGCATCTTAAGAAAAGTACTTCCATCTTCTATAAGGCAAGAAGAAACGAAAAATTTGTATTTTTCCTTGCGTAAATAGTACACATAAAAGTGTTACTGGTTCCCCTACCAAACGCTATCCACAAACATAACGGCAGTGCCTAGTGCTGCCAGTTGTTTTTATCAGTTTTCTACTGTTTTCATTTAATTTAGTTGGATCTAGAAATAATAGGCAGTAATGGAATGTGTGAAGAACGTTGTAATCTGTCATTATTGCGTTAAAATTCGCTCGAGATGACCAAGGTTATGGGACAAGAAGATATTCGGTGGCAGGTATATATTGCATATTCCAACTCTGTTAGCAGCATTCCTTACATACTGACTGCTAATTAATTCCGGATTAAAATTAAAAATGACTATTAAAGCAATTAAAAATTACCCAATTATTATTTTTATGAAGTGAGGTATACGCTATTTTTGAAAATAATTAAGAATTTGATTGTGCGCCATAAACAATGATAGCGCGGTTGTATGGTCAAAATCTGATTCTTTATCTGTTTTTCTTCCACCAATCTACTGTTCTACAAATTTTTTACCTGGCAACACTGGAGTGCGAGAAAAATGTGAGTTAAGACAGAGTTACAATTCAAGACGTTCAAGGCCATTCACGGGGATATAAGATTATATATTTAAACGACATCAAACAACAACAAAACTAATTAATATTATTTAGAATTGTCATACTCACATGATACTAGATTCAAAATTTTTCTATATCCGAATTATAGCTAAAATAATCCTGTAAAAAAAGCAAGCAACATTCCAAGGATAAATACCGGATTTTTAATGTAGACCTTCTAAAGGAAACGTTAAGTCTCTCCATCGATTTGTATCTTGTTTTAATCTAATGAATACAACTCTTGAAATCGCAATTAAAGATAATCGAATGAGTGAATGCACTTATGCTGTTAAATAATTGATTTTTAATAACATATTTCATTCTTCGATCATCATGATTCTACCGGTTATATTATAAATACGAATATCAGGAACGTTAGAAATTATTAACCGAAACAATTTCTTTCATAATAATAAGAAATAAATAAAATAACGCTTAATTTTTGATTTGTGACTTTTTATGTGACTTTTTATATTGTTTCCATGCAGTTAAAATGACGCCATTTTGAATTTAACATAAAAAAAATCACAAGAAAAAAACATTGCAAGGGGTTCTTTTTTGCAGAAAAAGTACAAATGATTGAACTACTTATCAATTTTAAATACTGATAAGATACTGCCTTTTAAACATTTTTTTCTGAAAGTACCCAATAAACATTCGGTTCGTACGAAAAATTCAAAATTTTTCCCGGATTATACATTTTTTTTTATGTAAAAACCTTCAGTCTGTCATTCTCTAACTTTCGTCAATTACAGAAACAAATCATACATATCAAACAATCGACAAATTATTTATTACATTTTTCCAGAATAGTACGGTTTAGGAAGTGTTATTATTATGTATTTTTTTAATTAATGACTGATACTGCCTATACAAACTATCAAAACATCTGTAAAGTTAAACTGGTCGTGACACTGATACAGAATTACTACGAATAAAAACTAGAACACCGAACTGTAGGTACAAACACTGCTCAAAATATTTGTTTAAGACACCCACTAAGATATGTACATTGAAATGATAAACCTTTTAACACGTTAAGCGCTAAAGTATATATACGAACCAAAACAAAAATCTACAAAATTTACCTTATCTTCTCGATATGTTTCACATTACAGAAGAACTTTGGACAATAAGAGCATATAAAGAGGTAGATAAAGGAAGGACTAATCTTTAAAATCGAGTACAAGTGTTAAAAATGATTCAGCACATACAAAAAGTTCTATCGGTAGCAATTAAGAATGTCGCGGAGCTTAACGTGTTAATAATGTGAAAATTGAGTCAGTAAACGTCAATTAACGATTACTATCGAAAGTTTTGCTCAATAGAACAAACAAGTACCGTACGTAATGTCGAAACGTTTCGTTGGTTCCTTCGTTAGCATTTGGTACCTATACAGTACACGAACCCTGAATCAAACATCTCACGACTGTTGAGTATTTCCTGAGTCGTTATTATTATTTACAACAACGTAATTATTAACAGGTACAATGGAATTATCGACTAATTGGACGTTGTGCTGATTATCTAAATTTACATGGTTATCGTCTTTCTCCTCATCTTGTTCTCGGACGTCTACCAACAGCTCCGTATAGTAATAAGGCGTGTTCAGATAATCTATCATCCTTCTAGGTAACGGAAGACTGGGTATCAAATCGCGCCTGACGTTTTTGTGAATCACAAACCTACAAACACAAATATACGATTGAACGAATCGTTAATTCATATAATTAAATCCTGCAGACTTACCTGCACATATGTTGCAAGCTTTGAACCTGCTTAAACCTCGACACAGGGTGAAGTAATTGCACTCTAACTGGTCCAATGACAGGTCTACGATGCAGAAAAAACAAATATCGGCCGCTACGCGAATGTTCTACAGCGTTTTCTATAAACTCAACTATGGTTTGGGACTTGAATTTCGTGCAGCTTCCGAAACTGAAATTGCCTAAAAAATATTTTTTTTAACGTCAATATTTAGGAAGGAATACAGACTAAGAGTTGGTCACAAAAATCAAAGGAGAACATTATTTTAGGCTGAATTGAACAAAAAAGATACACCAGATCAACCATGATTTTCTCTGGTCATACGCCCTAGTCAAAATAACAAGAAATTTGAATGCTACATTTTTGAAGTGAGTGCAAAGGCAATCCTACTTATTGTCTAAGAAAATGCTGTCGATTGGAGTTGCCATTGTTTGCACTCACTCTAAATACGTAGCATTAAAGTTTGCTTAGAACAATTTGCTCTTTCGATTTTTTGCAGTCGGCTCTTGGACTAAATAGTTGTTACGCACCCTGATCGTGCTCTATCCTAACGTGTCTGACGCAGTTGTTCAATTTAAATGTCAACGAGAATATGTAATGGTCATCGCTGCTGTCACGGACGATGAACGACCCGTCGGGTTCATTAGAGAGTATCTTTTCAGCAGCTTCGCTTGATATGGGACCCCAATACCAGCCGTACTAAAAAAATTGATGGATTGAAAATCGATAGCTATTTAACGTGGGTATTCTATGTAATAGCACAAAAGACCCTGTTTTCTCTATCTAGTTTTAGTAAACAAGATGAAATAAAAAATCAGTAAAAATGGCATTTTGTTACTTAATAATACATTTTAATTATCAAAATTATTATGAATTTAATTATTTTGATTGATATCTTCTTGCACAAGTAATTATCAATAGTAGACTATCGATAGAGCAATAAAACATACACTTTTTTTAGTAAACTTTTATGTCTTAGTTTTTCTTCCTTAAAGTTTTGGAATCAAAATAGGAAGTATTGGTTACTTATTGACAACATGACAACTGATATTTCTATAAATGCCAAATAAATAAATAAAAATGGGAGTTACCTCTTTGGCAATGGCTTCAGGCTGTACAGTGTAGCCGAGAAATCAGAGCAAAGCCAGAAGATATTTAAAAAGTACATTATTTGCGAAGCAACCCACAATGGCTTCAGGTCTTATAAATTTCTCATTGACGCTAGTTACGGTAACAATAAAAGTTTTAAAAACTTTTAAGAAATAGAACTAATGTTTAAGACAAAATCTGTATGGTTTATTGCTCTAAAAAATCAGATTTTTCAAACAATTTACTGTTTGATACTACACAATTTAAATTGTACAAGAAACTATATAAAATCTTATACAAGAAATTGTGTAGTCTAAAGCAGTCTTAAGAGGAACGTTCTTGGACTGGTTTCGTCGTTATAGTACTCATCAGCTAGAATTAGACAATCTCGAGTTTAGTCTCTAATGAAGTCTGTTTAATGGGTTACCTTTACTTGTATATATTAAAGTCAGTTGAGAAAGTAAAAAATGGTAACGATATCTGCACTTAGTAAGCAAAATCAAAGCCCACTGTAGTATCTAGTTTTATAGAACAAGGCGGAATAATAACTAGACTAGCAATTATTAAAGGAAATAATATTTTATCTTGTTACTAACTGAACTGAAACTATTGGCAACAATGTACAAAAATGACAAGATATTAGGTTATAAACATCAAGATATTGCAAGTTTTGATTAAATTTTTCTTGGAAAATTGTCATTTTCCGCAAATCTCTTTTTTGAAAATTACTATGAAGATGGAATAAGAACTTGTTAGTGTTCACATCTTTTTTTAAATTTATTTCCGACATTCCTTCCCCACTGAAAGTCGCTATCCTATAAAATATTAAAAACTATATATATTTCCAAATTAACTCGTATTTAATGAAACCAAAATCAAATATTTTGTGTGTCATCATGCAACCACAACTAAACTAAGAAAACAAGTGCAAATCGTAATTAAAAAATTATATACAGAGGGCCAATACATACATCTTTCACTCGTTGAATACTAGTAGCGAAATCCAACATCTGTTCCTGATCAACGCCGCTGTCGTTGTCTTCTCTATTAGGCAAAGGTGGTAACGCTCTACTGCTGATACTTGAATGAACGTCATCCGTCATTGCTCCACTCTTGTTGCCATACATTTTTCTATCCTCATCCTTCATACGCTCTGGCGCCAAAAATCTTTTGAACCTAAACATGTTGCACAGCATCTGCTTCAACGAAAATACCTTTGTAGGAGACTTTCTACGTTTCTCGTCTTTTTTGGTCGGTGACAAGTTGATCTGTTTGCCGGGATTGTCGCTGGAATCTTTAACCTTCTTGTTCTTTATATTGATGAACAACGTGCTCTTCTTCGATCTGGCCGGAGGAACTGTAATGGGGTCCGCATCATGAACGTTATTACTACTGACTAGATTTTTGTTTAAGGAATATCTGTTGTTGTTCGTTGATAATATAGTGTTTTTCGTCTTGTGCGATATTTCTTTCGGTTCCGATGAATCCGAGGAACTGGAATAGAGCGTTTGCAAGTATTGGCGAATTTCTTGCAGCGTTACGTGTATGGGTTCGCCTTGCGTTGAGGCCGATGTACCAGCAACGCTATGTCTCTTGTTGTCGCTTTGGAAACATAACGTCTGCAAATATATTCGAATTATTACCATTAGAATTTGAAAAGGAGTCACTTTTTGGAAAGACGAAATGCATATGCAATCAAATTTTGTAGCATGAATCAAGAAAGAGGCAAGGTAGGTTCAAATAACGTATTTCTCGATAGTTTCAGCTCAAAATTCAAGGGTCTAAAAATAAGTTGTAATAAAATATAAAAATAATTTTGGAAACAAAAAATTGTTAATTTTCTTGACATTAGTTAGACAAATCGTTTTTTATATCAGTCACATTAAAATGTCTTATAAGTTAGAAATAAGAAAAAGCATTTATTATTTGGTTGGAAGGATCCATAAGCCTAAAATAGTTCGCATTTTTCAATACTAAAATAAAGAGTGAGCCACAAAAAAATGTTTCCTACAATAACAGAGGTACGAGGCATGTTCATGATAACTGCAAGCAGTGCTGAATTAAATCCAAATTATTAAATTATTTTTTTATAACTCAAAAATATTAAATATTTACCCGATGAAGCTCGAGAGTTCTGTTTTTATTAGCCAGCATGCGATAATGCTTCAGTTCCAGATCTCTATATCCACCAGCTGTATTCCTCCGCCTCTTCTTCTGATGCTGGGAACGTCTAGGTTTGAGTTGGGGTTTCACCACATCAATAGGAACTGCATAAATATCACTGTCGAATGGTACATTGTACAAATCGCTGATTTGGTTACAGGACAAAGTATCATGGGAAACGGCTTGCGTTATAAAAGTGGAATCATCAACTTTTTGGGTATTCGGAATAGACAAGGAATTATGGGAGCTGGACAAACGGGAAGATCCTAAAGAACTTCTGGAACTTGGTCTACCGATATGACATGGACTGAACGGTATGAACTCGGATGGGAAGCAAGGTCGGCTCAATAAATGCTGCAGCGGTTTCTGTAATTGGCACAAAAGTTTTAATTTCCTCAATTCAACTTCTCTGTACTCGTGTATCGCCTTTCTTATGAGTTGTTGGGCGAGTTTTTCGCAAAAGAAATCCAACATTAAATTTTTCGGTTTATCCTGAAACTCTGGCGGCGGCTCTATCGGGGAAGAAGAATGTTTGGTGGCGAAGTCTGTCCAATTGGGACCCTTTTTTAGAGTGTTGAAATTTTCTCCACACATGATATCCGACATTCCATCTAGAGAATCGTCTTGGGACAAGGACTTCTCTTCGCAGTCACTGTCCTATACAAAACAGATTAACACATTAAGAGCCATAGAGGTCACTAACGGCCGCTAGAAACTTGGCTTACCAAGCCATGGCGGTCACCATTGACTATGTAGGAGTTTACCTCTGGGGCCAAAGACAAATAAAAAAAAGTACATTTCCTTCTAGCTAAAAGGCAGTCATTTTGAATAATTCTTAAAATGAAAGGGTTCACTAATAATTGAGTGTTCTAGTAATTGACACCTCTTTAACTGTTCTTTAAAAATAAGAACATTAGACTCAATATGAGAAATTAATCTGAACCATCAGTATTATTAAATATTCAGCTACTGTGTAGCTTACGTAAGAGATGTTAGGTGGGCTTCTAGTTATTTGAAAAATGGCGAACAGTGATACAGTGTTAATTTTAAGAAAATTCATATCAGTAAGACCAAATTGAATATCTATATTTCTCATTAGTTACTTTATGTTAAATTTATTTAAACTAAACCTGGGTGAATATTAAATAACTGATGGGTTTTTACTGATTTTTATACATGTAAATCCTATAATTAGTGATCGGCCGATACCGATATATCGGCCTTTTTAGCCAATCTGTAGAGTGCGCTATATCGGTATCTACCTAATAAAACTATCAATTAAACATTTGAATGGCTAAGAATTTTTTAAAGACATTAAGACACAAATATTAAATAAGAAACATTTAAATTATATTTTTATTTAGAATTTAAGAAAAAAAAAACATTTAAAATCTAAAACGAAAAGAGGAAGGGCCAATTTTATAATTGAACTCTAAAAGCGGATTTAAACAAAGAAAGCTTTTATTTAAAGTTCACTTTAAAGCTTCCTTTAAAAAATGTCATTTCATAATGGTTTTCATAACGTACTTTTACCAAAACGTGCTTATTTAGCAAAATTTTACGATGTTGGTATTGCTGATCTGTGTTTAATAGCAACATTTATCGGAATATTAGCCACAAAAATGTTAATTTTGCTATGAAATATTAGGTTTTGGATTCTAAAATGTTTTATAGTTTATTTTAAAATATAAATATTAATTCTGCATTATATTTGTTGAATGATAGTAAGCATCTTCGGGTTTTCCAAATAAGCTGAAAAATGAATTAATGATTTGAAATCGAATTATTCTGGGAATTTTAATACTTGCCAGGTTAACTACCTGTTAACTATTCTAAGGCCCCTTTTATTGTAAGTAATGAACCTAGATTACCCACTATCTAATTCTCTCTATACGATTTGATGGATGCTGTATTAGCAGAAATTTAATTTCTGTTGATATGATATCCAGATTATTAAAAATCACTATGCGTTATCGTTTTCGATGATGGTGGGTGGGGTTTTCCTCACCTGTAAGTCAAATGGCGCCATCAATCATCTTTAAGTCGCCCCGGAGCGCCACGGCAAGTAATAATAATAGCCGTCCCTTTCCCCAGACAAGCTCAGCTTTTGGGGTTAAAATTCTCTCGTAAGGGGGTGAATTAGGGAGAGTATTATTATTAATTAACAAATCATTGCATTTAATCTATTTTAAATTTCAGTTAGGGATTTCTGAAATATTTTAGTATTTTTTTAGAGTTTGTTCCGTGTTATAGTGTTAAAATCATAATGAATAAATATGGACAAAAAAGTACTCTTGCAGTTTTACCAAAGAAGAAGTTATTATTGTTGAAAGAAGTTGAAAAATATAAAAAAATATTTTGGAATGCAGAACAACAGATAAAATAAACAATGTTGGAAAGGTTGGTATAGCTAGAATACTATTTTTATCTATAAAAATATGGAAAATTTTTCAGAAAAGAGCTTGGAATTCACTGACTTTAGGAGCAGAAACGGGTATTTAGTTAAATGAAGCTTTAAAGTGTACTTTTTAATACTTTTATTATGAAATAGATATAACATTTAAAGTGTTCTATTTATATTGAAGCGTTCTTTAATTTTATTATGAAAATGGCCCTAAGTTAAAAACATTTTTTAATATTTAAAGTTTTAGTATGTGCAACAAAATTCAACTTTCAGCTCTTTTTGAGGTCAAACGATTTCTTGTGCTTTCATATACAAGGTGATTCATTAAGGGCAATGACCGACCGTATCTCAGAATATTTTGAAGTAGATATTTTTTAAAAGAAATGCAAAAACAAGTGGATCTTTACTTTAACGGGGACACCTTTCTATAGTATCCTCAAATGTCATGTCATTTCTCTCCTCTCCGTCAATCTAACTAATAAAATTTAAATGGGGAAAGTAGCACATAGGTATAACACATCACCCAAAATGTAATTTTATGGAAAATTCAGCAATATGACTGTTCATTGTGTTACTTTTAATTTTAACGCCCTTTAGCGGGATAAAAACTGTTACGTATTGTAAAGTTTGACACTTCAATTAAAGGCTAATTTTATTGGTTGCATTATTACTGACTTTATTTTGTTGCAAGTGCAATATGGAAATATTTTGGTTAATGTTATTGGATTACTAATAAAATTAGCTTTCAAATGAAGTATCACACTTTACACTGCATAACATATTTTATCCCGCTAGAGGGCGTAAAGTAACGCAATCAGAAGAGGCACATATAGGACAGTTAGTAAATGAAAACGAATTACATAAATCTATTAAATTAAATAATAAGGTATTAAAGGACTCCGCTCAAACCTTATGGAAAAGTGATCTATGTGGGAATTGCCTAAACTTTTAATATTGTTTAGAGGAAGCCTTATTGATTAAAAGTTGCCATTGCGCCAAAGTCGAATAACCAATAGTTTCGGAGATACTGGCCAATGAATGTCTTATTCGCTAAACGATCGGCTTCGTACTTTACCCTATGGAAGTTTCTGTGTTCTATCTTCTTTTGAACTAGGGTATTTTTAAGACTGTTATAAAAAATTAATAAAGGTCAATAGTGATGTTGAAAAAGTAACCATTCGAGTACTCGAGTATCGTTACTTGAAGATACCGAAGTAACGATCAAAAAACCAAATGATTACATTATTACTCGTATACTACAATTCGCGGTGTACAATATTCGCATTGGCTATGATAGGGAATGCCTGGAGAAAGATGAAGTGGAAGTGAATACGAATACTTACGAACACGGATATTTTCGTTACATCGTGATCGATGTATATTTACTATTTACACATACAATTATAAAGTAAACATTTTTAAAACGGGTTTTTGGCCTCACAGGGTTTCGGAATATAATTAATTTTTTTAAACAACGAATACTGGAAATAACAATAATCTACGTCTTTACTCATAGCAATACTATAATAGTCAAAGTAATCAAATTAACGAATATTTGGAATGATTACTTGATACGAAAATAACAAATACCTACTCGAAAGTAACTCCAGTTTTAGTATTTGTCATTGTCATTCTGTCAAGTTAGGATATATAATTTTCTTGTTCTGTAAAAGAGTGTCAATTAAACCTACTAGTGAGAGTTCATTATTTTTTACAAAGACTAAACATGGCGAATAATGATGTCATGCCCTGCTTCATTTATCCTGCTGCTTTTCGTCCAAATCTAATGGTACGTCTTGATGGCGTCAATATTGATAAGAGAAACATTGCTATCCAACGGCGTCTTGCCAAAAACAGACCCTTGATCGATATAGATGATCAAACAAGAGCATGTGCGGCTTGTAACAGGTCAATTGTAAGAGAGTTGCGTGTTCTTGAGCAAGATCCAACCTGTATGCAATTAAACGTTTTGACACAAACAGCTAACCAAACGTGTATGATATGCAATTCGCCCGATGCGCGTCGCTTAACACTTGACGCAAGAGTTGATGTATTTGTGTAAGTTGATATATATATTCCCCCAAATACAAAATGTTGTAATTTACATGTTGACGACACTGGGCGACTTTTTCAAAGGCTATTGACAGGCCTGCGCTCCGTACTTCGTCCTTGTATCATTCCAGGTAAGGAAATCCAAAGCTTTTTGTCAAAACAGAGTCAATTGGCTAAAGCTGGCTTGACTATCATCAGTGAGAATGACATTGCCGATGTGGACTTTCAATGCATTTCACCGGTGACCAAAGAGCAGTTCCATGAATTGTATACGTTTTGCGACCCTGTGCCCACCGACGGCGGTTTCCGTTATGTTAAAAAAAAGAATCTCTTAGCGTTTCTCTGCAAGTTGAGGCAGGGACTATCAGACGAATTCATAAAAGCTATATTCCCTTATGGTAGCCGACAACATGTTAGTACATTTATTGCTACTGTTAGAAAATCTTTAATTCAACGATTTGTTCCCAACAATATTGGGTTCCAGGCTATTAACCGCCAGAATTTCATGGCTCAACATGTTTCCGAGTTCGCAAATATCTTGTACAATGATAATCCCGATATTCCTAAAGCCATTGTCTATATCGATGGTACTTATGCCTACATTCCAAAGAGTAGCAACTTTCGCGTCTTAAGACAGACTTTTTCAATTCATAAAGGACGACACCTTGTGAAACCAGCTCTACTTGTTGCTCCTGATGGTTATATATTGGCCATTCAGGGCCCCTATTTTCCGGACTCCAGAAATAATGACGCGGCTATGTTGCGCAATGAGTTGGACAATGACGGCGACATTATGCGCAACTGGTTTCAGAAGGGGGATATCCTAATCGTTGATAGGGGATACCGAGATGCAGGTCCGTTGCTAGAGGCTCTGGGTATTACCCACTACATACCCCATGTTGTTGAACGTGGCCAGCAGCAGCTCTCCACTGAGAATGCTAATGCTTCACGGCTTGTTACGAAGACCCGATGGATTGTGGAAGCCAGAAATGGCCACATCAAATCCATTTTTAGGTTATTCGGACAGCTTACTCATACTTCTCATATTGAATACCTGGGGGAATTATATTGAATACCGGGAGCTATTATCAACAAATACCACCCATTAATTGCTATGGAAGGCTACAACGCAGACATGGCACGTGAAATGCTGGCCAAGGCGAATGAAGTCAATGTTGTAATGGCTCGTGTGGATGAATTCAGATTGAGAAACCGAAATGCGATGTGGATACATATTGATGCGGCTAACCTGGATGACTTTCCTCGTTTGGATTTAGACTATCTGCGAGATATTACGGTTGGAATATATCAAATTAATCTTGCACCTTCATATATACAGGACAAGTTGCGGCGGGATGCCATAGAAGAGCTCCACATAGATCAGTTAAATGCAGAACCAGGATTTCTCCGAGCAAGAGTGTACTCACGATTCCGAAACGCCACCACGTACCAGATATGGATTGCTTATATGACTATTAACGAACTCGAAGAAAACGATCAGGAAGAAGATGTCATTATTGGACATTATTGCACTTGCAAATCGGGTGCTAGAACGCTGGGCTGTTGCAGTCATATTGCATCCATATGATGGTACTTGGGATATGCAAGACATGAACCTGAAATTCGGTACCCTCCGTCTAACCTTCTTCATAGCGTTTCTGACGCTGCCAACCGGCTAGCGCAATAGCGGCGCCATACAGGTATCCAATGTGTTAAATTGTAACAAGGCTTTCCTTATTAAATTATTTTATTAATTGTTGTTTATGTTTAGCTCCACTGCGAACCGTAGTATACGAGTAATCAATGTAATAATTTGGTTTTTTGATCGTTACTTCGGGTATCTTCAAGTAACGATACTCGAGTGCCGAATTACTTTTTCAACATCACTATTGACAACTATTTATTTTTCATAACGGTCTTAAAAAAGACCTTTAAAATAGTTCAAAATAAGATAGAAAACAGAAACAAATAAAAATTCAGGCAATTCCCACATAGATCACTTTTCCATAAGGTTTGAGCGAATGAGACATTCATTGGCCAGTATCTCCGAAACTATTGGTTATTGGACTTTGGCGCAATGGAAACTTTTAATCAGTAAGGCTTCCTCAATACAATATTAAAAATTCAGGCAATTCCCACATAGATCACTTTTCCATAAGGTTTGAGCGGGGTCCTTTATTGCATCTTAACATTAGAAGTGCTAATATGAACTTTGATAACTTCATTCTCCTAATTCAAACATATAATCTTTATTTTGTTGATATTTTTATTCTAAGTGAAACTTTTAGAGATACATGTATTATTAATTGTAATATTCCAGGTTATAAAACATATTTTAATGATGCTAACTATAACAGGAATGATGGTGTTTTGATCTTAGTCAGAAATGATATCAGGACTGAATTCTTTATTCTAAAATTCGCATTATCTAAAGCAACGTTAGGACGATTAGAATGTTATGTAGGGGGTAGTTCGATAGGTATTAATGCAATATATAAACCACCACCAATTCCAAAGGCAGATTTTATAAAAGATATTCATGATCATTTAATTTCGCTGGGAAACTCGAATAACTTAGAACTACTAGTGGGTGATATAAATTTTAATATACCAGATACAATAGATAATGAAAATTTTAATTATATATCTACATTGTCAGAACTTGGATTTACCTCATATATAAACACTATTACACGAAATGACACGAAGAGTTGTTTAGATCACATATTTGTTAAACAAGTCCAAAGGCCAAATTCATTTGATTTTCAAACTTTTGTTCTAGACCATCACATAACAGACCACCTTCCAATTATGATTAACATCTCGCTAAAAAAATCATTACTGAGAGAACCCACAGATCAAACGGAACATAGAAATATACAAAATTCTATAATAAAAACAGATATAGATAAATTAAAACAAACACTGAATAACCAGGACTGGTCACCCATAACAAATGATGATAACCCAAAAACGGTTACCAATAAATTTATCTTGATCTTTAAAAAAGCCCTAAAAGTGGCAAAATCTATAACAACGCTAAAACAATACAAAAAACGTAAAAATTGGATAACTAGTGGATTAATAACATCTATAAAACACAGAGATAGATTGAAACGAAACCTGATAAAAAATTATAGCATAGAACTAGATAAAGAGTATAAATCATATCGAAATTATCTTGAAAAGCTATTTATTAAACAAAAAAATGAATTTTACCAAAATGAAATCAACAAAAACAACATAAAGAAATTATATATTATAAAGGAATGTACAAATGAAAACCAAACTAAAAATGAACAAATTATAATTCACAGAGATGACAGCATAGAATTTAAAGATAACACGGATATGGCAAATTACTGCAACAATTACTTTTCTAGGATTGTTCTAGATATGGCAAAAAAAATTCCAGATACAGACGAACCATACGAGTTGAAATACCCCAATCCACATTCTCTTTTTCTATTCCCAATAAAAAGAAATGATTTAATTACTCACATCTCTGCATTAAAAACAAACAGTGCTCCTGGATACGATGGTATACCAACACATATAATTAAAAAACCCATCTAGAGATCCTTGTACCTCTAACCCATATCTTTAATTTGTGCTTTGAAACAGGGACAATTCCTACTCATTTTAAATCCACAGTAATAGTTCCTATACACAAAAACGGACCGAAAACAAAAAAAACTATCGTCCCATAAGTCTGACAAACGGTTTTGCCAAAGTATTTGAAAAATGTCTAAAACAAAAATTAATTGAATTCTTAAATCAGTGTAACATTCTACATAAAAATCAGTTCGGATTCTTGGCAGGTTGTAGTACCAACGATGCACTATATGAATTTACAGCAAAAATAATGGAAAACCTTAACACTGGTAGGAAATGTGCAGGATTATTTATTGATCTGGCTAAGGCCTTTGACACAGTTTCACACAACAGGCTACTAAATTCTCTTGAGCATTATGGGGGCGTTAAAGTTATTTGAGAACTATTTAAAAAACAGATATCAACTTGTTAAACTAAATTGCGCATACAGTGAAAGACACGAAATAGGGATTGGAGTACCTCAGGGAACGGTCTTGGGACCAATTTTGTTTGTTGTGTACCTAAATTCACTCCTTGCTCCTTGGAGTGGATATTGAGGGAACAATAATTTCCTTTGCTGACGATACAGTCTTAGTTTTTGATGGAGTAGACTGGAATGATGTTAAAAACAAAATGATAACGGGCTTAACTAGAGTAAACAATTGGCTAAATACAAACAAACTCTCTTTGAGCTTAAAAAAAAACTAATTATATAGCCTTTTCGTTAACAGTATTAACACACCCACAATACTTTCATTATGCTTGAAACCGAAAAAAATTAATTCTCAAAAATAAAGTAATTGGGGGTTATTGTAGATCAGTACATGAAGTGGCATGAACATATAAATTATATTTCTAATAAAATTCGCAAACTAATTTACAGATTTTATTGTTTAAAATTCGTTTTAAATAAAAAAAAAAAAATCGTCATAATATATAAATCATTTATTGAATCGTTAATAAGATATGGAATTTTGGTTTGGGGAGGTTCATATGATAATGCATTATACAAATTAAATATAATGCAAAAGAAAATACTAAAAATCATCTATGGCAAGAATAAAATGTATCCAACAGAACTGCTGTTTACAAATGATACTTGCAATATCAGAACCATATACATGTCAACAATATGCAGTTACATACATACTCGAATTTCCCTACAAAACAATGTAAATCATCAATATCACACAAGAAATAAAGTAAATGAAAAAATTAGTATTCCGGTGAGTCACAGAAACATTAAACTAAATTTTTTTAATTATTTGGCACCGAAAATTTATAATATACTACCAGGCAAAATAAAAAGAATATCAAAAAACAAATTGTTTTCAAAAGAATGTAATACATATATCTTTAACAACTATAATTTGTTTAAAGAATTATTTAAATAAAGTAAAGAATGCTATAGTCTTCTGTATATAGAATCAATTTAAAACATTGTAATAGGGCTTTAAGTAAGAGTCTTGAGATAGTTTTATAATTACATATAAATAAATGTAGGAATCGTTGTGAGACACATACAGATGCAACTAGCATCTAGGTGTCTCCAAGAAAAGGTATATAACTTAAGATAATATTAATTGGTTGTAACATAATTATGTAACTATTTTTGAATTTTATAAAATAAATAAATAAAATAAATAAATAACATATTTTATCCCGCTAGAGGGCGTAAAGTAACGCAATCATATTGCTGAATTCTCCATAAAATTACCTTTTCGATGATGTGTCATACTTGGTACTTTCCCTATTTAAATTGTAATGAAGCTGAAACTAGCAGCCAGAGTTAGCAGCCTGTGTGAGAAAATACGTACAAGTTAGATTTCACAAAATAAAGCAATAATACTACTTAATTTGTCTTATTATAATAATATTAGTAATAATAACAATAATAATGATAATAATAAAGTGAGGATAACCGTATTGGGGAAAAAAATATTAGTAAAAATGATATGAATATAGGTACTTTAAAAAAAAACTTTAAATATATATTCAAATTTTTCTTAACGAAAAATGATCGGCCCTGGATTAAATCATACATAAATAGATTCTTCAAGTAATAAGGTACAAGAACACATCAATCAAAAAAACAATATCGAGTGCTGGATTGTTGGAATTATTATATTTGTATGCTAAAGTAATACCTAACACAAAAAATATATTGTTTTTTTAATGAAAAATTAACGGCGCTGGGTGTTATCGTACATAGATGGAATCCTCAAACAATATGCTATAAGAATCAGTTAATCAAAAGTACATTATCGAGTGCTAGAACGTTGAAAATATCAAAAAACTTTCAGGCTCCAAATACTTTTCCAGTAAAAATGTGATTTCTCTTAACGAAAAACTATCGGCGCTGGGTTATATGATACATCAGTGAATTACTCAAGCAATAGGCTACGAGAATACGTCAATATAAAATACAATATCGAGTGCTAGAACTTTGAAAATAACAAAAATTAGTAAGGCTAGAGAAATATTTCTCATAAAAATATGATTTTTCTTTAAGAAAAATTAACGGCGCTGGGTTTTATCGTGCATAGATGGAATCCTCAACCAATATGCTATAAGAATCAGTTATTCAAAAGTACATTATCGAGTGCTAGAACGTTGAAAATATCAAAAAACTTTTAGGCTCGAAAGACATTTCCAATAAAAGTGTGATTTTTCTTAACGAAAAATTATCGGCGCTGGGTTATATGATATATCAGTGGATTACTCAAGCAATAGGCTACGAGAATACGTCAATATAAAATACAATATCAAGTGCTAGAACTTTGAAAATAACAAAAATAAGTAAGGCTAGAAAAATATTTCTCGTAAAAATATGATTTTTCTTAAAGAAAAATTAACGGCGCTGGGTTTTATCGTACATAGATGGAATCCTCAACCAATATGCTGTAAGAATCAGTTAATCAAAAGTACATTATCGAGTGCTAGAACGTTGAAAATATCAAAAAACATTCAGGCTCGAGAGACATTTCCAATAAAAGTTTAAATTCTCCTAACGAAAAATTATCGGCGCTGGGTTATATGATATATCAGTGGATTACTCAAGCAATAGCTAACGAGAATACGTCAATATAAAATACAATATCGAGTGCTAGAACTTTGAAAATAACAAAAATAAGTAAGGCTATAGAAAAATATTTCTCGTAAAAATATGATTTTTCTTAAAGAAAAATTAACGGCGCTGGGTTTTATCGTACATAGATGGAATCCTCAACCAATATACTATAAGAATCAGTTAATCAAAAGTACATTATCGAGTGCTAGAACGTTAAAAATATCAAAAAACTTTTAGGCTCGAAATACATTTCCAATAAAAATGTGATTTCTCTTAACGAAAAATTATCGGCGCTGGGTTATATGATATATCAGTGGATTACTTAAGCAGTAGGCTACGATAATACGTCAATTTTAAATACAATTTCGGGTGCTAGAACGTTGAAAATAACAAAAATTAGTTAGGCTAGAGAAATATATCTTGTAAAAATATGATTTTTCTTTAAGAAAAATTAACGGCGCTGGGTTTTATCGTACATAGATGGAATCCTCAACCAATATGCTATAAGAATCAGTTAATCAAAAGTACATTATCGAGTACTAAAACGTTGAAAATATCAAAAAACTTTTCCGCTCGAAATACATTTCCAGTAAAAACGTGATTTCTCTTAAAGAAAAAATCATATTTTTACGAGAAATATTTCTCTAGCCTTACTAATTTTTTGTTATTTCAAAGTTTACTTTTGAAATAACAAAAATTAGTAAGGCTAGAGAAATATTATCCTTTTAATATCCTTTTTTCTTTATTCGTTTTTTTTTTATATCGATAGTTTTTCGTTAAGAGAAATCACATTTTTACTGGAAAAGTATTTGGAGCCTGAAAGTTTTTTGATATTTTCAACGTTCTAGCACTCGATAATGTACTTTTGATTAACTGATTCTTATAGCATATTGTTTGAGGATTCCATCTATGTACGATAACACCCAGCACCGTTAATTTTTCATTAAAAAAACAATATGTATTTTGTGTTAGGTATTACTTTAGCATACAAATATAATAATTCCAACAATCCAGCACTCGATATTGTTTTTTTGATTGATGTATTCTTGTACCTTATTACTTGAAGAATCTATTTATGTATGATTTAATCCAGCGCCGATCATTTTTCGTTAAGAAAAATTTGAATATATATTTAAAGTTTTTTTTTAAAGTACCTATATTCATATCATTTTTACAAATATTTTTTTCCCAAAATACCGATATCCTCACTTTGTTATTATCATTATTATTGTTATATATTACTAATATTATTATAATAAGACAAATTAAGTAGTATTATTGCTTTATTTTGTGAAATCTAACTTGTACGTATTTTCTCACACAGGCTGCTAGTTTCAGCTTCATTAAATTGTACTAGTGAGAGGAATGACATAATAAGACAGTTGAGAATATTATAGAAAAGTGCCTCCCTTAAAATAAAAAACGACTTGTTTTTGCAATCTACTTCAAGATATTCTAAGATACGACCTCTCTCCACCCTTAATGAATCGTCCTATACAATACCAGCTGAAGAGAAAAGCTGGTATTGTAGCAACACTGATTGGTGGAGGTGCTAAGTATATTATCACCCATTTATATTTATAATAGTAGAATAATGTTCTATTTTTGTGTCCACCAAATTTAAAGGATCTCCATTTTTGATATTTTCTCTAATTTAATGTAAATTTTACAGTCACCTTTAATTTTATTCATTATCAGTCTTCGTCCTACATGGTGCTGATTTACTTGCTGTCATACCAGTAAGTTCTTCAGAGGTATTCCATAACAAGCCTTGAGAAACCGAGCCAGGGACATTGTCCTGAACCTCTTGGTTTAGCTGATTTGAATTATCAGCAATTTTTTGCTAAAGGGGCTTAATCAGTCAATTTTTCTTAAGTTTCATATGGAAATATTCATAATAAAAAGATATGGCCGATATACCGGTATCAACTGATATCGGCAAAACCAGTAATTGACAAACCTTGTCAATTACTGGTCCATATGTAAATGCTGTTACACAGTATCATCACAGGGGGGGGGGGGGGGATATCACGCATGGTGTCATGGCGGCACTGACGTCATGCGTAGAGTTGGCGCGAAATAAATATATGACAGACGCATGTTGCAGTAGTTTGTGAGTCATTTATAGTGATTTATAAGATATTAAGCAGATATTTGTATTATGTTATGTTTTAAACTTTGTTCTCTGTGAATGGTTTTAGTGAAAAACATTAAAAAATTGCGATACGGATGTAACAGTAACAATTAAACCAAAGGATTCAAGAAAGATATTATGGTGTTTCCCTTTCCTTGACATTAAAAGTGGCCCAATGGCGCCTCCACCGAAGGTCCAGGGAGCATGCCGTTCCCTAGATTAAATCTCTTAAAATCCATGAGCCTTTTATTTAAAAAAAATATATTAAATAGGCAATTCTACCCGTCCTTTCCATGAAAATTAGATAAGGAGCAGCCTTTGCAGTGGCTTGTGACTCTGCAGATAAATTTTCATAAGCACTATCAAACTTCCAATTATAAAATGGATATCAAATCACAACTTTACATTGGTTAATTCGCAACTTGGGACTTCTAAACTAGAGACTCTACCCTGTGAAGGCTAAAAATTTCGCAATATAAGCAAAAATGAAATTGTAAAGTCGCCAAAAAAAAAAGAAAGACTATGTACAGGAAAAATGCAGTGACATTTTATTTTAATTTTGTTTATGCACTCACCATATATTATGTAGCAGTTATTTGTATTTGGTACATTTTTTATGCTTTGCATTATATGTCTGCATTATATTATACAAAACAAATATTTTAATTAAAATTTATTATTATTCAATTGGGTAATAAAATGCAGGTTAATGAGAAACCAGTTGAAAATCCTAATCAGGTAAACATTTCCGGCATATTCAGATGCGAAATTGTTACCAGGATCCCAAGTTTCGAGTTGCGGAGATACCCTTTTCATTATTCTGGTTATAAAAACTATTCCTTAGAAGTCGAATTTGTATAACCAAAATAAATCATTAAAAAAGAACGAGAAAAAAACTGTTCAAATATATATTTCTTTTATGTATGTATTTGCATATATGTTCCTTCATAGTTCTTTCTTTAACTATCCCATAATAATATCCATAGATATTTCATGTAATTTCTAAAATACTATCCTTAATATTCATGAAATTTCTTTAAGTAGCATATATTTTCCTCACACTTCATCAGCATTTTTAAATTCGCGCCTATACAAACTCTACGCGTAACGTCATGCGTGTGGCCATCCTATTTTTGGCACTGTCGATATCCTACCTTTTATTTTTTTATACCATGGTATCATTATACTGTCTAAAATATCTCCTATCAATCTTTAAAATATGAGATCTAACAGCTCTTTGGTTTCATTCACTGACAGGGTGTCAATTATTGGTTACAAGTGTCAATAACTAAAATATGTTTTGTATTAAAGTTATGCCACCTACAAAAAATTATATGCAAACTCTGTTGTGAATTTGCAAAGTATTTTCATTTAATATATTAAAATTTTAAGTGTAATAAAAAAAATGTTTGCCATCAGATGGTGTCAATAATTGGCGTGTAAATGTCAATTACTGGCACATCAATGTCAATGACTGGTGCTTTGAAGAACTTTTTCTACAATACTTATTTCAGGAAAAATATGATCATTAGAACTAAAATTACCGCTCCAATGAACATAACGAACTATAAAATACAAGTGAAAAAATATATACTTAAAAAGTGATTTATTTTGAAAATAATTATTTAAAACTGATCATTGTCAATTAATTATTGGTCTAGTTATCTTACTGAAATTATTGCTAATTACTTTTGTTATGAATTAAATTTCATAAACAAGCAGAAATGTGGCCTCAATAGTAAAAATTCTGGGGTGACCACCATGGCATGTTTGGATAGTTTCCCATTAATCATTAGTGACCACCAAAGCATATTAACAGAAAATTTGTTTGATCTGGGAGGACACACTGAAATCCCCCTGGTGCTTAATATGTTAACAAGTTATAAAAGTAATTTTAAAAAACTGACTTCAAAATTGTGCAGATTCCACCACCACATCTTGACCAAATTTATAGGGGGCCACCCTTAAGGTACCCATAGAAATTGGACAAGGTGGTAAAGAATTACCGCTAAACATACATAAAAAATTAAGAGTTTGAGGATTTTCTCATGGACCCAATTATTAGATTTTGACCAAATGTATATGGAACCACCACTAAAGTACTCCCTTTAAAGAATTATCAATGTACATAAAAAAAAAAAATATTCCAACGAATTGAGGACTTCTTGCTTTTTTGAAGTCAGTTAATAAATTAAAGCTAATTAAAAACATAAAAACTGTGACATAACTAGGAATTCGTTTTATCACAAGTATGGCACTAAAAATTATAAATTGTTAATTCCAAATTGAAAGTATGAATGACACATTACATAAAAAATCTGCAAAGTAATTACTGATATCCAAAGTATGTTTCAGATAAATGAATATATCTTGCACACAATACAAAGTTAAGGAAAAGACTGCAATTTTCTCTTACAATAGGTATTTTCTAAAAACCTAGTTTAACCAATACACCTTATTATGATATAGACATTTTCACATTTTAAAACTCTAGACTAGATCTATGGAGCCACATTAAATTAAATAAAAACCTAATTTTTAAATAAGAATGAATCAATATAAAGATATAACCCTGTTTTGTTCCCCTCTTATGCCAAAACCCAGCTTAATTGAGATTAAAACGTATCTGAAAAAATTGCATAAGTTTACAGTGTGGTCAGCCCGAGTTGTAAAATAAATTGTTTAAATTTGAAACAAGATCTTCAAGTACCTCGAAATGAAAAAGCTTTCTTCCATTGCGACTTTCACCGCTAACACTACCACTAGAAGCAGACTCATTTGTCAAAAGGAGACCGCTATCATCACTTAAAATGAAACCCTCTGACCAAGTTGAACTTGAAGGGGGCGATTCCATGACTCATTGATGTTTATTTACCTCATTTGATCAATTAAATTGTATCCATTTCGATCACATCTATTTATAAATCGTTTTAAGCACTGAACAGATTATTTTATTAATGCGATAATGTGGCACATTTACAAAACAATAAACAATACAAGTTTATCGAACTCCGAAAATAATTTTACAAATTATATTTATTCACGCATTTTAATCATGCCAATTTTATTAGAATATCAAAAATTCAACCAATCCAACTTCCAAAGAATAAAAGGTGCGTTCGTATATTTGATGTGACGTGCAAGGGCAAGGTGAGATTTTGTGTCATTCTGTAATTTCTGTAATTCTGTGCATAGAAATTTGCTGTTCCGCGGCTGCTTAGATGATAAATAAATCTCAAATAAACTAGATAAATAACTGTCATCTTTTACCATAGGCCAGGGCTGGTATATCTAAGGGGGTCGCGACATAGACCCAGTAAATGGATGAGGGGGTGACTGAGGCTAGGGGGGAAATAGTAGTCAGCTTAAGTTGGCAACACTTTTCTGATGTTCGTTTGAACGAGCATCGTGCATAATAATGTCAATATGACTGTTTTCCTCGTAGTCGTAGTTCAATGTCGAATTAAAACTAAAAACATTTTGTACTTTTTTATATACCAAATTATGCAATTTGTTTCCACTTTATTTTAAAGTTACATGAATAGGTACATGCGTTTGTGCTGTGGTAAATAAGTGTTCATGTGAAAATTATATCTTAAACTACATTGTGACTGCACTCATCTCGAAACTGAATGCTGTAAATCCAGGATTTAAATCTTTCATAGTGTTGCTTGGGATAAATTGTAAAAAAGGTGTTGGACAAAACGTTTACAACCTAAAATTGCATGAAAAACATGATAGAAGAAGGAATTTTACCTTTATGACATTCTCTTTCAACATTTTTAAGTGACTTTGTGGTTTGGTGAATGGACTGTTACCACAGTCAAAAGATTCAAAGTAAAAAAAAGTGACCAAGTTCTAATAAGAATACATAAGTTGAATATGAAAATGTAATTACTTGATTTAAATGTGATTTAATTAAGAGTTACATAGATGTTTCATATAAACAAAGTGCTGTAAAATGTTAATAAATGCAAAACCATTATTAAAGAGAAATTAGTTATCATCAATAAGATATTTTGTAGTAGCTGGTCTCTATAAATAATAAACTTGAAAGACTGAATTAGTAGTCACTTTTACACTAGAAGTAAAAACAAAAAAAAAAATGTGTGGTGGAGACTAATTTGTGTATTTAATAAAAACATATTTAACATAAAAGCAGGTGTTATTTGAAATGTTTTATTTTAGTTTAATAATCTTTATAAATTGTGGGTACATTTGATCCGAATCTTGCAAATAGTTTAAAATGCATATGCTTCTATATGGTTAGTATTGGAGTAGAAGCACAAAAGTTTTGAATAAAAATATATTCTTTAAATACAATATTCACTAGATATGCTAATTTTGATAATTTTCTATTTGAAACCATACATGTTTTCTATTATAGTTTTCATACGTTTATAATTCTGGAGATACCGGAATATTTTGCTTGATTACTAAACTTTGGATGTTTTTGTTGTAGTCTGCTGTGAACAATATTGTCCTGAAATATTAAAAAAATTAGACAAAGGTTTGTCCAACTCTTTTGTCAGCTTTGTTAATATATGCTACTGTTATTCTGCATGCAGACATTTTTTAGTGGAGATTTTCTCTAAGAACTGTATTCAGTTTCAAATTTCGCCCAGTTTTAGGAAAGTACCTCTGTTGTAAAGGTATTTCAAAGCCATCCTTTGTGAGATGTAGACAACAAATACATGCTAAAATGTATAGAAACAAATCGCGAGATATTACACAAAATTATTTAAATTAACTAAAAACATACAAATGAAGTGAATAATACCTACCAACAATTTAAAAAGACCTAAAATAAATAGACTTAAGGGACTGGAGCTTTAAAAAAGGGAGCAATAATTTGTTATGCATCCATCATCTATAAGAAAATTGTCTTCATCTCTTCAATTACCTTTTAAAATAAACAAAACCAAAACAGCACAAAATTGAAAGTGATCTAACTTTTCCCGACGTATTCTATGTACATCTGAGATTAATAATTTATTAAATTGAAATATTTTATCATAAAAAATATGGGCATTTTATAATGGAAATGTCATTTAAAAAATGACATTGATTTTTTTTCTTATATTGGTAAACCTGGCGACTACAAGTTGCCAGATCAATGGCGACTACTATTTCGAAAAAAATGGCGTCCAAAATGGACTCCTATGTCGCGACCCCCTTAGATATACCAGCCCTGCCATAGGCTTTGTTTTGAGAACCGGGAAATTTACATCACAGGCGTATCATAAATTAATTTTAATAGGCTATGATAGGTTATCGATAAATAATATTTTATTGTAATTTATCGATTAAAATATTTTTTACTTTGGATAATTCAAACCTCATTATAAAATTTATATTCATATTGGTTTTTAAACTAAATATTAGATTTTTATTTAAATATATTACAAATATTGTCTATAAAATGTAGGACCAACAAGAGGGGGGGGGGGGGTAGCCGGGACCAATTCCCGGACTCAAGTGGGGGCCCGGCAACTTCTTCAGCATTTCGGCGGAGGAGAAATTTTTGCTTGAAGACCTTTTTTTTGTTAGAGAGATTCAGTGAAGAGGAGGAGAAGGTTTTACTGGAAGACCTTTTTTTGGAAATGTGATATTAAAAAGGGTCTAATTTTTTATAAAATTGTCGCGGGGGCCCGACCTGGAGAATTGTCCCGGGGTCCGACCTGGCTCTCGGCGGCCCTGATAAAATGCATCAAATTTTACATCAAGTAAGTCACAAAAAAACTTTGACACGTTTTTTTATAAATAAGAAATATTTCCTACATATTATGACTGAATAATATATATTTAATTTTCACTCTTTTTTATATTATCATGAAACATTCCTTTTGTAATCTTATACATTTGTTTAAAATAATCAGTCACGAACCGGGGTAAAAACTTTTAACATTGGCGCTCCTTTCTTCCAGCATTTTAGTTTATAGATTTAAAAAACTAACGAAACAAATATACTGGGTGAGAATTTTCGCGACAATAAGGAGAATAAAAAACATTAAATAAATTTGCACTCTCTTTATTACTTATTTGTAACATTTTTAACATAATGTATATACGACCAGTGTCTAGACAATGCATTAGCCAATAACACACCTTAAGACCTTTTAGGTCTCAGCAAATTTTACTTTCCAATTTTGCGACAGCTTATTCACACGTAGAGCTCTCCTTTCCGCGAATGAATCTATATATAACTTCATTGGCAGTTTTATTTCCGATGGCTAGGATCGCAAGGCCTTAGACGCTCCAGACTCATTTTTAAACGCAGGCATTAATTGCGTTTAAGTCTCTGGAATATTTTCGAGCGAAATCAGCTTCATTTTTCTGCAGATCTTCTGTGGAGATATTTACAAACGCCTGAGCACTGAGGAAGATGAAAACACTACTTTTATATCTTTTGGAAAACAGCTGAGTTGGATCTAGTGCGTTCTTATATTGACTCATCCGCGCAGATTTCGTCGTGTTGACTGTTTTTTTTTTTAAATTTGTTTGCCTTTGAGGACTGACTCAAATTCCAACTTTTCTAATGCCGGTGCAGTTTCTTCGAGCCAATACTAAATTGGTTTTCCTCCCATTTCTTGCAAGATCTCAATAAGACTTTGCATTATAGTGCCACATAACGTATATTGTATATTTCATCACCTCATGTAGTAGATGACCAGATTCGTACTTATATTCTCTGGGACAAGAGAGTATTCTTCAATTTCTTTCAGAGCTTTGATAACTTCCGGTAAATTATTTAATAGAGCCGAGACAGCTAGGTGGCTGGCAGACCATCTTATTTGACTACTTCCTTTTAAGTTAGTTTTTATACATCATTTTCTCACAGTTTGACGGATCCGACGAAGAATAAAATTTTTTTTGTACAAGTCCAAATAGGGACATGATGACGCTGAAGACACGCCCTGAGTGTGCCAGACATGGTACAAACTCTTCCAGCTATCCATAATCCTGGGTTGGACTCCTT
This sequence comes from Psylliodes chrysocephalus, assembly GCA_927349885.1. NCBI lineage: Eukaryota > Metazoa > Arthropoda > Insecta > Coleoptera > Chrysomelidae > Psylliodes > Psylliodes chrysocephalus. The sequence continues at coordinate 11,981,660 of OV651824.1, forward strand.
TAGTTTTGCGCGAAGTCGGTGATATCGCCCTGCTACCCGGCCCTGTACGCATTTCCTTTCGGAATGCACAGTCAAACAAGTTTTTTTTTCAAAAATGTCCTCCTGAATAGCCGCTCACCCTGGTTTGCCCCCCCCCCCCCCCCTTCCCTAGAACCGGAGCTGGGTAGTATTAAAAAATGAGTGTTATACTATAATAAATTAATCAATGATCTAAGGGACAATTCCACCGTTGTATTAAACAAAGTTTAAATTACTATTACATTGTTATTGTAAAAATGTCATTTATTAATATTCGTTTAGGGCCGATTCCACCGTTGTGTTAAACGGAGATTAAAATGACATTGTTAATGTAAAAATGTTATTTTAAACTTCGTTTAACACAACGGTGGAATCGGTCTAAGGGTCTATTTATACTCCCTTATTATTAGTATTTGCATTAGTATTATGATTAAGCATTAAGTTGAACCTTCACAATGTAATGGGGACATTTATACTCGATTTATGATTAGTATTAGCATTAATATTTATGCTTAATAATTGACAGGTTCAACTTTTAAATTAAATATTAAATTTCTTCTTTTCTATAAAATGAATCAATAACGTATTTGGCCTTTGTTTTTAATAGACAAAGGATAGGGATAATTGACAATACACATATGAATATGTTGTTTATATGTTTGTTCCAACAAGCTCGAAAACGATAATATTTTGGTACAAATCATGCGCTGTATACAATTTTTGTGTATCAGCAGTGTTTACCGATTATAAAGTTGACAAATGACATGTCACCACGAGGAAGCAAAGGCCTCTTTTCTGTCTGATTTGTATCAAATTTCTGCTTCTTTTTATCTGTTATAAATTTGAGACTGAAATCCGTTAAAATGTCCTTAATTAAACCTATTTTTGAATAATAATATTTTTAAATAAAATTAACTAGTAAAAATATTAATAAAAATACATTTAAAACTCAAATATCTTAAAAGAACGCAACTCTGGCCTCTTACATATTTCTTCAATAACCATATATTTTGTTGACTGCAGAATTATATCTTATTATGTATTAGGTTTAAAAAAGAATTACTAATACTAATTATAAAACGAGTATAAATACCTTTTTTGAATGATTTAACAAATTTAATGCTTAATCATAATACTAATACAAATACTAATACTAAGGGAGTATAAATAGACCCTAAGGACCATTCGCACTGCTAGTAGTTAAGAAATAAGCGAAGTTTAAAATGAAATTGTCAATGGAGAAATGTCATTTTAAGTTTGGCTTATTTCTAAACGAATAGTGGTGCAAATGGACCTTAGGACCGATTCCACCGTTGTGTTAAACGAAGTTTAAAATGACATTTTTACATCAACAATGCCATTTTAATCTCCGTTTAACACAACGGTGGAATCGGCCCTTAGTAATTCAAACTTTGTTTAGCACAACGGGGAAATCGGCCCTTAGAGCACAATTTACGTACCTGTCAAAAGTAATTGGCTTTCAGGTATTTTCTACCACGAGCATTATACGTAAAAGTAATTTTTCTCACATGGAGTTCACAACAAATTATCCGGGATGGACGGTATCAAATCTGGAAATGTATAGTCTAACTTCTATTTTTCTTTCAAAGACCTTTCATAGTTAGATGAGCAAATCAACAAGGAAATCTGATATCAATAATAGAAAAAAAACTATACTCTTTGGTTTCGTGGTGCTAAACAAAAAAGACAAGAAGGAAAGGGAAATTGAAATTGATGTCTAGATAAGGTTGATTAATTTATTACAGCGTGATTACAGCTGGAATTTTTAAAAAATATTTGAAAATAATGAAGTTTGATTTGTTGTTGGCAACGTCGCTGCTGTTATGTATACAATCCTAAGTCAATCTGACTGAACATTCGATCATGACTAGGGATGTTGCGATACCAGTAAAGTATCGATACTGGTATCGAAAGAAGTATCGGAACCAAAGTATCGATACCGGTATCGAAAGGGTATCGGAACGAAAGTATCGATACCTATATCGGAAAGAGTACAGAACCAAAAAAAAAAAAAAAGGTCATAGGGTATACACCGACATATCATACCATAAAGTGATCCTACAATATACATTTTGTAGTAAAATTATTGAAACGAAAGTAGTAGTATCGAAACAAAAGTAGTACCCATATGAGTAAAGTATCGAAAGCAAAGTATCGGGTACTAAATTACCCGGTATCGAAAGAAAAGTATCGATACCAGTATCATATCAGTAGTATCGCAACATCCCTAATCATGACTGAACTCAGCTGTTAGCTGTTATTTATGGAATGTGTGTAAATGGAAAACAGCACAGACCTTTTATATATTGGAAAACAGTGTGAACAAAGTTCAACAGATATACTGTGGTACAACGGAGCCATTTGAACTTTTTTTAAATAGATAGATAATGAATTAGTTTTCGTTTGTGTGTTGAATAAAATATATTTTTCATATAATAATCTTTGTACGTTTATTATCTTAAGTACCAGTGTCTCTGGAACATTGATAAATATTTAAAATTCGAACAGTTTTCAAGTACTTATCAGTTTACATCTATCTGTAGAAATTAGGGATTCTTTTATTTGTAATTTCCATAAATATGGGTAGGCCACATTTTTGTATCCTCCTTGTGGTGGTATTTTTAATTGGAATTTTGGATTCGCCGGTAGATGGTTATAGATATTTTAGACATGGACGGTTAGGAAAAAAGTTAGAGGACTCAAAACCCAGTAAATTTGAACGATGGTTTACACAACACTTGGATCATTTTAATCCCAATGACGAGCGAGAATGGCAGCAAGTAAGTTTATAATCTATAAGAAATAAAATACATCAATAAGTTATCAAAGTTCATTTTATTACTCTTGCCTTGTCAATGAAAACTCTTGTAATATTTGATAATTTTTTTTCAAGCGATATTTCGTAAATGATGAATTCTTTAATACAACCTCGAGGAATGTGGCGTTTCTTCAGATTGGTGGTGAAGGAGAAGCTACTGCAGATTGGATGACAAATGGTTCTTGGTATTTATATGCCCAAGATTTTAAACCGATTTTATTCCAGTTGGAACACAGATATTATGGAAAAAGTCATCCAACCGAGTAAGTTTGAAACAGAAATTTTGCCTATACAGGGTGAATCCTAGTTTTTTTTTTAACAGTGTGTAGATAAATCATTAAAACAAACAACTTTTCCAAAAACAAACAAATTAAAAACAAGAAACTTAGGTACATTCATTTATTCTAAAATGTACGGCCATGGTCCACATTAATTTATTCCAAAATGTATCCAATACGGTCCTGTCTAACTTAAATAAAGTGTTCAAATTTGTCACTATTCACTTAAACGCACTCCATGTCTTCTTGGTTTTCCTACATGTTATCCACGAAGTGCCCGCAAATCACCTGTATCTAAATTCGAATTAAAGAAAACAAATATCTTTTCAGGGATATAAGCACCGAAAATCTCGTTTATTTAACCAGTCAACAAGCCTTAGCTGATTTGGCCTTCTTCATAGAAGCTATGAATGAGCAGTATGAGCTTTCATCAGATGTTAAATGGATTGTCTTTGGTGGGTCTTATCCCGGATCGTTAGCAGCTTGGATGAGACAAAAATACCCTCATTTGGTACACGGAGCCATGTCAGCTAGTGGACCATTGTTAGCTAAATTAGATTTTCCAGGTAAATTTTATATTTTTGTTTGACCTTATAATCCTGGAATATATAAACATAAACAGCAATTACAGGTATAGAAATAACAACTCTAATGTATATATTATCATCTGTTTATGTTTTGGTTTTGATAAGTCAAAGACAAATTGTAAATATTTCGGCAAAATGTCAATCCCAAACGTTTTAGCGAATAATTTCTTGATTGGAATGTAGTAATTATTTTTCTGAACGTTATTTACGGTGCATTTTGGTCATTATCGTCATGCTACTATTTTTGGTTTTCACACAGAATAGAAAAACCTAAGTACAAAAAACCTTCTAATAGAAAATGGAAGGAATTTAATACCTTAACGACCGCTGTCGTAAAGCCAAATCTGACCCTACGGACCAGCATCTTTTTGTTTGAAATACTAGTTAAAAATTTAATAAAACATTGTTTCATGATATCGGCAATTTTTTTCTTTATTTCCAAATATTGTTTTTGGGCATGTAATATCTCGATAACACGCGGTCCGAGCGCTTGATTTCAAATACTGGGACCGCGTGCTAACTGCAGATAACTCATTATCTTGAGCACAATATCACACTCATAAAATGGGAAAGATCAAGAACAAACGGACAAATGAAATAGAAAAACCCAAAGTCATCATTGACTATATTAAATCTAAAGCCTATATTGACGTGTCGCATTAAATAAAAGCCTACGTGTCTAAAAAGAGGAACTAAATGGTATATAAAACTAGCAACCAAAATCAGGTTTGGTTTAACTATGATAAATGATTTCATAGAATATAAAGATTTTAAACAAACTAAAATATTGATCACGAAGTTCAAAGAACTTTTAGCCATGGCTTTAGTCACCATTGAGCCAATTGATGATCAGAAGAAAAAAAAAGGAGGAGAATACAGTTTGAGATCTACAGAAAAAAGCCATTATAAGATTTGCTATATTAGAACCAAAACTCTGCATGGACGGATTGCAGCTCAGTAATGTGCGAGATCAAAGTATGAGTGTGGAATTTGCAAAAAAAGATTATTGTTTAGATTATTTTTTCATCTCATTCAGCCAAAAAATAAAATAACGTTTTCCTATAAGAGTATTTGCATTCCTTTATGAAATAAAGTATTTTTCATAAATATTTTTCTATATTTAAAGTACATGTAGATTAGTAACTATACACAGCTACTGAAAAATCACATCACAAGATATATGACATCTCAATTTTTTTTTATGTGCCCCATGCTCAACCCGCTATTATCGACGAGTCACCAGGACCGCTAACTACAGCAATCCATATATTTAGCATTGTTAAAGTCCGTCCTGTCGATATCACAGCTGTGAAAATATCAATATCATGTGTGCTATCTGAAGTTAACACGGGGTCCCAGGGAAAAATAAAAGTGTGCTAACTATAGTTAGCACGCGGTCGTTAAGGTGTTAAAATAACCTCGTACATTTTATTAATACTGTTACGCAGCACCCTGTAGCGTGCTGCGGTCGTCATAAGTAAAGGTACGAGTAAATGAAGAATATTCCAGAAATGTCTTGAAATGTCATTCCTTGTCAAAGGAAAGTCCAGATTGTTCGAGAAGGTTCTAGAAGGTCGAGACAAGTTATATAAGTCGACGACCTGACGTCAGAGTTTCAGTTTTATGATAGACGTTAAACGTTAATGTTATCAGTTGGAGTTATTGTATCAGTTGAATTGAGTTATTGTAAAAGTTGAGTTAAAATAAATTGTAATACAAAAAACCAGCGTAACAATATTATAGTACAACCACAAAAAAAACTTTTCGAACTACAATAGCAGTTTGTGCAACAAGAGTGGATATGCGATGTGGAAAATCCACTCGAGTTATACAGTATATTTTTTCTACGACCCACTAACGAAAACTTACAAATAAAAATATTTTAAGTTATTAAGACAAAATAACTAATTTTAAAATAATTTATGACTTTTAATAATTTTTAAAATAAAATAAACGAAAAAAAAAGAAGAAAAGTTCATTTCATTTTTCCCCATCCGAGAATCGAACTCCAGTCTTCTGTGTGGAAGGCAAGAATGCTAACTACAGGACCACCTATTATTTTATTTTATATAGTTTAATAACAAATTAGTTATAATTACAGACGAAATAAAAACAGAAATGCTATTATTTATCGATTCTACACAAGAATAACTCATTTTAATGAATGTTTAATATCAATAACTAAAAAATATACTGACAATCAGTTTGACAGAATTGTCACTTAATTCAAATTTTAAAAATAATAGCTGTCGGTTGGTCAAAATATGAACGGTGATTGGTGGATTTAATTTTTTGCAGTGTTCTCACTACCTAGAATGGATATGAAATATATTCGTTCATTTGAAGGCAGTAGCATACTTTTTCGTTTTGTAATCTGTGGACAGATAAGCTATAATATCCATGTGGGTATAGAAAAACTACTTATCAATTTAATAAAAATATTTTCACCAAAAAAATAGGGATTATGAACAGAAGTACTAACAACATCAACAACAAAATTCTTTTTGACTTTGACAAAAATGGCGCATATAGAGGCGGCAATAATACTGATGGGAGACCTGAACAATTTACTGATTGGAAAAAAAAATTACTCAATTTAAGGTTAAAGGTAGCATACTTGGTTTGGGCGTTAACGTAATGTCATGAAATTCCTAAAGCCTACCCTGTGTCTAAAGCAAGCGCGACCTTCAGCTGGCCCCGACTCATGCTCGAGGCGACGGAATGTTCTGGGAATGCCGCTGAGGCTCCAGAAACGGGTAGAACGGGCGGAGTGTGCCATTTAGTCAGAAATGGAATTTTCGGGATCGTTTAGAAACTACGAGCCAGAATTGGACTTGATATAAATAGCCGACTCATTGACGCACAGTTTAGTTTAGTAAAAAGTGTTAGACAGAAAAGATCAATTGTAATAAATAAATTAGAATTGTAAGTTAGCTTCTAAGTATTATATAAATTAATTAGCACGTCTAAAATAAATTGTAAATAGTGTGTTTTAAATAAATAAATTAGACTATCGTTACAGTAATAATCAGAGATAGGGAGTTAAAGATCGGAAACGCTCATAAGAAGCCAATGCAATAACGACCAGCTTTAATTCAGTTAACATCTGACCCACTATGAGGCGCTTTCATCGATATCAAACAACGCAGCGGGAAATTTAAAAACCTGATAATAAAGGTTGTATAAATATCGACTGCACTCTCATGTTCTTGTAAATATATTTAAACAATGTAATTACGCTAAATTATTTATTAAAAAGAATACTACACTTACAGTCTATTATCGATTAATTATTGTAAATCTATTCATGACAAATATTTTTTAATTTTTGATCGTTATTTGTAACATTACATTTTTGTTCTTATTTTCCAAACGAATGGCCAATAGTGTCTTATTTAAAAATGTTATAATGGGAATTCAGATATTTTTCTTCCTATATTAAATCTTCTTTCTAACATTTTGAAGCCATTTTCTTGTTCTAAATCAATAAATAATAAATAAATACCTACTTTGTGACAAAAGTTGGTCATTATTTGTGTTATTTACATGACTAGATCTTACTTTGGTTAATTAAAGAACGCCACATTGGGGTTGTTAAATTTATTCATGTGGCATGTGTTACTAATGCAATACGTTCTCCGACTTATTGTATTGTTACAAAATATAATTATTGTCCTCAAATTTCACACCAAAACAGCCACAACCATTTCGCTTAGTTCATCTAGAGGATAACACAATCATGAACTCAAAATTTAAAATTTAAATTCAGGATTCTTCGATATACATAAAACTAACTGAAATTTATATTAACAAACTGTCCACGTCTACTGTCTGTCTTAGTGTTGCCAATCGTACGATTTAAATCGCATTTATACGATTTTTTAACGATCTTCCCTTTTTTAGTAGGTTTATTTAAATATCTGCAACAACTGCAGAACATAAAACAAAAATCAAAAAACTACTTGCAAATATTCATAGGCCGTTTGTAATTTGTGAAGGCAGTAATTTTCGTTCTCACTTATCGTGATTTTGACCATGGTGATTTTGTACCAACACAGAGTATCACGGCATTAGAAAAGCTTGCATTCAAAATTTTCATCACTTTCAAGTGATAGTCATTGATTACTTTAAATGTGTTAATTTAAAGGTTCTTGTATTTTCTTTACCTATTGTACGATTTTTTTATCAAAATACCATTTTTACTCTACTCTCAAAAAAAATATTTGGCAACACTGGTCTGTCTACAAACGACGTATACTTTTAGTTAACCTCTGAGACGCATAGATGACGCCATCGTTGCTGCAGTCGTTGCGTTTCCTATCTTTATGTCCCTAATCTCTGGTAATAGTGGTAATAATATTAGCTTTCCTGTTAATTGAAATACCTATTACTGTCAAGTTAACGTTTACTATAATATAGCGCCTTCCTTATCAGAAAATCACATCAATTAGTAAATAAAATCGGAGTTCCTCAAAGGAACTATTCTGGCACTGATCTTTTTTTATTATTTATATCAATAAATTTACCCGTTTTGAAAAAGCGAATTGCCAGAATTAGTGCAGGTACTGCCAATAACTGAGGCCTGTCGAAATTTATTTAAATTTTTTTAGAATATTTCTTTGTCTTTATATCCTTGCAGTTTTGAACTACATGTACAAAAATAAACAATTTAAACTGAGTAGTTCATTTCGAATCTAATACTACAATAAAAAGTATTTTTCCCTTGCCTGCAACACGGTATACTCCTAGTGTTGTATTGTTTATTATACATATTTCATTTTGAGCTGTTCCAATGAATTTTGTAAGCTCTTAATCGATCACTATAATTCTGCTAAATGCCAAAATTTTCTATTATCGCAATGAATGAAAACAACTTAATAACTTTTAATGTAATCATTTATTATTTTATTTTGCAGAATATTTGAGAGTGGTCCAAGACGCTCTGCGCACCAGCAGCGAAGAGTGCGCAAACGCCGTAAAAGTGGGAACCAGTCAAATCGACACTTTACTCCTCCATATGGTCGGCCAACGAAGCATTGACGACAAATTCAAATTGTGCGACAAGATCGAACGTAGCATCGACAACCCACTCGACGTTTCGAACTTCTACCTAAGCCTCTCCGATAATTTCGCCGGCGTGGTTCAATACAATCACGACAATCGGGCGTCGACGGTAAAATTGAATTTGACCGTCGAGAAATTGTGTTCAATCATGACTGATAAAAGTTTGGGAAATGAGATCAACAGATTGGCGGCTGTGAATTCTTTGTTGCTCCAAACGAGCAACGAGACTTGTTTGGATTATAAGTACGATAATATGCTGGACGAATTGAGAAATACCAGCTGGGATGCTGAAGCTTCTGAAGGAGGTTCGTTTTTTACCCATTTTTTGTCCCTGTAATACATTTATTGTAAGTTTGAGTTTGGGGCAGTGGTGATATTCTAAAAAAATGCTTTATTTTGGTCTGCAAATCACTCCCCAACAGCATATATGAATGACTTTCATTTGTTGAAAATGTTTCTGAGTAGGGATGTTATCTTGCGAAAATATTACAACTTCAGCAAGTTTTCCGCCGGTTTTTTCACAACTTTTTCGCGTAATCTAATTAGCAACTCAGTATAATATGCTCCTGTGATAATTTTACTCTTTTCCAAATTATATATCAGAAATATCCCATCCGAGGGTAAAACCACTAAGGTCAAAACGTACTCGTTTTTCGGAAATCGCGTAAAATTGATTTTATATTATTTCGGTGATTTCGCTGAAAATCCCCCTTAATTTTATATGATGACCTTTTTTTTTAGCCTCTTCCCTTTTCTTTTGATCCACAATTTATTTTTTTTTTTGAGTGACGAATTGATTTCAGTGATGATATCGACCACGATTTTCGAAATGATGATTTCAGAAATTTTGAGAATATTTGTAGTGATTTCAGTGATTTCGAGTGAAAACGTACCAGTATTTATTTATTTATTAGCCATTCAGTTTACAGTAATTTAAATTACAAATTATTACATATACACAATAACTTAAATATAAACAAGGTATCCTAATTACCTAACAGTGCAACTTAAGTTCACTAGTAGCCTAACATTCAAAGTAATCAAGAAAAACTTTTAATGGTCCAATTTTGAATATTCATTTTTTCTCATTGTTAGGAATTAATTAGAACTTGTCTGCTGGTTGCATTATTGAAGGCAGAAGAAGATAAATAGCTATTCAGCGCACAATGGCAAGTTAATATGCTGTGTGTGCGCGCTTAATGACACTTATATACATTCTTAGGAAGAGGTTAATTAGTATAAATCACATTTACTTAAAATTACCTGCAAATGATCTAATATAATAGTTAGAGAAGCAAATACTGAAAATGAATAAATTTTAGGAGAACGTTATACTTATAAAAGATAAGTAATCGAAAAATTTGTTTCAACTATCCATTGGTTTATCCTATTTTTGATTTTATGATACGACTTATTTTTAAATTCCTGTGGTAAACAATTATATACCTTAGGACCTACACAATAGAATAGAGATGGTTCTGACATGCAGTATGTTTAGGCTTTTGAAGCCATAAATCTTTTTTAGCAGCCAGTCTAGTATTAATGCTATGAGACAATCCTTGTTTAAAATGGTTTGTTTTTAACATAAATCTGATTATCGATTTCAAATAAAGTTGATAAGGAGTTAGTAAATGACTATCTTTATAAATCAGTTCGGTTGAATATCTTCTGTTTTTAAAAAGCATAATTTTAATTATGTATTTCTGTTTACTATCAGCATTACCCCAAACAACTAACCCATAGTTATTGATTCTACAAGACAGAGATAGACAGCTTTTAATATTTTTGGAGAAAGAATGTTACGTAATTCATAGAATTTAAAAATTAATTTTCTAATCTTTCCGGTGACATATTGTATATGATCTTTCCATGTGAGATTTTCGTCAATGAGTACCAAGTATTTAATGTTATTTGATCTATTTATAGTATTTTTCACTGACAATTATTATTTAATTGACATGTTTGGTCATGAAGGATGATAGTAGACTACTATCCAACCATTTTTTAGTTTAAACATGGCCATCTCTGCCTTTTTTAACGTTATCGGCCAATCCTGCCCACTTATTATCACAGATGTGTCATCGGCAAAACAGTAGACATTCCCCTCATTGATAGTGGACAAGATACCATCTACATATATATATATATATTAAATAGCAATGGTGCCAGCACTGTGCCCTGTGGCACACCAAACTCCACTATAAGTCCTCGCTTAACTCCTTTGGAAATCTAACACGTTGGGATCTACCACTTAAGTATGTTTTAATTAAATTGTTAGCTATACCCCTTATACCAATGTGATGTAACCTATCTAGTAGCATTTGGTGTGCCACAGTGTCAAAGGTTTTAGCCAAGTCTAGAAATATACCAAACACCTTATTCTTCTGATCCAATCTTTAAAAAATTTCACTAAATACCTTGCATTTATTTAGCTCTTCATTATAGGAACCATCCCTAAAGCCATATTGATTTTCTTTGATTAAATTATACTTGTTTATAAATGGCAACAACTTATATTAAGACTAATACATTTTTCTATAATTTTACTAATGGTGCTTGTTAAAGCAATAAGTCTATAATGATTTGTGATTTTTTTATCACCTTGTTTGTCTAATGGAACAATTATGGCGCTTTTAAGCCTATCGGGGAAGATTCCTGTGCTAAAGATGTTATTTATAATATGTTTTAATGGACTCAACAAATGAGCATGGGCATTTTTAAATATGTTAGCACTATTATCCTGGCCACCTTTTAAATTATTTTTCAGGCTATTTATTTGTAATATGATTTCATTGCCAGATATTGGAGTGAAATAGAAAGAGTTCCGAGTTGATTTAACCTTGTTCTCAATATCGTAATGTACTATTTTTTTGGCTAATGATTTACCAATTTTATTAAAATAAATGTTGAATTAATTGGCTATATCTTTCTTGTCAAAGATTTCTTCATTATTACTATTCATGATATTTAATTTTGTTTTCACTTTTATGGTCATTTAATGACATTCCACATTTTTTTGGGATCATTCGCATGTTTTAATGTTACATTTTTAGAATGGGTGTATTTAGCTTTTTTGATTAGATTAGAAAGTGTTTTTCTATATTCTTTGTAATTTCTATTAATGTTTTGATTTTTTTTTAATTTATCTCTGTTTCGAATTGAATTTACGAGGCCACCTGTGATCTATGATGGTTTTAATCTTTTATTTTTATTATTAAAATATTTCCTTTTAGTACATTGCGTTACAAAACTTACAAATATGTTAGTACTTACATTAATATCATTTTGCGCAAGAACATCATCCCATTCTGCTTCTTTGAAAATTTTGAGTAACTTGTTTTTGTCTATGGTTTCATATGGGAGGTTATTTTGAGTTACTATATTTTTTTGTTGTTTTAATGTTAAGCAGAGTGGGATAATGATCAGTGAGATCGTTCACTAGTATTACAGGATTCATCATCTCGAGTTCCTTATTTGTATACTTTAACGAAGTAATGATCGATGCATGCAGCTGTATCTTCAGTTACTCTTGTTGCTTTATTAATCATGCTAACGAATCCATAACTATGAAGCATTGTAAGGTAACTGTTTGTTGATGTTGAGTTTAAGTCAAACAAGTCGATATTAATATCTCCCACGATTATGTGCATACGATTTTGGTCCACTAATGATTTCTGCAAGATTAGGTTAACGTTATCAATGAAATCATCCTTGTCTATGGCATGAGATCTGTAGGTGGCAAAAATATCGGGATGAATAGAATCCTTGGATATTGAAGCTTTGACCATTTTCACATTATTATTCATAACTATTTGATGATCATGATAGGAGTCTTCTGTAATGTATGCAATACAATCATCGAATTTATTTAGTATGCTATTATTCCAACATAGTTTGTAACCTGGTATGTTGAAATGTGTCGTATTATAAATTATATGTGTCTCAGACATAACAAATACATCAAAACGCCTACCAGATGCTTCTAGAAAAAGAAGGAATTGGTCGAAAATTTTGTAGATGCTTCTTATATTAACATGCAGTATATTAATATCACCAGAGGTAACCTGATTTAAATTATCACAAATTATTGTCTCACATGTTTTGAAATCATCTAAAATATCATTAACGTTAGTTTTTGTTACTGAGAAATTCTTTATATGTATACTTGTATAAAATTATATATTTATTGCAAGTCATCTTCTGATCTTATTTTTATCGAAGGATTCTGATCATATTTTTTCAAAAATATGTTCCCATCAAGGCAAAAGGCAGCCTTGAAGCCTTCTTCATTTTTAAAATCTCTAACTTTCTAAAGCAGCCTACGTTTGTTTATGGGAAGATCATCATTTAGATACTTATTACCTAGGTACTTGTATAATGTAAACAACTGTGGGCCTAGTTCTGCCGTGGCCGAGCAAACTCGGACTGGGCTCGACTTTTTTAAGCCGAATGGATAGTTATCTCTGGCGGGTGATGACAAATTGTATTTATTTATTGTTGTTTAATAAAAACATGAGTCAATTAAGCGAAGCAAAAACACTTCAATTTTTTTGAACTATATGCCTGTGTAATATGAAAAACTTGCCTGTATAAAAACATACAAGCAAGAGATTTAGCTTATATCCGCAACAAACGGAAGATGATAATTTGACGTAACAGGATGTAAAAAATAAAATAAAAAATGTATGGGCTACATAGAATCGAGTTAAAAAAAATTAAAAGTTCACAAAATTCTAGATGCAGGCAGTGATAATGTATAAATATTTCCAATTTCGCACCCAAACCCTATTCTTCCTATTTTTCTGCTTTTCCAAATCGTGAATTAATTCGTATCTTTAACTTCACTAAAACTATTTACAGTATCGTTTAACAATTTGTCGTATGCTTGCCCTAATGCCACTTTCAATTCAAAATTTGAAAGATACTCGGCCGATATTCCTCTATCCAGTTTTAACAACGTGTGTACGACACTGCCTAGAAATCTCGGCGCAGTAACCAACTAGGCCGAGTGCACTAGAGCATGTGTATATGGTCCTTTAGGAATCTCAGAATCTTTTCTCATATTTAAATCGTTATAAACGATGTGCAATCATATACAATCAAATCAAATTTTTAATTTTTCCCGAGTTGTCACAAAACGTGGTCTTCCGGAGCAGTGCTTACCTTTAACATCTCTTCCTCTCTTAAATTCTGCGACCCAGTTTCTAATGGTGGTATATGAAGGACGCTGATTACATACAGTTTCTACCATATCAGCAAAAATGTCTTTACCCGATAATGTTTTCCAAGATAAACAATTAATAATTGAGAAACTCAAATAATCAAAATCTACTTTTTTTTATCGTTGTTTAACTTATAAATGTCAAACTGCAACAACTTGTTCGTAGTAAATTTTTTTACAAATAAGTTATAATACATAAAATATTACAATTTTTGTCGCTTACGCCTTTCAAAAAAATCTTATTTTCAAAAATGTACTTCAATTTTTTGGGCACTACCCAGTAATTTATGCAATAAAAGTTATATCTGAAGAAAATAATATATTATTTTAAAATGTTTGAAAGTTTCAAATTATCAAATACTCGAAATAAACATAAAAGAAAACACGAAACATCTTAAAAAAACAGGCATAAACGACATTCTGAAATGAAATTTTAAGTTCATTTTTTCATAATCCATTTAAAGGGATATATTATTTATAAACACTTTTTTTTTGTTAAATAATGTAGAACAACGTTTATGTAATATTATAATAGAAATATTAAGCTCATTTAAATTGCATGGCGGAATGGAACTTACGCTCAATTTCAATTTATCGAAAGGGCGTAAGCGACATTGCACGTTTTAGAATCTACGTGCATTTTTTATACTTTTAAATCAACAATAACAATAAATAACAATAACAGTTTTGCGACTTTACAAGCTCCCGGTCCCAGAATAAAAGACGTTTTCTCCTAAAAAAATCCTAAATATTTTGCTATCGGGATTTTTGTTAGTTATTTTTTTTGTGTGGTATCGCTGTGGAATATTGTCAGGTTAAATTTAACATAAATATCCCAATTTGGCCAATTTTATCGCTTACGCCCTTTTGTCAAAACACCGTCGATTTATTAAAGACTATCTCCCAAGACCAAATATCAGCGACTATTTCTCTAGTGAAAAATTCAGTATTTGGTCTAGTGAAATAGTCGTCCCAAATATAACACGACCTTGATTTATTCTGGTATTTTTGTTGTTGATATATTTCTCAAACATTTTACCATTTGATTCTACATAATTTTGGCACTAGTAATCAGCTACAGCTATCGGGCTTTAATCAGATTATTAATGCCAAAAATTATGTCTCATCAAAATGATATTAAAATATTCTTTTAGATTCAACAAAAATAGCTGACTATTATCAATGTCTTGGTATATTACCCTTGAAAATACAATTATTATCAAAGTACTTATTCTCGTTGTTTTCGATATTTTCTTTTCCCACTTTTTAACTTTTGTCATTCGAACTTTTGTACTTTCAAAAAATTTTCAAACTTGATTTTCGATCTTTTTTTCCGAATTTATTTCACCAGATTTGTATCAATCGATTTTTATTTGTAGGTCGCCAATGGACTTACCAAACGTGCACCGAATTCGGTTTTTACCAAACGTCCACCTACAAACCGCAGATATTCGGCGACAAATTCGATTTGGACTTCTTCGTTAAACAATGCCAAGATATCTTCGGACCCGAATTCAATAAAACCTTCCTGGACAATGCCGTGGAAAGAACCAACGTATTGTACGGCGGTTTGGACATCGAAGTGAACAATGTTGTGTTCGTTCACGGCTCTCTCGATCCATGGCACGTTCTGGGAATCACGCAAACTGAAAACACTGGAGCTCCGGCCATCTTAATCAAAGGTAACAAACGCGATTATTTGTTTCAATAATGTTTTAACGTTTTTCTTTTTTTTTTCAGGAGCAGCTCATTGCTCTAATATGTACAATCCATCTGATAATGATACTCCACAACTCAAGGCAGCTAGAGTTCAAATTAAAGATTTTATTGCTTCTTGGATAGATTTGTAAAATTCTTCATCCACATGTTTATATTTTGTCCAAAGATTAGTTTCTGTGATGGCTTTTTAATAATTTTTGAGCAGCTATTTGACAAGTTTATATCAAAATATTAATTGTTCCTACTCATTTAATAAAGTTTAATTTTATACTTATATATTTTTTATTTAATTTTCTAAATGTAAAAAAAAACTGGATACTGACTGATAACGACAAAACTGTGGTACACAAACAACATAAATATAAAAATGTATTTCTAATTTTGACATATAAAGTGAAATTTTTTGTAATTGCAGCAAGTTCAAAATAAATTACTTTACGCAACCAGTTGCATAATGTTGAACATTATGAAACTGGTTTCGAAAAATTAATTTTTTCTATGACGGGAAAAAAGTTTGACATTTTATCTCTCTTGTCAGGTACCTAACAAAATGTTACCTTGGGCATAGAAGACAGATAGTTAAATGTTTGTCTACCCTATGTTTTTTCAACTCAATACTTTGAGAAAAATATTTGCAATGTATTTTCTTTTAGACAAATCATTTGTAAAATAGGTACAACCATTGGATTTGTCATATTTTTCTATTAATAAGAACTAAAACGAAAATTAAAAACATTAAAGTCAGTACTTATTTGTCGTTTCTTCTTTTTTAAATTATATTTTACTTTTGTAAGAAATTTAAACAATTTAATTTGGCGCATGCGCAATACACTTTTCCACTTTTGAAAAGTGTTTGGACTAGTCAACTTTTCAGACTAGTCCGTCAGACTTTTCCAAGGGACCCATCACTAATACCGTGTGACTTGCAACTAGCGCCCTCTATGAAGTAGGTGATATTTAGGCTCAAATTATAATTTGTCATCCCAAAAAACCCGGTTTACCAATTTTAAGCCATCTACTTAATAAAACGACAAAAATTAATGAAAAACGTAGTTTTTTAAAGTAACTTTGTCACCCTGTATATTGAACATGGACCCAATAAAAAAAAATAATAGAGTTTTTTACACTGACCTTAGGAATATATGTTTAACGGATTGACCTACTTTTTTGGGACACCCTGTACATTATTATTAAAAGTTTATATTACGGAAGGACAGGTTAATTTATAAAAATAGAATTTGGTTAAACTTACAACCTATTAATAATGTTTTTGTCCTTATTTTCCATTCTAAATCACCACAATAGCTATTTGTGTATTAAGAGCAGTAAGTAGCACTTTGGCAGCTGAGACATAAAGTTGTCGTCTGACGCGCTAGCGGAGCGCGGCAATTTGTCGAAACTGCCAAAGGACTTTCTGCTCGATTTATACACAAGATTTTTTTTACGATCACACCAAAATTAAATAATTTAATTTTATTACAAATGGGTTACGTTATTTCGTTATAATATTGTAAGTTTATTTGACATAAGTCTACTCTTCGAAGAGAAAAAATATTTTAGTTCATATATTGCGGTATTTATGATTTAATCATTTACGGAAAATACTGTTGTGACGAAGTCACTAAATTTTGTTTATAATTAATTTAAATAATGTATATTTTATTTAATTCCCACTTGAGGACATGTAGTATTTCTGTTTCCCAGGAATTCCCGTTTTTCAACAATTACGAGTACCATCTACCATCGTAGGTTAAAATATTTCTGCATTTACCGAAATCCGAATGGTCATTTTTAGAGTCGCTTTCGTATTAATTATCTACGTGTATTTATCAAGGTACTAGTAGGACATTTTTTTATTCTAAAATTGTAAACAGTCGCCCCACGTTGGGCGCAATTTTTGTAATATAATACTTGTTGTTTTATCTATTTTTTTATAGTGTTTTAAGCTCTAATGATTTTGGGAGTGGGTCAGGTTATTAAATAACTTGTATTACTTTGAAAAAGAATATTGGGCGCCACTATATTTAAAACTTACTAAACTTGACTATCGATTAGTGATAAAAATATAGAAAATCACTAACCATTAAGATATTATAATTAAACAAAGTTTTAGATAAGGTAGCAACAAATTCTAATTCACAGAGATTTACTTATTCAATTTAGATGATTTATTCAAAAACTTATCTGTTAGAACAGGAGGTAGTATTCGGGAGATATTTGTATTGGCCTTCTTCAAAGGGACTCGAACGATACTCTTCGGACAGCACAGGTATTAATCTTCATAAACTCAAATCTCATACTTCTTTAGATGCAGCTCGAACTAAACCTCTTGATAGAAATCACCATAAACAGTTTAGATATACTTGAATTAAACTTCTAAACTATGACTCGAAATGAACTTCTTCGATACAGCTTGAACTAAACTTCTAAACTATGACTTGAAATGAACCTCTTCGATACAGCTTGAACTAAACTTCTAAACCGTCTAGATACAGCCAGGCTACAAGGAAGAGGAACAATATTAAGAAAGGAACGAGGAAATTTGCATAGGATTCAGATAAAATGCCTTTAACTAATAATTGAATAATTTAAACTATTAAGTGAATAGTTTCACAGAGACTAAAATTAATATGAAAAGGAAAAGTCTTATTTAACATATTTAAATATAGTAAAGCATAATATCTCTTTCCTAACAAAATAATAGATAAAATTATATAAAACGTTTGATCTTGTGTTTTTCATGTTATGTTTCAAATTTGACACTTTCATTAAGCAATTCTTGTACAAAATATATATTTTCAACAATATATCGGTATAAAAGCTTACCTTATAAAATCAGACGGCCTATACGATAGATAAACTTTATTTAGTACATCGGATGACCTAGATAATTTAAAATTGAAACCAACATGCTTCGTTGACGGATATAAATCGAAATGGATTACCAACTTTTGTCGCAAGGCATAAACGACAAATGACATTAGAGTAGAGATGTTTGCGTCAAAATAA
Organism: Psylliodes chrysocephalus; assembly: GCA_927349885.1. Classification (NCBI taxonomy): domain Eukaryota; kingdom Metazoa; phylum Arthropoda; class Insecta; order Coleoptera; family Chrysomelidae; genus Psylliodes; species Psylliodes chrysocephalus. The sequence continues at coordinate 12,000,395 of OV651824.1, forward strand.
CGAAAACGGTTACAACCGTTACAATGTTTGGGTCTAAATAACGAAAACGGTTCCAACCGTTACAAGTGGTGGTACCTCCCACTCCGGATTACCGGTCTTCAAGCCTAAGGAAAAAGCATAAACTAGCTGACAACTGAGAATTGTCCTCTTTGATTTCCGGCCACCGTAGGCTCTTCTCTCTTCTGTTACCGACGAGTGACGAATCCAGATAGTGACCGTGTCATTGATAGCCTGCTGAACAACCTCCGTTTATTTTTCTAAGGTAGGAAACAGAATATTATTTTTTTTACAATTAGTTTTGGACACCCGTCCGATAAGTGAAAGAATTTTGATTCATGCTTGATTCATGCCCAGTATTTTCATTTCATCCTTTAGTGGGAAACCGTTGGCAATTTTTTATTTGAGACTGGATATAGACTATACTGTGAGTGTACTCCGTTTCGACGACTCTAACCAATCTTTTTTAAGAAGCGCCCAGTTAACATTGGAGTGAGAGGTTCAATCCGTTTTCATTTTTCTTTTATTATTATCTGTGGGAAACCGCCCAGTTTATTTTCTTTTTCGGAGGTTCGATCCGTCCTCGAGTTACGAGTGTAATCTGTCTCGACGACGTCATCTAATTTCCCAAAAAGACGTCTAAATTTATTTCCCTCGCTTCATGTAAGTTTCTTTTTCTTTTATTTAGTTATTCAATTATATTTGAATCATTCCGTATTCTGTCACCAACTAATTATTGAACGAAGCCCGACGTTTCTATCATTCCTAATTCACACACCGTTTTAATCGGCTTTGGCGAATCTCAAAATAATTTTTACTTTATCCATCGCATTCTTCAACCAAATACCGCGGTAAATATCATTCTCGTTCGACGTAACTGCCAGCGACGATCGATCAGAACTAGGATACAGGTGGTTCCGAAAACTATTCAAATTTATAGGAGGGTTTGCCTTTACTGGACTTACATTGTAGATGGTTTAACTGTAGTCATAGTAAACTTTATTTTTCTAATATAGGGAGTATCGTGACTAGGTACCCGTTTTCTTTTATTTTTTTTTAACTTCTGAGTTGGTCAACCGTATAGTTAAAAATTAATTACTCCGTTCTAATTAATTACCGTTTCTTTTTTTATTATTTTGACCAAAAAATTTAATTTAATTTTGTTTATTGGGGAAATATACCGTATTGTACATAATTTCCGATTTAAATGTTTTTCCAGTACTAGTAAAAGGTAATACGTACTTTAATTTCATTTAGTGGAAATTTTAGTCTTATTATTAAGTCTATTTAAAATTTATTTTCTATATATAACTTTGATTTCATTTGTTTTCTTACATTTTATTACCGTCATATTTTATCAATTTTTATTAATAAAAATTAATTTTCCGTATACAGAGAGTTTCATAATTTCCGGACCGATTAGCCTCCTGTGCTATCGAACCGCAATTATTTCCCTATATTTTTTCAATTTTAATAATTTGTTTTTAATAAATTTTCCGTATACAGGGAACCCTGAATATTTAACTAGTTTTCAATTGTAATAATTTATTTTATTTAACCTCCCTATAGTTTTTCAATTGTAATAATTTATTTTTAATTATTTTTCCTTATAGGGAACCGTAATTACTTTCCAGTAATCTCATTCAATTGTAATAATTCATTTTATTTAATTTTCCGTTTACAAACGTGCCAAAACGACCGTTGTATTTTTTTTTTCTGTAAATATATATTTTATTATCTACTCCTGCGTTTCTCATATTGCTGGTTCTTACCGTTCTCTTTCAGGGTACCGTAGGGTACGACGTGTAAAGGAGATAAGTGTTTTTTCTTATTTATTCTAGTTTAGTGGCTACCCAGTTAGCAGTGACCGCCTGGAAATATTTTTAACCCCACTGAGTTTACCTTGAGTACACTCTGGTGTACTACAGGGTCGCAGAGCAAACTGTGTTACCAAAACTGGCGCTTGAGCAACCCCTATTCGGAAAATCACCATCTTAGCGACACACAGACTCCCTGATTCACTGTAGGTGAACCAAAAACCTGTCACACTGTTGGATGATTAAAAATATTAAGAAGTCAATCAAAATATTTTAGATTAGCCTACATTTTGTTTTAAAATACCGATTAGCTTCCTTTTATTTAATTCAAATGAAAATAGACAAACGTTTGCCAATAATGTCAAATTATGACAATTCGCGGAAAACGTCAACTTTCTAGTTAGGCCACATACTTTAATTACTATACGAGGCAAGAGAGAGGTCCGACCAGGGCTGGTATATCTAAGGGGGTCGCGACATAGGAGTCCATTTTGGACGCCATTTTTTTCGAAATAGTAGTCACATAGTAGTCGCCATTGATCTGGCAACGTGGCAACTTGTAGTCGCCAGGTTTACCAATATAAGAAAAAAAATCAATGTCATTTTTTAAATGACATTTCCATTATAAAATGCCCATATTTTTTAGGAGTACAAGTACAAAATGTTTTTAGTTTTAATTCGACATTGGACTACGACTACGAGGAAAACACAGTGGTTCATTCCACTTGTACCATATTGACATTATTATGCACGATGCTCGTTCAAACGAACATCAGAAAAGTGTTGCCAACTTAAGCTGACTACTATTTCCCCCCTAGCCTCAGTCACCCCCTCATCCATTTACTGGGTCTATGTCGCGACCCCCTTAGATATACCAGCCCTGGGTCCGACACGCCCAACATAGGGCGCGGCCATTTTGAACCCTGTGACACAGTTTACAGCTAAAGAATCAGATCGCTCACTCTGCGTCGGCACTTTTGATCTCAATGTTCCAGTTTATACACTGTGCAACTCGGACACATACTTTGATTACTATACGAGGCAAGAGAGAGGTCCGACACGCCCAACATAGAGCGCGGCCATTTTGAACCCTGTGACACAGTTTACAGCTAAAGAATCAGATCGCTCACTCTGCGTCGGCACTTTTGATCTCAATGTTTCAGTTTATACACTGTGCAACTCGGATAATACAATATATGACAACCGCCTTTCAACTGGTCCGAGTGAGCTAACTGATTCTTTAGCAATAAACTGTGACTTCAAAAATAATATTCACTGACACTGATAGCAGCAAGCAAAATATCAGGTGCGTTTTAATCATCCGCTTCTGCTTCCGGAATTGTCGGTTTAGTCGTTTTAACCTGTCATATTAAAACAAGAAAACCGACAATTCCGAAGCAGAAGCGGATGATTAAAACGCACCTATTAAAAATATTGCGTCAAGATGTAGGCAACACGTAATAAGGGTTCAAAATGGCGGAGTTTTCTATCTCTTTTTAAAAGGCACTCAGAAAGCTGCGCAGTGCGACCATTCTCCGTATAGTAAAAGAAAATCAAAGTATGTGAGTTAGGCATTCCAACGACCTGTCAAACAATAGCTGCCAGTGGGAAGATCTGGTATATCTGAGGGGGTAACGACATAGTCTTGCATCTTGGACGCTTTTTTTATTATTATTTTATATAATTTTTGTTTCATACAAAGTTGTCCTAAAAGCTTACAAAATGTAATCGAATTTTTAAGAAAATTGTTCATATAAAAGTTGTTTGTGATATAATTCTCTATAATTCTTATTTTGTACATAATTTCTCTAAAATGGGCCGTATTCCAGATATTTGAGAAAAAGTGTAAATTTCGAATTTTGAAGAAAACTCAAAAACGGATAAAGAAAAAAACATTAAATTTTAAACTTAAGTTTTATACCGGCCTGAGGTGAACTGATAAGGTTTTGGACAGAGTCGCAACATCTGGAGGGTACTATATAGCAAGGGCGGCTCCAAGACGAATTTTCGGAGGGGCATTGCCTTTAGATATTTCCTTTTTAGCAATTTTTTTTGAATAAAAGGCTCATAAATCGTAAGAATTTTCTTCTGGGGGGACACGCAAATAGAAAAATGTTTCGAATTAGATGTATGTGGAAAATGTATTAAGTTTGTCCTTTAAACATTTACAGAGGTGCTGCAATAGGTTGTACAAAATATCCGGAAAAAGCCTGTAATAACTATATAGGAAAGTCATGTATTGGACATCAGATTTTTTAATTAATATTTTTATTGTGTTTGACATAAAATATTTATATGTAATCCATCATTCATGATTTTACGTATTGTAGACAAAATACATCGTATGTTGCAACCCTTAGATGTACTAATCTTCCCACTGGCAGTTCATTTGTTTGGAATGCCTAGTTAAATTTAAATGTGTAAACGCCTACTTTGGATAGTGATCATAGAAAAAATAATTAAATCACAATAAACGACAAATTAACCCACTTTCTTGAACTCTAAATTAGTTTTAACAAGCAATATGAACAGTGGTTGAGAATAAATGAATATTATTTTCTATTTGTCAAGAAAGTAGTAATATATTGGTTGCCTAGATGTTAGTATTTTTTTACCAAAACACAATTTTATAAATAATCTAGTCCAAATTAGAAAAAATTTGCATGTAACACGTTACGAAATGTCTTATGTAAAACAAGTGAATATTTGTGGGACGAGCAGAGCGAGGTCCTACAACAAGAACGAGGTTTCATATATAGCTATTTTTCTGCATTCACTTTTCGAAAGTAGGTGCTTTTCCAAATTCAAATATGGCTGGAAAGTTGAGCTTTTCCCACGATTTGTCATTTGGACTTACCTTAGGTGTGTCTCTTGGGCTCCTGCAACGGGCGATGACGACCGGCCGGTCGGTCGGCAGTTAGGCACTTTTCAACAGAATGCGTAAATCTTACGATGGAAAAACGTTACCAAACCGTTCTCCCTTAATATACTAAGTGACATAGAAAACATAACACCCAGTATTAATGAATTTATTACAATAATTTTTAGTATACATGTCTTTGGGTTAGTTCAGTAATTGATCAAAATGTAAGAAAAATCCAACCGTTGGAAAAAAGTAAAAAATTAATAGTGTGTCGGTCCTCCACGATGTCTTATGCACGCAGAAACACGTCGGGGCATACTCCTAATAAGATGATCGATTTCCTCTTGAGGTATCTCATCCCAGGCAACTTGTACCTCATGCTGAAGTGCCGCTAGAGTCTGAGGAGGATGGGGTAAATGGAGTAATCTTCTTCCCATAATGTCCCAGACGTGTTCTATGGGTGAAAGATCGGGAGATCTAGGGGGCCAAGGCAACAAATCGACTTGATTTTCTTCAAAATGGACCAACGTAATTCTGGCTACATGTGGTCGTGCATTATCTTGTTGGAAAAGTGGGTTGGGGAGCGTCCGAATATAAGGCAGAACATGTGGTTCCACCACCCCATAAGTAATGGCCCCCCATACCATAATACCGACAGTGTGGTGCACATGCCTTTCCACGAAAAATTGAGGATCTCGTCTTTCACCACGCCGCCTTCTCACCCTTGCACGTCCATCATGTATGCCCAAACAGAATCTGGATTCATCACTAAAGACAATGGTATTCCATTCATGGTCCCAGTTCAGCCGTTCTCTGCACCAAGCCAGTCGATCACTTCGGTGCCTAGGAGTGAGAGGTAGGACACACTGAGGACGGTATGACGTAAGTCCGAAACTTCTGATACGGCGATAAACAGTTCGCATTGTTATTGGCCTGCCATGTTCTGCAAACCATTGGTCAGCAATTGACCTTGTGGACGTGAAGCGGTCCCGTAGAGCCAAAAGCCTAAGGCGGCGATCTTGGAGTGGGGCCGTTCTTCTGACACGTCCTGTACCTCTAGCTCTTCGTGTACGACCTTCTTGATTCCATACCCGACAACAAACCACCACCGTATTTACACCTCCCGTAAGCCCACTATTCGCCCCCTATCAAACTCGCTAAGCTGTAGAAAATTTTCTCGTCTTCTCACTCTAGGCATGATAAACAAATCAAAAAAGCTCTTCACAAAGTATTGTACGACGATCAAATGCGAATTGTAGCTACAAAACACAATTATCGCGTCTTACTTTTTTGTGAGAACAGGACGATAACACAAAAACCACTCTATCGATATGGCTGAAAAACTGATCGTTTTTTATTCTAACTTAAACAAACATATTCCTAGAAATTCTTTGTAATAAATTCATTAATACTGGGTGTTCTGTTTTCTATGTCACTTAGTATAATTCGACGAAACTGTCGATATTCGTCCGAAACAAAAATCGAAAAAGAGTAAAAATATTCAAACAATTATTAAGAGCCAATCCGCAACACGTGTGATCGTAGAATCGTAGAACAAATCTTGTGTATTATAATCCAAGGAGCAACTTTTTATCTCAAGCGTCAAAGTAGCACTTTCCGCTTTTATAATATACAATTTTTTTTATTATAATATTTTTATTGATTTTTCATTGAAGATTTTTATTCGTTGGAAAGATCATTCATAGCCAGACAGAAAATTCATCTAGTAATAACGATGATTTAAACATCCAAATATCGTATCACTAGAAAATGAATTTTATTCTCAAAATAAAATCTTGTCAAATATTATGGCATACACATTACAAAACTACAAGCGTACTTTAGGTGCGTTCAAAACAATTACCTGCTTCAAGTTCTAGTTTCAACTAGAAACACTGTCAAAACAAACAGTCGAGAGAAAAACTTTATGAGAGATCTAAGAAAATCTAGTGCTTTAAAAAACTCGAAAACAAAGAATATAATTTCTAAAGCACGTAAATTTTCTTTTTTGCAGACCATCTAATGATGTACATGTAAGAGACGTAAACGTATAATTAGTATTGTAATCGATGATTTTTTAAAATGTAAAGAGGGGCCATACCTCATTTAAAAGGTCTCCTAATCATCTATCCAACGGTATAATTATTCAAATATTTAGCTCAACCAAAATTATGTATTCAGTTTGATAGTACGAAATTACAATAAATACTCATTGATTGAACTAAATTAAGTAAGCTAAGAGCTACCACTGGTAATACAATATCGTAGTATTTTCTACTTAGTGGTTCAGAAAAAAATACATAAAACAATAAAAGTGCTACAATATTCTAATTTGAAACTAATTGAGGTAGTATGAGTCAAATTTTTGATATTTTCATTTCCAGTTTATATCAATATCAATAACAATAGCTGATAGTTTATCGGAAAATAAAGGTATTGCACAAAATAATACCAATGTTGTTTTCTTTTTGATGTACAAGGTTCAGGTGTTCAGAGACATGTAAAATTATTAGTTTTAACTTTTTCCTCGATAAAAAATTTAAGAAACAGAAATAAAAAATTCATTAAAATCTACTGCGGACGATATTTTTTGTGCTGAAAACTAATCGAAGTAGTGTTTACAGCACATCTGGAATAATTGGATCAACCGTAACATTCCTGAAAGTTATCTCATAAAGTTGTCAACAAACTGAAAATTTCATTAAAATCGGTCAAAGCCTTTTTTAGATATTAATAAAAAACTATTTAAAAAACTTAACTCCCTGTACATCAAAAAGGATTCTATTTTACCAATGTAACAACATCTCTTAAATTCACAAGATGACCCTTCAAAAACGAAAATTTACGTGTTTTAGGATATCATTCAAAATTCATCTCTTTTTTGAAACAATTTGTCCTATTTGCATCATATACGAGTACTTCCATAAGAAGCATTGAATTATTTTTTGCACTAATATTTTTTTAATTATACTGATATGACAGCCTTCTAGTTATCATCAGAATTAAAACTATGAAACAAGCGAAAATTTTGACTGCACCAATTTAACGTACGCGTAAATTATTTCTACTTCTTAAATTTGTATTTCTTTTTGGTTGGCGGCGGCGGGGGTTTGTACTCCAGAGCCGCAAGGCCTTCGATGACAATTTCGGCGCTCCTCTTCTTGATATCCTCGCGGGAAAGCACCTGGGAATCGGACGATTCGGATTGCATGAACGATTCTTCGCTGCTAACTTTGGGGATTTCGACTGGTTTGCTTCTTTCGCGCATCAACAGCTCGAAGAATCTGTAACTAAGTTCCACTTTGGTGGCGGCCATCACTTCGCGAGCTACTTGAGCGCTGGCGGCTAATTTCTTGAATTTGGTTTTCAGTTCTTCCACCATTAACGTTCCTAAAAATTAATTATTGTTTATAAGAAGTGTTGTCTAATAGTAGGGAAGCCCACGATGCTAAATGGGGATTAACTCGAGCGTCATAGAGACCTATTGGGGTGCAAAGCTTAGATTATAAGGAAAAAATGTCATATAATATATACCTTTTCATCGGTGGGGGAAGCAGCTATAGATTTTTAAATATGTAAAAAATTACTGTTGCATGAACATACTCGAGCGCATCAGATATTGATAGATCAATGTCCTACGTATTTTTAATAATGTACGTATGTTATTCTGATCGTTTGCATGATGCGGGTGGTTGAAAATAAAAAAAAAAAAATTAATCGAGCGCGTCAGATTTTCTAAGGGGGTGTTAAGTGAACCAAAAAATCTCTCATTCAATAATCTGACGATTTCGATGTGACGCAAACTTGCGGCCATTATTATAATGTGCAAAAAAAATTCGCCATTTTGAAATACTCAAGCGGGTCAGATTAAGATATATATGGTTCATCTTTATGTCCTAGACGTGCTGTCTCATAATCTAACGATTATCTAGAGGGATTCGCCTAATATGACAAAAAAAAATTTTTATTTTTTTAAATCATTGTATTAATTAATTGAAAAGCTCAGGAAATAGCATGCAAATAAAAAAGTGTATGTTTTTAAAGTAGAATACTACTTGTATTTATAAGAAAATAATATAAAAAAAAATGCTCAAAATAATTTAATTTTTTATAATTAATTGATTAATTAATCATCATCTTCATCAGTAGAATCATCTTCCTCTTCTGGCTCGATTTCATCCTCAGATTGCGTATCTGTAACAAAAAATCATTAAAATCATTAAAATATTTAACAATATTTTTTTTTTATGTATAACGTGTTTTTTTAATTATTGGAGAAAAGAAATACCTGATTCTGGAGTATCCTCAAGAATATTAGGTGCTATGACTACATCTTCGTACACTTTCGGCAATTGATCACCTGCAAACCAGATCATTTTGAATTTTCCGTCGACAACTTTCCATCTATAGTCCGTTGGTAGATCAATAATTTTTGCATTACTCCACAAGCATGCAATGAATCTTGTGCATAATACTTGCTGGAGTAACTCCAAATCACAGGGTGGCAAGTTGCACGCATCGTAATTCCAAGCACTCAAGGAGAAGGGTTGGATTTATCTTTTACCTTGTACATCTTATTGATGATAAACGCGGAGAGGGAAATATAGGCATCACGCAGTTGCACGCATTAAACTTTATCGACGATGTTGGTTATTTCAGCTTGCGGGAATCGTCAGATCATATATTTTTCGTTATCCTTGAATTATTTCCTTCAAAATAAAAAAAATATATCTACGCTCGAGAATGTCGAGATGACGTTTTTTTTACAACTTTGCTGCCTTCTCCATTCTTTACGTCACTCTCAAATTGTCAGATTAGTAGAATATACACTTTTTAGTATGTAATTAACTCACCCTACCTTAATCTGACGCGCTCGAGAATTTCTGATGATCAATTTTTTTTACTAATCTGATCCTTTATCCTTCACGGGCGGCCTTATATATGGGGCTCATATTTGGTGGAGGTACTTAACCGGGTACAAGGTATCCCCCTGCATATTAATCTTCTGCGCTTTAGTAAATCCCGAAATTCCCGCTTGGGCTCCCCTATTATAATTATAAATAACACCCTATAATAACACCCTATAATACCATATAAAGGGAATTTCAATAATTATTTAACACTACGTTACATCAACCAATGACAATTCTCCTTTATTCAAACACACGCCAATCAAAACAAACTGTATCTCAAAACACTAAATTGTGAAATGCTATTAATAAATCGCGCTAAACGCCAATGTGAAGTTTATCAAAAAGATGACGAAAAATGGACAAAAATCATTTCCGTTGTTCAAATATACCTTGGTAATAAATAATCAACATCACTTTCAAATTATGCATAATTTCCAAACAAACAACAAAATATTCCCATACAATTCTCACGTCTTGTGACATTACCCTTGAAAACTATTCAACCTAAATAATTTTAAAATTTTAAAAGTGAAGCTTTTTTAAAAAGTGATTGAAAATGCTATTCTTGTTGTAGCTGTTAAATTTTGAGGAAAGCATTGTCTTCATTTTTATTATAGACCTTCCCTACCCCTTGTCTGAAAGGTCTTCACAATATTCATTGGTCTTGCCAGTATTTCTTAACGTTAAATGAGCAATTTTACTGACATTTAATTCAGTACCCACTTCAATTAAGATTATATTTTGTCCATTTTTGCTATATCCTTTAATTTCCTCTTGTAATAAATTGTTTTTGTAGTTTCATGTGTTTAAATGTTAATTTAGTTTAATTTTGCTATAGCCTCTGATTTTCAATAAACGCTTGTTGTAGTTTTGTATGCCTAGATGTTAATTTAATTTCGTAATAAATAAATCGTATTTGTAATTTTATATTCTTTTAATTTTTTTCATTGTAAATTAATATAGGTAAGACCAATTCGATAAAACGGCACTTATAAAAGTAATATATTTTTTTGTTCTCAATATTCTACCCTCTCTTTGTAACACCACTGGAAAAAGCTAGACTTATAGGAATTAATTTCAGAAAAAAACCCATGACAACCAAAGACCGCTAACATTTGGATTGCGCCGACTCTACTCAAGTGTTGCGGTTCTTCCGGGGATGAGCAGCATTAAATTGTCTAGCTGAAGCTTTTGCAGATTTATTATTTTCAGAATAGAACCCGACAATTTCAACTGTTTCTTGTATAGTGTACACCATTTTCATGGTTGACTTATTAGGTATTACCATAGATTACCTGTTAATACAGCTGCACAATTCTCTTGGCGGGAACGGTTTGCGCCGATCTAGTCGCGCAGCGCTTATGCCCCGCCTCTTGGGGTAAAATACTACTTAGACCTACAGTCGGGTCCGGTCGTGTTGGGTGACCGGTGGCAGTGTTATTGTTATACGTTTTAATTTTTTATTTATTTTTAATTATTTGATTTAGTTTTCTCACGCTTTGATACTGGGCTCATTCACCGTCATTAAACAGTTTCGTACGATTATGAATCGGTGACTGTGAACGAACAATCTCGAAACAGTTTTTTCAAACCGTTTCCTAAAAGATACAAGTTCAATTTCAAGTCAGTCCCACACTTAATTGTTAAAAGATGTATTGTAGAATACTTTCAATACCGGACCTAACATTTTTGGAATATTAAATGATCCTATACAGGGTGTACCAATAAAAACTCCCAGGCCGGATATTTTGGTAAGTAATAGAGATAATTTAATTCTGTAAAAGCCAGTTCACAGAGCACTAAGAGAGCTTTAGTTTTACATATAAATTGATTTTAAATAGGTCAATATATAGATGGCGCTGCGCTCAATAATTTTATTTCGATGGGAGGATCTTTCCTGTGTAGCGCATCTTGTAAAAAATGCATTTTTAAGCAGATTTTGTTCTATGAACTAATTTGATAAATCTAGCCATTTTTGATATACAGAGTGGGTCACTTAAAACAGTTTCATCCTGTTTTTCAGCATTAATCATTAGATTTTAAGAAAATGCTAAAACAGGTCGACTTTTATTCCAAATTATCTGTCATGTGTCAATCCCTTCCCTTGCACTTTTCCAACACCTTAATTTTACATAGGTAATGTACCATGTATGGCACATCATTGAACAGGTAATTTAATAGTGAATTCAAAAATATATCTAAATATTGCGTTACTTAACTTTTATCGCCCTCTAGGGGATAAAAAACTACTACGTATTATAGAGTGTGACACTACAATGTGTAGTATATCATTAAAAAGGTAATTTTATGGGGAATTTGGAAATATGACTTCATTGCAATACTTTTAATTGTACCGCCCTCTATCGGGATAAAAAAACTGTACGTATTACAAAGTGTGACACCTTATTTGAAAGCAAATTTAATTACTAATTCAATGCATCACATAACATTAATATAAATATCCTCCATATTGCACTTGCAATAATTTTAAAATTAGTCATGCATTATTTTAAACATTATTGCTAACTTTATTTTGTTGCAAATGCAATGTGGAAATATGTATATTAATGTTATGTGGTGCATTGAAATAATAATTAAATTAGCTATCAAATGAAGTGTCACACTTTATAATACATTAGAGGTGTTTTATCCCGATAGAGGGCGCTAAAATTTAAATAATCGCAATAAACAGTCATATTTTTGACTTTTCCATAAAATTACTTTTTCAATGATGTGCCGTACATGATACATTCCTTATATAAAATTTAGGGGTTGGAGAAGTAGAAGGGAGGGGGATGACACATGACAGATGTCTGTATTGTAAAAATGTGTTTAATTTGGAATAAAAATTAGCATTTTATCAAAATCCAATGAATAATGCCGAAAAACAGGATGAAACTATTTTGAGTGACCCACTCTGTATATCAAAAATGGCTAGATTTATCGAATTAGTTTATACAACAAAATCTGTTAAAAATGCATTTTTTACAAGATGCGTTATATAAGAAAGATCCTCCCATCGAAAAAAATATATTGAGCGCAGCGCCATCTACATATTGACCTACTTAAAATTAATTTATATCTAAAACTGAAGCTCCTTTAGCACTATATAAACTGGCTTTTACAGAATTAAAATATCTCTATTACTTACGAACATATCCGGCCTGGGAGTTTTTCTTGGTACACCCTGTATATTTTTATTATGATCCTATAGATTTTTTTAAGTACAAACGTTAACAATACTAAAATTTCGAATTTATGTTATGACTATTTATAAACATTGTTATATTTCCAATTTCAACTGTTCATTGTTCGTTTAGTGTCATCGCAATTTTTTACACGAAGAAGCATAAGACCGTGTTCACCGTCGTCAAACGTGTTGTAACTGCTTCACTGTTTTCGAATCATGATGGATAATCATAAAAGCGCAAATGCGTTTAAGCTTCAAAATCATAATGTTGACCTTGAACCTCTGTCAAGTTTGTTTTTAGCATTTTGTCTTAATTTTGATTAAAAGAAATGGATATTCGTTATGAAAACATAGAGAACACGGTAGCGATTGTTAATTATTTGCCTATAATTAAAGACAATCAAATCAAGTTTAAGGTTAAGAAAACAAAGCGTTAACAAAACGATCGTTTAGCGTCAATTCAAAGTGTTATATGATTCTTAAAACACATTTCATAAAAGGTCCTGTTCTTCGTCGTAAAACTATCCTGATACCTGTCTTTTTTTTTAATAATCCTTATTAGCTCTAGGTAAAACCTACTATTTCCTAACTATTGGATTTCTAATTTCATTGCAATATTACACAAAAGAAAATAAAGGAATTTCTTTAACGATATCGTGACATTTTTGTACCAAAAGGAGGAAAAACAAGAAGAATTTATGTTGTAAAATACAAAATTGACACTGGCGACGCTAAGCCGATTCGTCAATCAGCTCAAAGATCACCAAAGGCCAAGAGAGAGGAAGATGACAGGATTGATTATTCGGGAAATGGAGGAAGACAGGGTGATGGAACCTTCTCTCTGCTAGTCCTGGTTCAGAAAAAGGATGGAACTACGAGGTTATTTGTGGATTATCGTCAGTTAAACAATGTTACCAAGAAAGATAGTTATCCGCTGTCTCGAATCGACGATACCTTCTACACATTCGCCGGAAATAAACTATTTTCTATCTTAGACTTGAAGTCTGGATACTGGCAGGTGGAAATGGACCTAGTAGATAAAGACAAGACAGCTTTTACCACCGGATCTGGATTATGGCAATTCAATGTTATGCCATTTGGACTATGTAATGCCCCTACGACACTTGAAAGACTTATGGAAAATATATTGAGAGGGTTATTCTGGAAAACATGCCTGGTTTATTTAGACGACATCATAGTCTTAGGGAAGACATTTGATGAACATTAAAAAAACTTAGAAGATGTTTTTAAAAGACTTTAAGATGCCCAACTGATGCTAAACCCCAAGAAGTACCAACTATTTCAAAATAAAGTTAATTACCTGGGTCATATAGTCAGCAAAGATGACGTAGCTGTAGATAAGGAAAAAGTCGCTTCTATCAAAGAGTGGCCACAGTCAACTGATACAACATCAAATAAGAAATTTTCTTGGGCTATGTACGAAATATTGAAGATTCATCAGGAACTTTGCAAATATTGCTAAGCCATTAAGACGACTCACAGAAGAATTGAGAGAATTCTGCTGGGATGAAGACTGTCAAACTGCCTTTGAAACACTAAAGAAGCATTTAACAATAGCGTCAATGCTAGGCTACACACTACTAGAGGGAGAATTTATTCTGGATACTGATGCCAATAATGTGGGAACTGTAGGAGTGCTCTAACAGATTCAATGGAAAAAAGGAGTTCTGGGTTATTTTAGTAAAGTGCTCTCGACACCTGAGCGAAATTACTGCATCACGAGAAGAGAATTCCTATCAGTTGAGAAATGCGTGGAACACTTCTACCAATACCTATATGGAAGGAAATTCCTAATCCGAACCGATCATGCAGCCCTTAAATGGTTGATGCAGTTCAAAAACCCGAAAGGACAAGGTTTATTAAAGCGAGTACTAGAGAATTATGATGGTTCCGAAAACAGAAGATAGCTGGTCATTACAAAGAGTAGAGTACACAAAGTACTTCGTCAGTTAAACGAAAGTCCATCAGGTGTTAAGAAACCCCTTCAGAGAGTTCGTGAAAGGTTTTATTGGATGAACAGGTCCGATGATGTAAGGGACTGGTGTAAGAAATGTACCACCTGTGCTATGAGTAACGGAACTCAACGAAAAACGAAAGCCCTCATGAAGCAGTACAACGTCGGTAGTCCATTTGAGAGGATTGTCTTGGTCCTGGGAAGGTCCGTATCTCATCAAGAAAAAATCAATGATGTCATTTACGGTATAAGTAAATTAAACAAACGTGAAAGTATACATTTTCTGAATAATTTTTAGTCAAGAAAGTAACGTTTTTCCGATCAAGAGCGGAAAGTAGACGTTAGATTCCGATTTTGAATTATCTGACATAGAAAATGAAAGTCCAGAAGAAATTTTGGAAGCAGCAAAAATGTACATTTAACATAAATATTTAAAAATAATGTATTTGGTTAGTTTATGCAGTTGTATACATTATCTAGTTTTAGTATTTGTTAATCACTTTATTAAATAAAATAAATAATTGAGTTTACATCGAAGTGTCGGTCTTAAAAAAAATATTGTATTAAGCTGGTCTCTCCAAGCTTCCAGGTTTCGACTACGGCTCGCCCTGGAATCTACTTGTCTCGACCTGTAAAACACTACTTTCCGGTCTTGTAACGTAAATTACTATGACACTTCTTTAAAAAAGTAAAATATTTATTTTTCGACCACCATGTTTTTATTAGAAGCAAAACATCGTTTGGTTGTTTTGAGATTTAGTACAGGCACTTAACTGAATTAAATGGTTTCTGTTATTAAACTAGACGTACCTGTACCTCTCAAACGATTCACTGTACACCTCAGGTATCAGGTATAGGTACATTTTTGGAATTGAATATTAGAGGAGATTAGAAAAATGCAATAATATACAGCGTGTTCCAATAAAAAAAAAACATGAGGAAATGACTAAGTTATAACCAGTATACATAAGCAAAAACATGTCCCTCTATATATATTATTTTTTGAGTTATTTTTGTATTTTTTTCACAAAACCACACCTTCATTTATGAAACCTGTTACGAAATGCCTTATTTTATGTAACGAGTGAATATTTGCGGAATGAGAAGAGCGAGGTCCTACAACATGAACGAGTAACATAAAACGGCATTTCGTAACGTGTTACATGCAATATTTTTTCTAACTTTGACTAGATTATTTATAAAATTGTGTTTTGGTAAAAATTACTCATATCTAAGCAACCAATATTACTACTTTCTTGCATTACTAGTTACATATGCATCATTTTATTGACAAATAGAACATAATATTAATTATTTATTCTCGACGACTTGTAGTGTATTTATATGGCTTGTTAAAGTTATTTAATTTTCAAAAATTTGGGTTAGTTTGTCGTGTATTGTGTTTTAATTATTTTGTGTTGATTTAGAATGGAAAATAAGGACCAAAACAATATTATTACTAGGTTGTAAGTTTAACTAAATTCTATTTTAATAAAACAATCTACCCTTCTTTGATATAAACTTTCAATACTATTGTATATTATTGATTTTTAAACAAAAAAGGTTAAATTTTCTTTTCGCAACTGGTGTCTAAATCAATTTTTCGAAACCAGTTTCATAATGTTCAACATTAAGCAACTGCTTGCGTAAAGTAGATCATTTTGACACTTGCTGCGATTACAAAAATTGTCACTTTATATGTCAAAACTAGAAAAAAATATTTAGGGTGGACAGTAGTTGTCACTGAAATTTCATGTATAAAGGGTGTCTCATTGAGAATGGACCACAGAAAAACTGAAGATTCTCTGAATAAAAATAACACGATTAAACGAAAGATGCTTAGATAAAATATTACTGGTTTCCGAAACAGTTGAAAAGTTGAAAATTCAGAAATTATTAATGGCTATAATTTTTTATTTCGCTGTATAATTTTACTAAATTTGCTGAAAATTTTTGGTGTAATAAGATACACATATCAGCAAAAAATCGGTGGTTAATAAACTTTACAGTAGCGTACATCATGGATAAGTAACACCTTCATCCATTCTAAATATAAATATATTTTTGATTTTTTTGACGTTTCTTATTTAAATCAAATACTCTTGTAGGTAATTTATAAAAAAAATCCAAAATTACAATTGGAAAAATTACTTATATGGTCTAAATATGTTTTTTAAAATTTAGAGGGGATGAAGTTCTTACTTATCCATACCATGCGCCACTAGCAAAGTTTAATTAACTGATTTTTTCGCTGATAGGTGTAATTTCTTTCCACAAAAACAATAAAATTGGCATTGATTTTATGATTAAATTATTATTAGAGTAAGAGGTAATATCTGGTAAGAAATGGTAAATGTTACGAACAGTGAATCAGTTAACATGCATTTTACTTATGGGGTTGCAGACGGAAATGCATACGAAGCCAGGCTAATTTACCAAGAGCGGTACCCAAATCGCGTACTAACTGATCCGAGAGTTAGACCCTCAGATAGTGATTTAGGTTCTCCATTTTCACATACAAGCCTCGAAGAGGGTTGAAAAGTACTTCGATGTTGAGTAGAACAGAAGAAAATTTATGAGTGGCTGTTGGTGATAACACATGGAAAATTCGATTTTCTTTATCAGAAAAATTTTCCGACCCCAAAATGCACTTATACATTCAGGTCATTCAAAAAAATATATTTTTCGGACTAGTGACGATGTGCGTTTTCATACATTGGATGGGCTTGTGTGGAAAAATCTGATAAAATCTTGAGTTTTCCTTAAAAGATTACGCCCTTATTTCAACTCTTTAGCCACTTGCAACATTAAAGCCTTTGGTTTTCAGAAACCTAGTTCTATTAATTAATCATATAGTGAAAACGGCTTGCGAGGAAATATGGGCAACAAATAGCCTTTAATTTTTGATGTGTTATTACCAGGAGCCACTCTAAAATTTACTTTCTTTCTACTTAAAATCGATGTACTTTTCAACCCTCTTCGAGGCTTGTATGCGAAAATGGGGCACCTAAGAAATAATTTTACATGAAATTGAGGAGAACCCCGAAACTAGCACGAGGAAAATCGCGGCAACATTTAATGTTTCACATGTACTTGTTTGGAAAATTCTCATCAAAAATTTATTATACCCATTTCACATTCAAAGAGTACAGGGATTACTCCCTAGATATTTCCTATTGTGCATTAATTTATGTCAGTGGTTTCCTCAAAACCTGCTCGAAAATCCGTTATTTGACAGGCACATTCTGTTTACCGATGAAGCTTAATTTTCTCGAAACTCAATAATAAATTTCCATAATAACCATTTATGGGCGGATGAAAACTTTTATGCAATTGTTGAATCAAATCATCAAGAACAGTTCTCATTAAATGTTTGGGCTGGCATTATTGATGATTATTTGATGGGCCCATTTTTTCACCCAAGAAGACTTGATGGACTTTCATATTTAGATATACTTCTGGAAGAAGATCTGCCGCCAATGCTTGAAAACCTTCGTCTTTTATTAAGAAACCAGATGTGGCCAATGCACCATGGTGCGCCTCCACATTTTAGGCTTACGTGTGCGTGAATTTTTAAATCACACCTATTGCAAACGGTGGATAGGTCGCGGAGGAACACAGTCATGACCGTCTAGATCTCCTGACCTTAATAGTGTAGACTACTTTTTCTGGAGGCATCTGAAAAGTTTAGTGTACGCAGTGCCGATTCAAACCGAAGAAGAGTTACGAAATCGTACAATACTATGCTGCCAAACCATAAGAAATACCTCAGAAATCTTTGAAAATGTGCGTCAGTCTATGCGAAGAAGTATAGATGCTTGCATACGTGTGGGTGGAGGACACTTCCAACAAGTACTGTAAATATTTTGGGTTCTTTATTGTTTGTATTCTCTTGTCATTTCGCTTTAGATTTAGATTTTGAATTTATCGTTTTACTAAAAGAATCTCAATTTATAAAATAGAATTTAAAAAAATCAGAGGCATACCGCTTTTTTCTATCCAAACATTCAATATCATGCCTACGTGGACGTCACTGGTGAAAGTAAAAAATACATACATACTAAAGTAAGTCTATGGACCAAATTTGCTCCAAAATAAATTTTAAATTTTAAAAATAATTTGTGTTTTTAGAAAAAGTAGTGGCGTACCATTTTTTTCTTCAAAAAATTATTCTCTAATTTCATAAAAAATTAATTGCTTGGCAATCCTGTAATGTTTTTTAAAAAAAATCTAGGATTGAATATTGTGTTTACCAAACCATTCTAAAAATGAAATAATATACAGGGTGTTCAATTTAAAAAAATGTACATATTTATTTATCAGGTAAAAATGCAACACCCTGTATATCCAAAAATATTTTTAAAATATATATTTTTCAAACCCATATAACTTTTATTTAAAATTTGTTTGTGTGCCTATAACAAAAATTGAAATATTAAACAATTACGCACTAATGGGATACCCTGTACATGGACACCTATTTTATTCTTATTGAAATATATTCCTAATTACTAGCTGGTCTAGCTATACAGGGTGAATCCTAAGTTGATTATTTTGTTAACTCTGTATAGGAGTCATTGAAATAAACAACTTTTTGAGAAAAACTCAAAAATAAAAACTTACATTAATTTATTTAAAAATGCATCCAATACGGTCTTCAATAAAAACCACTTCATCACAAACGCACTTCATGTCTTCCTGTATCGGCTTTTCTACATGTTCATCGCGATGTCCTCGCAAATCACCCGTATCCCTAGCCAGTTGAGTTAGATTAATGAAAGTTGTGAGACTAAGATGTTTTCTGGGACTAGTTGGGCTCGCAAGGTAAAACCCGAGAATACCGATGAAGGAGAAGCGACAGCTTGGTGTTTTCAGTGTAACGTTTTGTAATACGCATGTGCGAAAATAAGTTGTGTATCACTCAAAATGATATCTGTCAAAGTCAGTCCAAGTTGTGTTTAGTACGTGAGTTAAGTGATATATTTTGGTTTTTGTTTTGTATAGTAATAAGATGAAGATTTTTTACACACTTAGGTATTCTAATACAGATATAAAATGTGCCAAAAAAGTTATTAGACAACTAAGAATTTTATCACATGCATAAATATTAAGTATAATGATTTTGGACATTTTATTTTTCATATGTAGGTATTGGATTTTGTGAAATATATGTTTTTCTTCTTTTAAATAAATTTAATAAACAATGAACTGCAGATTTTGTTTATTTTACTTTGAAATTATATTTAAAAAAATATAATAAATCCGCACAGACAGCACACATAGTCCAATGGACGTCCACTTTAAAACCATTTGAGGGTCAGGACGTCCATATCCGGACATCCAGTGTTCGTCCGTTTATGCTAATTAATTTGACAGCTGAATATCGATACTCAAAGAACGTCTGTTTTTGGACTTAATTTAAAGTTTAGTAGTATTTTGACATCCAGTGGACGTCCATCTTAGGTCATTATTTATTAAACCTACCAGATAATACCCATCTATATGTACAGGGTGTTTCATAATATATGCGCAGGACTTCAGGACGTGATAGCTCGTCCAAAAATATGAAAAAACGTTTCTATTAACTTACCCTCTAAAATGCACCATTTTCGAGATACAGGGTGTTGAAATTGAAAAAAAAAAAAAAATTCTACGCCACTGGAAAAAGTACGGTTTTGAGACGCCCATTTGAATCGCCAATGTTTTCTACACAAAAAAGGTACTCCTGGTCATACGCTCTAAAGTCGACGTTTTTCTAGAAAAATCAAATTTTAATGATGTTTTGAAATTTAAAACCTACTTGATGAAACAAAATTTGATTTTTATCGAAAACGGTCGACTTTAGAGCGTATGACCAAGAGTACCTTTTTTGTGTAGAAAATATTGGCGGTTCAAATGGGCATCTCGAAACCGTACTTTTTCCAGTGGCGTAGAAATTTTTTTTTCAATTTCAACACCCTGTATCTCGAAAATGGTGCATTTTAGAGGGTAAGTTAATAGAAACGTTTTTTCATATTTTTGGACTAGCTATCACGTCCTGAAGTCCTGCGCATATATTATGAAACACCCTGTATACACTTCTTCTTTTTAATATAATTGCTCAATAAAAAATGACAAATTGAATCTATTGCATTTCATTCTATCAGCGGAAGTTTGAAATCGCATTCCATTATAACTATGTCTAGTAAAAAGTTTTCAAGTGCTCAGGTTAAGCAAACTTTAATTAAAAAAAAAAAAAATGATGTATAGCGGTTTGCGAAAATAATAAACAAATTATTAATAATATAAAATAGTGTGTGGTGATTTGCGGTTCTGTAAAAAAAGTGGGGATGTAGTCTCAATGGAAATATAATCCTGGACGTTTTTTAATGTCCAGTATTATTGGACGTCCAAATATATTCCAGAATTGGACGTCCTCTGAATGGTCAAAAGTGTGCTATTTGTATACTTCACTGGACGTCCATTGGATGTCGGAAGTCCAGAAAAAACTTATTTTTGGACGTCTAGACATCCAAAATTGTATATCGAATGGACGTCTAATGGACATATTTGTATTGTCTGGGTGATAGGCCAGGCCAGGTATTTAACTCTAAATACATAAACCACATCTGGCTTAGCTTTGCGAGAAAACACTTGTTTCTAGAGAAATGAGTAATAAACTTGAAAGTCCTTTTAATATAATATAAATCCAGAAATTCTAAAAATATGAAAGTACTTTTTAAACCTAAAAGCTTTGAAAATATATGCACATTGCAAATATTTAGTTAAACCTCTCAAACTTAATGTCTTTTTAATTGTTACCTAAATTTTTACTTAAGGAAAAGATAATATAATTTAAATAAGGGGCTTTTATTACATTTTTAACAATAAATAAACCCAATATTGAACAAATTTTATAGATAAATTATAAAATAATAAACGTTTTTTACTTTTATAACAAATAATTAATTATTACATAATGAATTATATTTCGATGCCGAAATTTCACCATTGCTATTAACCCTAACTACTTCAATGTAATTAAACTACATTACAACATTTGCGCATGGACTATAACAATGATTTCAAATAATTTGCCAAACTATTTCGCTCAGTGTAGAAATTATGCATGTTTTCTCAGCGTATTAAGTTGTGTATTAATCAAAGTCATGCTGTGAAAAAGGTCCTTCCGATATCAAAGGCACCGACAGCTACTGTCGCTTCTCCTTGATCGGTATTCTCGGGTAAAACTTTCACTATGCAACACCGAAGCAGCACTTTGAAGACACTTGCCATAAATAAACAACATAAAGTTGTTGTAATATAAACACGCTAATAAAATCACACACAAGACGGAATTACAATAACCGGTGAAGCGTCATTTATACTAAGAAACACCTAAAAAAGGTAAAACAGATAAAGGCATACTTCTCGTTTAACTTAGTTTTAGATAAACAAGTCCAGCCCCGGATTTATGTTTTTAAATTCTAATACATTCTTATTTTTCAGTTTTTTATAAAAAGTTGTTTATTTTAACGACTTTTACACATAGTTAAAAAAGTATGATTCGCCCTGTAGAAGGTAATTGTACTTAGTACCTACATACCATCTGCTTCATCCTTCTCCGGTAAGAAAACGCCGCTAGTTTGTATTGTTGGAAGCCTCGCCAATTTTTGTGCACTATCAGTACCTGCCAGAAGCCAGGCTAAGTATTGCATGTGCCTCAAGGCTATTCTAACCTTCGCCAATAAACTATATCTGGCTTTGATAGTGACATCGAATTCGCTTGCCCTTTCGATTTCGAATTTAATGTCGGCCCTGAGACTAACTTTTTCCGAATTGTATCTAAAAATTAAGTTTGCTGCGTTACGTTTGTGTTTTTCTAAGAACTTTCTCACATTCGTGATGACGTATGTAATGTGCCAAAGGGAAAACAAGGTTGAGTTTAATAATTTGGAAATTTGAAAATTCATACACAAATTTCCCCTATGAATCTAAGGAATCCATTTTCACAACCAGGTCCATTAAAATATTTTATTTGAGTAGTTATTGATATGCGAATCATTTTCGACCAATCCGGTCGTGCTATAATTCCTTAAGTCCCTCTTTGCCTTATTTGGACCGTCTACGTTACCAAAAATATTCGATAAAATAAGGCAACCTCCGAAACTCCTAAAAGACGCCCATGGTCGTCATATGTCTTAGAATATACTGGACCCGTCGATGAACATTGAAGAAACATCTAGAAACAATTCTGGTGGAGGTGCCGGTCGTAGAACCACAGGATAAAGAACAATACAGAAAAGAAACATAGGGCTAAAACAGGAACCTAGCAACCGAAGCCACACCTTCTTCATGGTGGAGCATTGTCAAAATTGAACCGTAGATTTGTTACTTGTTCGAAGTGCAACAGTGCACACTTTTATAGCAGATGAACGAAGCTGTCACTGCTGTCGCTGTTAGAAAATCAATATTTTTTTCCCTGTCGTGTCTTTATTTGTCGTTTTGGATTTTTGGTTATTTTTAGTGAATATCCTGATAAATTTTACGTTTTTTTAGTGGTTTATTTTTAGTTTTTGTTGATGTTTTTAATTGTGGAGTTGTTAATTTAAGACTTTATTGTACGTATTAAGATTAGGTTTATAAACAATGCCGCGTCAAAGAGGAGGAGGATATACTTGTATTTATCGTGGATGTACCTCGAGAACAGGTGGCAAAGAAGGATTGTTCACTCTTGTGAAAGATCCAGTGAGGTAGGTATGAAACCATGAGGGTGAAATAGAAATTGATTTTGCCATAACATGGTAGTACAATGATTGTATGTATTTTGAATTGTGGCTTAAGGCAGCAAATAGAGAGAACTTATTGGAAAAGGGTGTTGAACACTTAAGTAAAAATTTTAATAGTTAGGTTAGTAAAAAATATAAATTTTGTGACAATAAATGGATGTCTAAATGCATATCTAGTGGAAATTTAATAATTTAACAACATTCAATCTGCTGTATTAAAAAGTTGACTAGAGTGAAGTTTACCTCTTAGGTACAGAAATATATTCACATTTTATAAAATTATTTTAAATTTCATCTAGCAAAAAAGTGTGACTCAAACATTTAATTCTTACAAATGATGCACCTTCTTGACATTAGTTGATCTGATAAAAATTTGGTTTCTCTTTTTTAGAGGAATTTGTTGTTCATGGCGAAGAAGGCAAAGACAATTTGTGTCTACCCTCAACTTCAGCAGAAGTAGAATTTATTGAACAAGTGCATAGTCAATCATCTGTTTCTCTACCTTGTGTAACAGCACAAATTCAAACGAGTTATTTGTTATCATCAAATACTCCAAGAAAGCAGAGACTGCGACTGAAGATAGCAACGTTGAGAAAACGTTTGGT